>JADLZL010004396.1:0-62510 GCA_015844335.1 Chrysopogon serrulatus | reverse complement strand
CTTCCAAAATATTTAGCTAGGAAACCATCAGGGCTATGGCTCAATGTGCTCTAAAAAAACACCACCTTTCTCTCTTCAATGTGAAGAAGATGATAAGGAGTTTATTCGCATGCATTTTATGTTATCTAAGGAATATCTAAGTTCCTATTTTCATCCAAAGCAGAGGAACTTGCATCTAGCTCCCAAAGAGTTCTTGTAATATCGTCGAGGCCTCAACCACCAGCTACTAGTTGTTTATTAGCTATATCTAGGACCCCATGAGAAGATATCAACTCATTTTCTTCTAATGTCTTTGGTTCTGTGCCTTGCCACTAGATTACATGTACCCTACTTCTCATTCAATTGAGCCAAGCATAATGGATATTTAGCTCTGCTAGCTTGATTTGTTCGTCGAAGGGCTCTTTGTCTCCTTGAGTATGTTGGATATTGGTCTAGTTACCCAGGATGACATGGTCCATGGGATGTGTTTATTGTTTGTGTTTCTTTTTTTTTAAGGTGAAGTCTTGCCTAGAAGATAAATTTGCATTGGTTGCCCACTCCACTGCTGTTGTGGGTGGGGTAACTATGCTTGTGTTTGTGTTGGGAGGTGTAACAGAGGGTTGTGGATCTCGTTTAGTGGTTGTGGTGGCGCTTTTTCTTTCCATTAGTGTTTCTATGGGGTGCACTGTGGGGATATGACCCCATATACCCCTCGCGGCTATACATGGGTCGCACCATCGAGATGGCCCAGCCCACAAGATGAAGACGTGCAGCACACGACGTGCACCGTACAAACATTATAATAGTACCAAATAGACTATTTTACTTATAAACCTATCCCTGCAGGGTATATAAGGAGGGGCAGGGGTCCCCAAGAGGACAACTCAACACAGCTCGTATCATCAGGATTTGGGCATGATTCTTTTTCATCTAGCGTGCCTCCACCGACAAATCACTACCATCGGTATACCCGTGGTAGACTACCGATGTTATTTCGTCAACAGTGGCGCGCCAGGTACGGGGTGCGCATGCGGATTTCAAAGCAGCAAGATGGAAATTTCTTCAACAACACCGCTGACTGACCTGATCTTGGGAACAATTTTGAGGTCGACGGATCCGGCAACTTGGCTCTCCTACACCGGGTATCCTTCATCAACAACGCCATCGCCGTCAATCCCATGGCGGCCCTCATCTACATCGACCTGTGGGGTACGGTGGTCTTGTACGCAGCTTGTTGGCGGCGGCATGGTGGTCTCCATACGCCGACCGGATCTAGCACATGTCATCATCCATGGCGGCCCTCCTCTACACCGACTCGGACTCCATCAAGACGTGCGGCATCAACTATTTTGGTTTCTTCCATACTCATGTACGATTTTGTTTTCTCTGTTGCACGTCATCAACGACGGCTATGAGGATCCCAGCGGCAACGGCGTTTGCACCTACTACTCCGACCAATCTCCATGCATGATCCGATGATCACGACTGCAATGCGCTACAACCAGCAGCTCGACGTTTGTGCCCACCGTCTATACCACCGCCGACCTCTATATCATCGTCTTGGTTCGATGTCACACACCGCACAGCCTCATCTCTGACCACCTGTTGCCCGGGGACTCGTCATCATCGCCTCAGCTCGGTGTTGTGCACCACACAGCCTCGCGTCGCCTCGGCTCGGTGCCACACACCGCACAACCTCGTCATCGTCGTCTCGACTACGGAACCGAACAAGCTAAGTATTAATATTTTAATTAATATTCCATCGATCGTCATACATATATCTTTGCCATACATGCGTCTTCATGAGTTTTACCGACCACTACCAGAGTGCGCTCGAAACTTTTTCAACATGTCTACATGGTTTTCTCATAAGCTGAACAGTTATGACCTCCTATTCAACTCTATCAGAAAAGGCACTGTTCCTGGTTCTTCCGACCACGTGTTACGGCTCCGAGCCATAGAACACAGGAGATACCGACAGTCACTCCCTGACGGTACTAGGCCCCTAGTGTCCCGGTATCACGCTGTTCACTCGAGGTTCCCTAGTCATCTAGGGGCTGATGTGTCTCTAGGATGAACTAAACTACTTGTGCTGTTTAAATACGACTTAGTGGCTAAAAAATGAAGTTTTTTACCATCTTTTCACCTAACAAATTATACTAAGTATAATACATCAGTCTGCTGATTTTCTCTCTGGAGGCCAATATATTCTATTTTGTACATCATAATGTACTGTTGCTCTTTATGTTTATTTTTCAGGAGCACGGTTCAGTTGCTGAGCTCATCTTTTACGCTCGGGGACTAAATCAGTTGATGGGGGTCATCATCCAAGACTTCATCACCGACTAGTTGGTGGGCTGATCGAAGCTCGCCGACCAGTCGATCTGACTGCTCGGCACTCGTCTTCTTCGAGCGAGCGTCGGTAGCCGAGCCGGGGACTGCTCGATGCTCGGATTTCATCGACCAGACAGTTTGGGGACTGGGCTCACGGCCAAGCCGTGAGTCACATGCTTGGTTGACCAGTCTTTCTGGAGGCTGGTTGCTTTGTTGGTAGTAATTAAATGCACACAAGAAATAAGAGATTATCCGCAAGCGCACAGATACAATACCATTGTAGTACTTCACAAAGATAAACTCGGTTTTAAATACTGAACCCAAAGGAACAGTAGGTGACGATGACTAAGTCTATAAACTTAACCCAATGCACAATCAAGTTAGAAAATAGCGAGAACAAGGAGAACAATATGGACTATCTAATTCTGGTCTTTAAAAGTGGTTGTCTTATATCATATGATCACGAGCGATAACTTAATAAGATAGGAGTAGAAATCAGAGTTCTCTCCTACCAAGTACCTTTTGCTTGCCAAACCTAGTGACGGGAAGTGGACTGTAGAGGATTCAACGAAGCTATAAGTCACCTTCATGAGCTACCACTATCCAGAAAATCAGGGGACATTCACAAGTAAACATAGCCCAAACACCACGTCTACGCTACGAATACTACTTCAATCAAGAAGCTATCTAGATCAAAATACTCAATAAGAGTTGCAAAGAATAATATGAACAAAACACTTACTTTAACCAGAAGTTGACTACCAAATGATCTCAAGATGCAAACTCCAAGCGAGGGAGGTTGATCTTGAAGAATACAGCAATAAAAAAGCACCGACAGGCCGAAACTCCTCTAGAACTCTCCACCATGTTGTAGATATTACGTGATGGAAATAAATAACATGTACAATTAATTTGAAAAGTTTAAATATGTGAGAAAACTATCAAAGGCCATAATTATTTCCAGAAAACTCAATGAACAAAAAATCAAGTCCTTATCAACACTCAAAAACCGCGACCCATTACTCAATATTCACAACTTCATACTACTACACCACACAATTATTTGTGTATAAAGTGTAGGTAAAGCTCAATTAATCAAAATACATAGAAGAACATAAGAAGCATGATACTTACTTAGCCAAGATCCTGTGAAGGTACCAAGCATGTGTTAGTCAAAGTACAAGCTTTAGGGAGACACCGACACACCCGACACTTTCGTAAACTCTCCCTCACATCTTGTCTACTCAACTCAACTAGCTAGCTAGGGCCTAGGACCCTTTGGAGTGTTTCTCTTGGGGTGTAGCACTTTGCCCTTAGTGTTGGTGTAAAATGAGGAGGAGGAGGCCGCCTTTTCTGAAAACCTATGCAAACCGACATTATGAAGGTAGTAAGAGGCCACCGATCAAAATTTGGGCTATTTGGGCTTAGTGGCGGTGTGTTAGCACCACGGTGCGGCCGCACCACCAGTGAGGCCAAATAGGCCCAATTTTGATGGGTGGGCTGTGATGGGGATTTGTGTTTTGAGTTGGATTTTAGCTCATTTTTCTTATGCTCTAGGCCCAAATTTGCCTGGTAAGTGGGCCTTCTTCCTTTGGGCTCATGTCGGGTCTTTGTAAATGTTGTATCTTGAATGCTATGGAGCCAATTTGTAGTGGTTTTCATTATTGTACTACTGCAAAAGGTGAATCACCACAACTTGTGGAACTAGGTTAGTTGTAAGCCCTATTTTTAGGTTTGGTGTTGATGTGCTTTGATTTTATATGAGTGTTAGTAGTTATATAAAGGAGTTAAGGACCGCCAATAGTTACTTGAGTTTACTTTCCTAAGGTGCACATGGGGTGTATTTGGGACATTGGCCAAGTTTCTCATCGAAGAAATTTTAATTAGCTCCCATTTACCTTTTCAACAATCACAAGCAAATCAAATTAAGAAAGGTGCACTAGTCACTAAAAGGATAATTTATTGTCATCCATTTGTGAGCATAGAAAAGGCATAACTAGTGGCAGTTTCCACAACCACACCCAATTGTCCTGACATGACAAGTGTTTGGAGCATGTCCTGGTTCATTGCATCTATATTCTCTGCAACATGCCATGGTGGTACATATACGTCCATTGCAGCAGGTGCATTCTTGACAGCGTTGATATACTGCAGTTTCTGGCATGTAAGCGAATTGGAACAATGTCCTAATGGACTCCACATGCACGACTTCAGTACTGTTACTTGTTTCCATTGTTCCTATTTGTCATACAAACCCAACAGTTATACCAGTTAGGCAAAATCATGAGATAACAAGTGAAAATATAATTCATCTCAATATATAGTACTGCTTGAGTATGCAAGCACTAAGCTTAGTCACATACTACAAAAGCTCTTCAAAAGAAACAATAGTTTAAATATTTGTTCATAGCATTCAGACAATTACACACACCTTCGACTCTGTGGCTTATGTAGAGAAAGGAAAGGATCATAACAAGAGCAAAATCCATGTGCATTCTATTCCCCATAGAGTTGTACTAAAAGAGAACTATGTTCTTTAGTTGATACGTTTTGTTTTCTGAATTCGTGAAAATATGGAGCAAGTTTCTGTAATATATAGAGTATGATAGTGCACAATACTAAGGAAAATACTTATTGCTTAAACTAGTTTTATGCATATTGAATGATATTGGATGCGTGATTATCTCTTTCTAGATAGAAGACATGCTTGGAATGCATTTTTAGGAAACCATTTACATACAATTCCTTTAACTTAGCAAACTTTAATTATTGTTAAATATCCAAGTTAGGGTAGTTGTATTTTGATTCCATAGAAGTTTTGGTAGGTTTTAATATTAGAGTACATTCAGCATTTCCATTTTTATTTAGTTCTTTCATCCTATTCATTAAATCTTCCAAGATTCTATTATGACGCGCTCAAGCTAGTTTAGGTTTAGCCCATAGTGGCCTATGTAACACCCTAGAAGAAACAACACAAATTCTTTTAGAGAATTACCACACTTCAACACTAACAACAGAGTACGCGGAAGCAACAATGCAAAATTTAGTGATAAAGATTCTTTATTGATCACCAGACTAATATAATTCAAACCAACCGAATCATGATCCAACATGATACATAGCGAACGACCAAATAGTCCAAGATTAATAAAATATTTTTATTATATAACATGTGTCCCATGACATGCATAGCTCATAAGTGATGTGCACACGTGTCGCTACTCCCGTCCCCAAGCATACATCTTTCAAGCTCATACACCTAAGGGGAAAACAATGTGTGAGGTTTATGAAAAACCCCAGAAAACAAACTGCCTTAACCGAGTTATTTAAAAAACAGTTCAATTAAACATCAATTTTAATAACAGCACAAAAGATTATCAATAGCTTCATAGAATTAAAAGTGCAAGGTGAATGATGTAGTGCCATGCAAATGTGAAAGGTGCAATGCAATGCAACCACATTGCTCATCAACGTGTGTTGCTTGTATCGGTACTTACCGCACCAACTTGGCTATGGTTTTCTTCTAAATGCATATCAGTAGAGAGAGTGCAAGTGCAAAGGTTGCAATGCAAAAACTTCAAGTACATCATAGTCCGCACCAATTTGGCTACGGTTTTCTTCCAAATGCATATCAACGGAGAGAGTGCAAGTGCAAAGGTTGCAATGCAAAAACTTCAAGTACATCATAGTCCAACAATAGAACCATCATATATAAATTCATATACTTGAAAGTATAATAAATAACTTTAAATTTCAGATTATATTGATAATTCGAGATATTTATCATTTATCGGAGGAAATTCAAACAACAAACCTAAAGCATATGGACCACAACGTCACATTTACTTGCCTTCACGAAAGATCAAAAGTGAGAGCTAAGCATGATCTGAAGGTGCATCACCTGATTAAAAGTAAATCTCAGCACCAACACCATCATACTAACAAAACAAATAACAAATTGCAAACCAAAGTGCTCAAAACCCACCGTTTAAACATCTACCGTTTTGTTACAGTCTATGATAGCAGCACTGTCCCTTCTCTTTTTCATAGACACTACTCAAAGCATTCAAAAATTCTCAAAATCCACCAGCTGGTAGAAGACTCTATTACCTACAAGTTTGGTACTATACAATTTGGCATAAAGGTTACCAAGATAGGGCAAAAATACAATTTACCTAATTGAACTTTTCATCGGTCAAAACATGATAGCAAATTTATTTAATTCATAACTCAAGATTTTCTTATCAAAAAGACATAATCTAAACCAATCTAGAAAGATTAATTAATATCCTACAACTTTGGTTTAGATCAGAAATTTTAATCCATACATCTTGAGGGAAAAAACTGAATAGATTTAAAACTGTCTTGATTCTCGTCACTGAAAAACAGCCCAATATAAATGACCATATGTCTCAAAATACAGAGGCTATGAGGGTGATATTGGTGCCAAAAGAAAGGTATCGAAGTCCTCTAACACTTTGTCCACAGTGTCAAAATTTATTAAGGCCACTAAGATGCCCGAAAATAGCGATAAACAAACACCGCTCAGTCTGATGGCATTTTCAGAACATGGATGAAAATTAATTTGGGTAGTTTTGGGAATTACTCTAACAGAACACCATCTAATTCAATGATTCGATCCATAAAACTTGATCTAAGAAGGTGGATCATAATTTGACATCTTACCTAGGTCAGTCATGTAACGTCCCGCCTCCTCGAGGCCGGGCCCGCTACATCGGCGGCTTTAATAGGACCAATCGCCCTCACAGACCAACACCAGTCTTTTTCTGCGCACTTTGTCCTCACTCATGCGCACCCGGAAACGAGTTCCCGGTCGGTCACCCATCCTGAAATTGCTCCAGGCCAAGCACGCTTAACCCTGAAGTTCTTTCGAGATGAGCTTCCGGAAAAGAAGTTGCAACTTATTGATATGAGTATCATATTAATCCTATTAAGCCCTGGGCCAGGGTGTTACATCCCCACCCCCTTAGGAGATCGACGTCCTCGTCGATCAACCCCAGGCCAGGAACCTCCTCTCTTGGCCACGTCCGTGTGCCCAGTGCCAGCGCATGTGCCATCTTTGTGTGACCACGACGGATCCACACCATGCGCACCATGCTCGCAAGAATCGACACACGCGCCCGTGAAACCGCGAGAGTCGGCTCTCGATACCATTTGTAACGTCCCACCTCCTCGAGGCCGGGCCCGCTTACATCTGACAGCTTTAATAGGACCAATACTGCCCTCATAGACCAACACCAGTGTTTTCTGCGCACTTTGTCCTCACTCATGCGCACCCGGGAACGAGTTCCCGGTCGGTCACCCATCCTGAAATTGCTCTAGGCCAAGCACGCTTAACCTTGAAGTTCTTTCGAGATGAGCTTCCGGAAAAGAAGTTGCAACTTATTGATATGAGTATCATATTAAGCCTATTAAGCCCTGGGCCAGGGTGTTACAAGTCACAGCAAGCACGACGACAAGATCCCGGCGATCCACTCCTTCCTTCCTTCTCTTTCTCCACCTCACGGCGATCTATGCCGCTTTGACCGTCTCATCGACCCAATCCACAGTGAACAGTGGTATGCCCATCAAGAACAGCGAGGAACGAATAACAAGGGCAAAACAAGAGAAAGAGTGATGGCTAACTAAAGTCCAAGGGAACGGCACCACGAAGGATGATGACGGCGAATGACGGCGGCGGCAAGTGTTCTCCCTTCTCTCCCTTCTCCCTTCTCTTTTTTTTCTCGATGGCTGAACAGGGGCGACTGGTGGAGAGTTACGAAGGGGCAGGGGAAGTAGGGTTACTGTAGTGTCACTACACTATCTGTTTTTTTTTCTTTTTTCTGAAACTTGCAATATGCATAACTCTATGATCTAAACTCGAAATAATTTGTATGAGTAGTCAAATTGAAAAATTTCGACGAGCTCTACGCATTGGTGATCTCAATTACTCCATTAGATCAAGTGATAAAAATTCAAATTTTTCATCTCTCTTAAATTTGATTAATCCTCGCTTGATCTATATAAAAAAATCCAAATTTTCCATGCATTCTAGGGTATTACAGCCTATGTGTATTTTGACATATGATAGTGGGGGTTTAATAGTACCTTAATTGTTCGGGGTAGGTTAGACTAAAAGATAAGGCTTCCAGAGACTAGACCACCATCCGGAGTTAATTACTCTATGTAAAGTGAGGACAAAAGCGTAAGCCGGTTAGTGATGTTTTTGTGTAAGAAAAATGGCACCTAGCTAGCACTATTTTAGATCAAGACATCATAGACGGTTCAAAACCCCCATACTATGCCGGATTTTGAAAAACCATACCATAAGTAACTCGGCAGTGATGAGGGTCCGCTATATCACCGTCGGTTTGAAATTATTGGCAATGATCATAACTTTTCACTTTGCCGATTGCTAACACAACCCGGCAATGCTCTGTTGAGCTAACACTACCACTTCCAAACAGCCACCGATAGTGTTGAGTGATAGAATACTAACGGTTCTAAACACCAGCCGATAGTGTTGTATTAGGCAACATCTTGACCCTCTATTGTAGCTTGCGGTGGTATAGATACAACCACTACCGGTTTGTTAGTGAACAGGCAGGTGATTACATTTGCAAAATTTTTACTTTAATAATTTATTTCTGATTGGTACTTTATATATTTTCAAATGTTATAGTAATTGTAAACATTTATATGCTCTCTACCATACTGCAAATCCATCGACATTTGTTATGGTTACAATAAAAGTCTACGTATCAATGGAGTAGTTGCATTACAATAAAATCCATCAAGATCTTTACAATAAACTATCAATATACTCTCTACCATACTATGCTTTGAACTTCTTCATCAGTGACGAATTTTGCTAGCTCCACTTGAATTCCTCTTATCTCGAAATCTAATGATGTTTGGTGATTTTGTTCCTGGCACTATCACTCAAGCAAAATGGTATCGAAATGCATAAATATAAGACAAAAACGTAGATCATTTTGTTGAATTAACTGATAAACATGAAAGGGAAGCATACATATCAATGCATCTCCAACATCTATTTTTGTGCTAAAGTATACAAGCATTGCCCGCATCGCGTAGAACCCACATTCATCGTTCCCCATTGGCTTTTCTAGGGACTTGAGACCCTCCATATATTCAAACCTGAATGGGCCCTTCTAGTGCCTTTGCATCTTGCTATCAAAATTTTCCCAATCAAGTAATGCCTTCATACTATATAACACATTATAAATAAAGTGTAAGATTGGTGACATTACAATGTGCTATGTGATTAGACAATATTATGTTGTTGTGTTAACTTACTAGTTGAGAACTTTGACTGGTGTCGGTGTTTTGTGAAAGCACCAACTAGTAAATTTATAGATGTGTGTTTATGCCCAAATGATTCGCTAAGAGGACACGAGAGGAGTATCTTTGGTTCAGGGCGTGAGGCCCTATGTCCAGTTCGAATAGGTTGTGTTACTTAGCGGTGGTTCGTAGTAGGGGATACAAACGGTTCAAGGGAGGGAGGGGCTCCTAAGTCTCTGATTGTGCGTGGTGCCAATATCGTGGTGAGGGTGGGGTGTGTGTGAGTGAGTCGTGTTGTATTTGTTTGATCTCTAAGTTCGTGGCTTGCCCTCCCTTTTATTGATGAAGGGAGGGGTAGCCTTACAAGCACTCTTCGAGGGAGGAATGGACGTGTCATGCAAAGGAAGAAAAGAAGAAAGGAAAGGGATGGTGGTGGAGTGGCTCGTCTGCGTCCCTGGGGTTGGGGCGTCTTTCTTTCCGCCGTGGCTTACGTCGCTGTGAGTTGTCTGTCGGTGTTGTCGTGTCGCCGGAGAGCCTACCCATGACCTCACACTAGACGAAGGGGTGGAATAGTTGATTAGGACAGGCGTCGTACGTGGTTGGGCGCCACAGTGTCGCGCTGTAGAGGTGTGGCTTACTGCGTGCGAGTTGACAGACTTGATGTGTCTCATCGGTATGGTAAAACCATACAAGGATTCATGTTTAATTTGGATGGAGCAGCCTCGTGACTTGTCGGTCAAACGGACTGTGCTACCCCAATATACGAGAGGTTGGGCGGAGCGGATGCGAGGGGTCTTGACAAAGTGCGCAGGGGGGTCGGAGGAGAGGATATGGCTTGCATGGCCCGTTGGTCCCTCGTGTCTCCATCCTGTATGCATGTGCAGAACTTTATTTATGCATATGCAAGACCAGCCTATTGCCTGCTGGTCCCTTGCATGAAGCCTGCTGGTCCCTTGCATTCGTGTACTATTTTGCTTTACTGTTGAACGAAGTGGCATGCACACATGCATGCACACGGCATGGCCTGGCCTGCCACTGCTGTTGTTGCGTGGCCTAGTCCTCGCGGGGCTTGGCCTGGGCACGCCTGCATGCACTGGCCTCGGCTCCCGTGGTGCCGGGGACTATCCGGTGTGCTCGCTTCGTCAAACCACGTGGGACTATTGAGATACTCCCTCCGTCCCTATTTAATCGTCGCCGCCGGGATACGTGCCACAAGTTTAACTTGATTTGTAGAAAATACGTGTAATATTTATATCTTCAAATAATTTTGTTAAAAAACTAGATCCAAAGATCTTTCCAATGATACTAATTATAATACTAATCAATGATATTTATTATTTATTAAAATTGCCGGCATTTCTTTGTCGGGAAGCGAAGCGACAGTTATTTAGGGACGGAGGGAGTACTAGCGGATCCTTCTGACCCCACACATAGGGGTCGGGCGAGGCGGATGGACGAGCTAACCGGCTGACCTCGCACGCAGGGGTCGGGTGCGTTCGACCCTGCCGTAATCAGGATCGGGTGAAGTGGACCCCCATAGGCCCTCTTTGATTTGTCGTCGGTGAATTTTCTAGGAATTATTATTAATTCGTTATCTTTGGGTATCCGTAATATTGGAATCTGACAACTGGGGATCGATATGAGGAAGTGGCCTCTTCTTTGACCCCCACACCAACGATATCAAAATGATTGCTGTATTCACAAAGTCCACGTTATTGAATAATATTTCAAAAAAATAAGCACAAAAATAAGTGCTAAGAACACGTACTCGCAGTTGTAGGCTAGGAGTACATTCGTTTTCTGATATCTAAACATCCTTTCGAGCTCTACCTTCAAACATGCTGGTACATATTCCCACCCACCCTCATTGTATGTTTTATCGTTTACTAATATGAGGTCCAAGAGTCTATATGACTCAATTGGTTCTTTATGCAAAATTTTTGCGACACATACATAAAGCATAGGATATATTCAAATGTAGATCACATAGTAGTTTACTATAACATTGTGAGGGTAGGGTACTTACAAAGTACACATCAACAATATTTGTGTATCGAGGGATTGCCTCTAGTAGAGTTCAAAGAGTCTTCATAGTAGAGATTGTATATTGTTTCTTCAGGATGATTAAAAACCAATCTGGGGGATAAGAACTTCAAAATTGACATAGTCCCTACTAGAAGTATCAATCATGTAATAATCATGCATTTAACGGAATATGTTGGGAAATTTTAGTATTCCTGGTCATTGGCGACCAAGCGTTCGCCTTTTCTGTACTTGTATACCATTTTTGCTTGTTCAAATTCTTTTTTCTATAAATGAACTCCACGGCTATCTCCATGCTTACGTCCATGGTTGTGACCAAGTTCTGTATCTGTAGCAAATGTTCAATGTGTACTTCTCTAGCTCGTGTTTGATTGCAATCTTTATTGGTTTGTCTTTAAAATTCTATTTGTTGCTCCTCTTAGGGAGTGAGTCTATTCAATTGAGGAATGAAATGATTGCCCCAATGTGTGGAGACTCCTCAATCTTCTGCTTCATCAAACTGGTAATTTTATTGTCCACCTTCTTTTGTTTAAGTATTTTCAAAGCATTAGCAACCGAATTGGATGACCTTTACTGTGAGGTGAAACCTAATCTTGAGGTAGATTGAGATCGCACTTGTTTGGATTTTGATGGGGAAGGTGCAGACTTCTACTTTCTCAAGGGAAGAGGAGGAGACTTTGGTTTTCTCGGGAGAGGAGCTGGAGGATGTCATATCCGATTTTAAAGACAAAACCGAGTACAAAACCTTATTTATGCCTTGGAAACACTCACACACATAAAAGACAAATCATAAACGAATATAGGTGTATAGTGTTCTATTACATCACGAATATTTAATCTATTATGTAAATATCAGTGTTAAGTCTTAACAAATAGAAATACAGAGATAACTAGTAGCATCTCTATAGCCATAGGGAATGGTTGACTACAAGTCTAGTAATCCTCAGCAAAGTCCTCATAACCACCACCATCTGTTATTGAGATCTGAGATTTTTATCCAAATAATGAAAAGTAAACATTAAGAGATCTCATACTCAACAAGAATAACAAGGGGTTCATGAGGCCCAAAAGCTCACAATGGTTTGACCGCAATTAGCTTTTAGTGATTCACCTTTTAATGCAATTGAGTAGCAACAATAATTCAAGCCCACAAACTCATGATCAGGTAAATATAATTAATCAATAGAAAAAACATAAGCATATAACAAGTGATAATCATCTATATTCCATAAGAAATCCAATGCCGCTCATATCTATGAGCATGGCTTTTATAACAATTTTAGTTAACTCTAAAGAGTGTGTACATCTTTACCTATGAGTCATGATTCCTGTCCACTTGGGTTAATTACTCCCAAATTACACTGTCAAGGTGCATAGCTAGGTTTCACTATCAAGTCTTTCATATGCTCGTCTAACAAGTTAGGGCCACTAGGTTTCCTATTGGTTGGTAGATAGAGAAACCCCTTTTCACTCACGCAGAAGCACACATAAGAACAGAGGCCTCCCTCTACCCAACATGTAACCACTAACAAGCTAGAAAGATCCATGCTCTAGCCCCCTAGTCCATTATTGCTAAAAAGCATATTCAATGTTTAGATGCATATTCCATTAACCAAGTTATAAGATCATGGAATGTTTTTTAGCAATAGCATCATACTACCCAAATTCAAACCCCATGGATATCAAGGTACACATATATCAACATCTAGGGAGAATTCATATGTTTATCAAAGTAGACACACCTTGCTTAGAACAGTGTTGCTAGTCTTGCTGATCATCAATGTAATTACCTCAGTCACTATCAAATTGATCATCATGTGACTAGGCATAAGGGGTCAGAGGTGGAGTAGGCATCGAGGCAGGGCTATCGCGAGGAGCCGTCGAAGCGGACATCGCCATCCCTGCGCTCACACTCAAGGTTCACCCCACGTCCGTGGTGGTGGCAAGGCAACCATGTTGGCGGCTCTTATTGTCTAATTTTAACCGCCAACATTTACATAAAATCCACACAAAGAAACACCAAACATAGAAATAGGACCTACAACTAACCTAGTTCCACAAGTTTTGGTGAATCATCTTCTGCAGGAGGACAGTCATGAAAACCACTACAAATAGGCTCAATAGCATGCAAGATACAACATTTACAAGTACCCAACATGAGCCCAAGTGGAGAAGGCCCACTTACCAGGCAGTTCTGGGCCTAGAGAATAAGGAAAATGGGCCCAAAACCAACCCAAAACATCTTAATTTCATGAGCAACCACCCCGGCCCAAGTCCACAACTTGAGAGGAGACTACCCAACAAAATTGGGCCGATTTGGGCTTAGCTGTGGTGCGGCGCACCGCCACGGAGCCCAAATGGCCCAAAATTTTGTCGGTGGCCTCTTACCGCCTTCCCCATATCGGTTTGGATAGGCGCCTAGATAGTCGGTTTAGGTGGAATCTTGCAAAGAGCCCCCTCCACCTCACTTATAAAAGGAGGCCTCCCCCTCTCCTCAACACACACCACCAAGGAGCTCTTCCATTTCAATTACCAAGATGTAGTAGTAGTACTAGCTAGTTGGGAGTTAGGTAGAGGTGCTCAAGTTCTAGAGGAGTCCTCGGAGTTTTGGTACATTTCGTTCTCGGAGGTTCGGTATGATCTTGTATCGTTTCTTTGTCTGACTGATGTATTTCATATATTCATCTTCTTCTATTACCAAATTATCTTTCATGGTTATCTAGTTCTTGTTTTAGTAGTTAGCTAAGCATGGTTAGTATGGTGGTTTACACCTTGGCATGGGATCTCCGCTCGATCGAGTGCTTTAGTCTAATTAAGATATCAGACTAGAGTAGTAGATGTGGTGTCTGGGCTAGCGAGTTACCTGAGTTTGTGCCCAACCCCATGGATAGTTGTGGTAGCACCGGGGGTGACAGCTCCGACCAGGCCTTTGTATTCCACCACGTTCGGGTTGATGTTTTCGTAGAGCTTTTGGTAGCCTGACCCCCGGTTACCCCTTCCTAATCTTTTCGAGAACTGGAAAGGAACTGCTGCTCCGAAGTGTCATCGTGTGATCGCTATGTTTAACCTTTGCTTAGTTATCTTCTATAGTATGAGTTAGAATAGAACCATTGTAATAGGGAAGTCACTAGGAACCTTGAACTCTACTATTGTCCTTGTTGGTATTTCTTATGCACAATTAAATTATGAAGGATTCCGCAAGAGCACAGAAAACCATTGTAGCATTTTACCGGGAGTATTCCAGGTATCGTTATTTATATTTTACCACTGGAAAACATTGGTTAAAGACATTGATAGTTCACCATCATGTATCTACTAATTTAATACACCAACTAGACTAAAGTAGGGGTTAAATGATAGATGATAGGAATTATGTATATATGACACACAGGAGAATTCTATGATAAAAGAGTGGATAGCTAAAGTAAGAGGACAAAGGGAGAGCTCGATGTTCCTAAATACTTCTCTATTACTTTGGTTCTATATAACTAATTCATGGTAGATAAAGCAATCACACAATAACACTTTAGAGCAGCAAGTACCTTTCCAACTCTTGAATAAGACTGGGAAGAAGGTAGTCGGGGAAGGCTTCCAACAAACTCTCTGAAACACCAACTCCGACGTGGTGGAATACGAAGGCTTAACAGAGCAAGCACCTGCAGGGGCTACCACAACTAACCGTAAGAGATGGACGCAACCTCAGATAAACCCTAGCCTAGACACCACGTCTACACTAAAGATTACTACTCTAGTCACGATCTATAACTAGAGCATCTAATACAGACGGAGATCCCATGCTAAAGTATAACAACTATACTAACCAATTAAATGCTAGGCATAAAAGTAAATAAAGAAGATAAAATATATTAAAGCATAAGTCTTACAAGAATAAATACAAAGATATACCAGAACTCTGACGACTCCTCCGAAGACTCCTCCGGAACCCGGGCGTAGCTCTGCTCTCTCAACTAAAACTAATCTACTACATTGGAAAGTCTAGCCCTAATTCTCTAGAGATGAGAGGTCATCCATTCAAGGGACGCTTCTACATCTCCATAATAATGTGGTGCCCTCACAGAGGGGGGTCTGCCTCTTTATTTATAGTCCAGTGGGATGAACTTGCGCCGTTAGATCAAACCAACTTAAGCAACAGTGGGGATGCAAACCCTAAGGCGGTAGGAGGCCGTCCGTCGAAGCGGGCTGTTGACGGTCCTTAACGTTCAAATTCAACCGTCAACTAACCTTCCAAAATGATATAAAAGCAATCCATCTACCTAGAGTAGAGTTTTCACTAACTAATTCCACGAGTTTTGGTGAATCAATGGTTTTGCAGATAAACACTGGAAAAGACACACTTTTGAGCTACACCGCTACATAGAATGCAAGATTTTACGCCACGGCAACACAGGAACATTCCAGAAGGGACGAGAAGGCACCACACCGAGCCAGGGGCCTAGGGGCCGCCAGGCCAGACCGGCCGGTCTAGCCCTAGACCGGCCGGTCTGGGGCAAGCCCCGGTCGCGCCTCAGTTCGCCTGGTTTATTCCACCACCTTTGAGGAATGATCTCCACCATCCGCCAAGGTCGGTTTGATCCAAGGGCTCACGTTGATTCGCTAGGGCTATAAAAGGAGAGGCACACCCCCCAAGAGAGGGAATCCAAGAGAAAAAGAGAGGAGCTTTAGCTAGAAATCCTAAGTAGGATTCTCGGAGGTGTCCCTTGAATGGATGACCTCTCGAGTTAGCATTCCAAGAGGGAGCTAGTTCTATACCTCTAGAAGCTAATTCTTCAGAGATAGAGAGATAGAGTTAAAGAGAAAGTTTTGGAGGAGTATCGGCCTGTCGGTGCAACCTATACGGCTTGTATCTGAGACTACTTTGGAGTCAACATCTGTGTTCAAGTAAGTAACATTGTTTATCTTGTTTTGCTAGTTTACGACTCTTTTGAGTACTTTAATCCTTGTAGCTCTTGGGTTAGAGTAGTATTCATAGTGTAAGCGCGGTGCTTAGACTCCGTTACTCGCAGATGTACCCTATTGTCTGGATTTGGTGGTAGCTCGCGGAGGTGACTTATAGCTCCGTTGAATCTTACTTATTCCAACATGCCGTCAGTAGGCCTAGCAGGAGAATAGTTGGTAGTTGAGTATAGCTCTGTCTATGCTTTCCTATCCGACTCCCTAGTAAAACATCGTAATCATATCTTGCCTGAGCCTGAACTAGAACCCTTAGTTGTCCCCTCTATATCCCTACCTTCTACAGCCTTGTTTGCTACTCAGTTGGTTAAGTGTAGTTTAGAAGACCCTCACACATCTTCCTTTGGGTTCGATATTAAAACTAGGTATACTTATCCGGTGAAGTGCTACAACGTATCCGTGCGCTTGCGGAATTATTCAGTAGGCATTAACCAGATACCAACAAGCATTTCTGGCGCTGCTTTGGGGAAAGACGTCGCCGAGATCACTCAACTTATCTTAACCTTTGTATTATAATCTTATCTTTTCTTTGTATACTATCACTCTTTACCTTCTCCATTTCTCTTTACCTTTTCTATCCTTCAATGGATCAACTTGATTCCACACCTATCTATAAATATAACTTCATGAGCCTACGCTTAGAGCCAGAGCTGTCCTCAAAGCCAATCTTAGCCTCTGACTATAAGCTACGCCCATGTTTAATAGACATGATCAGAAACCAATCTTTCTCAGGAGAAGACAATGCTAGCCCTTATTCTCACCTCAATGAATTTGAACAAACCTGTGCGTGTTTGCGCATTAAGGATATGTCCGATGAGACTATCCGATGGAAGCTTTTTCCTTTCTCTTTGACTGGAGAAGCTAGACATTGGTATAATCTCCACGTTGAGAGTGTTGAAGGTGACTGGAAAGCATTATGTGCTAAATTCTGCCTTCAATTCTATCCTATTTCTAAGGTGGTAGAGCTTCGCTTAGAAGTCCTATCCTTTAGACAAGAGAGAAAGGAGACCTTAATTGAAGCCTGGGAACGCTTTAACTGCTTAACTCATTCTGGACCTAGTCTATCCATACCAGACCCCGTTCTACTTCAACATTTCTATAAGGGTCTAAATAGGAAAACCACTAAATTCCTCAACCTTGCTTCTGGAGGATCATTCTTGCATATCACTCCTGATGTTGCGAGAAACGTCCTTACAAAAATTCACAAAAATGAAGCATCTTTAAAGAAGCTAGTAGAGAAAGAAGATCTGATAGTTGATTGTTGACGGTCACCAATGTCAATTATAACCCATCAATTACCATCAAACTTGCCATGAAATGAACCATAGAGCATAGGTATAGGGTTTTGATCTAACGAGTTCCACGAGTTTTAGTAAATCTATGTTTCTGCAGGTACATACTAGAAAAGCTATCAAAGTTGACATATATGATAGTATAAAAGTATCTCAAATGATGGATTAGAATGCACCATTGCGACGGGCTCATCGAGACGATCGAAACGGACATATCATTTGCCATATTTGGAGTCCAGGATGAAAAGATATCGCACCTGCAAGCGGCACCTACACAGGAAGGATCTAGAAGACACTAAAAACCACCCCCTGCTTGAGGAAGGTGGGGCCCACTGTCATAGGGGGAGACCGACCGGTCCCACCCCCCACCGGCCGGTCTGTGATTTTGGCCATTTTGGCCCAGTTTTGACCCATGGGATCCACCGCCTTTGAGGAAGAATCTCAGCCGCCCGCCGATGTCGGTTTGATCCAAGGGCTCACGTTAATCGCTCCTCCCTATAAAAAAGCGACCCCTGCATCCCGGGGGAGGCATCCCCCAAACCCTAATTCATTATTCGTTGGGATCCATTTGAGAGGCATCCCTTGAAAGGATCATACTCTCATGGAGATCAACACACCAGGGAGATTAGGGCTAGACTCTTCAACGTAATAGTTTAGTAACTTGAGAGCTAGGGCTGAGAGGCTTCGTTCCAGATCTCGCCGTGGAGCCTTGGAGGTCTAGTATATCTTTGTATCTTATCTTTACAACACTTATGCTTTAGTATATTTATCTTCTCTATTTACTTCTGTGCCTTATTTGTATGGTTAGTGTAGTTCTTGCATCTTAGCATAGGATCTCCGCCTGTATTAGGTGCTCTAGTTATCATATGTGGCTAGAGTAGTAATCGATAGTGTAGACATGGTGTCTAGGCTATAGGTTACCTGAGGTTGCGCCCAATTCTTACGGTTAGTTGTGGTAGCCCATAGGGGTGACAGCTCTATGTGGCCTTCGTATTCCACCACGTCGGGATTGGTGTTTCGTAGGGCTTTTGGCAGCCTTCCCCAACTACCTTCTTCCCAGTCTTATTCGAGAGTTGGAAAGGTACTGCTGCCTCGAAGTGCTATGGTGTGTGCTATACTTACCCATGCATTAGTTACATTCTAGTGTCAACTAGAATAGAACCTGAGTAGTAGAGAAGTATATAGGAACCTTGAACTCTCCCTTAGTCCTCTCAAGTTAGCTGACTATATATTATAGGATTCTCCTCTGTGTGTGATATTATGCATAACTCTTATCATTTACCACTTACCCCTGCTTAGGTCTAGTTGGTATACTAGTTAGTAGATACATGATGGAGAGCTATCAAACATCTTTAACCATTGTTTCCCAGTGGTAAAATATAAATAACGATACCTAGAATACTCCCGGTAAAATGCTACAATGGTAATTCTGTGCGCTTGCGGAATCCTTCATATTTTAATTGTGCATAAGAAATACCAACAAGCATTTTTGGCGCCATTGCCGGGGAAACAATTGGCATAAAGATTTTGATATTGATCTTGATATCTGCTAACCTAGTTTGCCACTAGCTTTAGTAGGATTACCCCTGTGTTTGTTGAGTTGTGGAATAAGCAGGAAATCAATTGTTCAACCTTCTGTTGAAGTTCCACACGAACAAGACAAGGGAGATATCGAAGAATCCAGGGTGCCTAAACATTCACGATCCATCAACAATGGAGCCCTGCCATCTCACAGGTTCGTATAAACATACATTACTCTAACCTTGTGTAGATTGGAGAAAAGATCGTCGTCACAAGAACTCAAATCTCATCATGTGTTGCGAACAAAGATGCTACACTACTCACAGAGTCCATTGTGAGTCATGGTAAGTATGATCAAGAAAGGTGAGAAAGTCTTGCTCATGGACTTTAAATTTAATGAGTAGTTATCATGTTGCATTCCAATTTGTATGTTTGCTTTGAACAATCCCTGCATCTACTCTACCGCATCTCAAATCCATAGCATGGTTAGTTCCTTACACACATGCATAGCACTTGCATCTCTACCTAAAATTTAAAAAAAACATTCTCACCGTGATCATGCTTTTATCTCTTTTGAGTAAATCTCTATGTGCTCTCATGCTACCTTTGTTTACTATAGTATGCTTTGGTTTGGAAGTACTCGATATACTTCTATAGGCTTTTTAAATTAAGCGTGGTGCTTAGGTTAAAATGCCTTCCTTAGTCAAATTAGACATGGAGTCTAGTTTGATTATTGAACTAAGGAGTGCTTGTTAGACATAGGTTATATTTGTTGGACTAACCCCTGCAGAAAGCTCACAAATACAATCTGGGTAAGTCCTGAGATGAACTCACATCAGAGATGAATCAAGGCTTGTGATGAAGTCCAATGGTTTTGCGCAAAAGAAGAACAACTCATCATTCATAGAAGAACTGTAAGTATCAAAGTTCATCTTTTGCTGCAAAGTTACCTTTACCTTGAGCCATAAAAGAATGTAGCAAACAAGAAAAAAGATGACAAACAAAATCTATGCTAAAAGTGATCCTAAAACCATCTTTTCATTAGCGTAGATGAAAATGGACAACAACCCTTGTTTCAAATTTATTGCAATCCTTCGGGTATGTGTCTATTAACATTTTTGCAGGAAAGAAAGAATAAATGTCTATTCATGGTTTGAAATGAAAAGGAAGTAGAACAAATGTATAGAAAGGACCAAGATAGAAAGAAACCAATATGAGAACACTTCAATACTTCCTACACTTCACTATGATAGTGGACCAATCACCCTGCAAGACAAAAGGGACCTTCAGGCCAGTAAGAGTAGATTGACCAGCTCATTCCATGCATTGGCCAGTCGACCTACCATTTGTGCTCTGCCATAGTTCACCATCCCAAGCATGTTTGCATACAAGTTAAAGGAACATAAGGCAAGTTTGTGGTTTGTTAAGGAACATAAAGTGGACCACTAGAACTGGAGTGACCCTTACTATCTTCAAGTGAGGAAGGCGATGACAATCAGGATGCAACTTTCCCTATATAGGCCAAACTAATGCCTGCTGTCATCATCATCTTTGAAGACACTCGAATGCCGACGACAAATACCAGGATGACGAGATCCCACTACATCGTAGTGTGCATCCCTATGTCATTAAATAACAGTCATCAATGGTGGTATGTCGATGGTGTCTCTCAAGTTTGTAAACAATCATGGATGGAGGATGACACCCACAAGTCATTGGAGATGAAGCTCTCATGCAAGTACAAATGGAGTTCTTTTCTCGATCATCAAGATGGCTGGTGCATCATCAAAGAAGAATAAACTTTCCACCCGCCATTAGAAGACAAAGAAAATCAAGGAGAAACTCTAGTTTGCAGCTCCAAATGACATCAACTCATCAACCCAAAATCAGTGAAGATCAAAAAAAAGGTTGATAGAAGAAAATGCAACCGTCTGCGTTCTCATCTCCTGGATCAGACGGTGCAAAATAGACCAAGGTGAATATTGTCAACGAGGAGCCTCGATCAACGAAACACTAAAGGAATCAACCTCAAAAGAACAAGATGGATGAACAAGGAGAATGAACCAGTCCAACCAATATATCAAGTCCAAGATCCTAATAAGTTTGGTATAAGAAGGTACAATCATCCAGTCCTTCATCTCTATCATCAAACGAGGCATTCATCCAAGAAACCTACAAAGGAGAAGTCTAAATCGGCAGACCTAAAAACCACCGAACCTCCACCGAAAGGTGAGTCGGTAGTTATCCATATTTACTTCCTTGCATTGCATCGATTATTGTTTAGCATGTTTACTCTTCTGCACTAGCACTGCATTAAAAAAAGGGAAAAAAATATAATACATCCATTTTGCATCTAAAAACTCAAAGCCCCATGTGACATCCCTATAGTGCAAAATAAAGGGGTGTTCACTGTGGTGGCCTAAAAAATAAAACAAAAAGTAGCATGCATATTTCCTTTCTGTTCAATAAAAAGAAAATCCAAAAATAATTATTGAGCATCTTACAACACTGTATGAACTGTAAAAACCTCTCACAACAACCAGTCCACGAAACGGCTAACCACTAATCTGCTTATCCTAATCCGTTCCACGAGTTTTTGGTGTTTTTGTGAGATGTTTGTTTGCAGATGACTCTAAGAGCTAGTCCACCTAGGAACCATCATCTACATCACTTTCGAAGTACACCTTCCCCTACACACAGCCTAATCACCGTGTGGAGGAAGCAACTTCTTGTTGGATGAGAATTGAGGTTCCCTGGGTACATCGCCTCTTGCAAGCATGAGCTCCATCAAGAGGACTTTGCTCGGCTTCAATGCTCAACCACGACAACAACTAGCTTGGGGAAGGCGTCCCCCTAGGTACCCGGGTAAGTGTACCTACATGATTATTAACCTAAAAATACCAAAAATATATGGACACATGAAGGTCCATGCCTTTTTAGAGTCTTTAGAGTCTTATATAATATGAGTCTTAAAAAATGAAAAACCAAATAAAAATGTTTATCTAGATAGAGTCAATAAAAAGGAAGCTCTTGAGATGATCTGAAATTATGATAAGCTGCTCTGTTACCACACCTTTGAAGTGCCTAGAGTTTAGATAAAAGTTTTCCCAAGTTTTAGCTCTAACTGCTTTTGACATGAGGATTTACTCACGAGCCTGAAACTTGTGGGTTGCATATGCTTGAACTAAGTCTAGGTACCTGATTGATAAGATTGAGAAAGTCTGAGTTGCTATCTATCTTGTTCTAAGTGACACTAGAGCTCTGGAGATTTATCTTTTGAAAAATACAAAAACATGATGAGTTCCTATATGACAAAGCTTACATTCCCACCAGAGCCAAACATGATGAGTTAGGCTAGTTAAACTTCCACATATATGCTGCTTGTCATGCATTGAGTTTTGTCAACCATTGTGACCCTAGTGAGAAATTTGTCATGCTCTTGAATCAAGATCCACCTTCATATGCACTACTCTACACTGAGTAGGCGCAACCACATGCCATTCCACCTACATCCATTCCAAAAATTGTTTTTCTCCTACACTGGGAAAGAACACCAAAAATATTCCATTAGGTTAGCCACCCAATAAATGCTCCATGTTCCTGTTGTTATCCCTCCAAATCCTATCAGCGCCAAAAGGAGTGCTATGAGCTATGCAACAAGATATTTAAAAATAAAAAAATACGAGAGAAAAGGGGAGAAGAAAAGATGGACAAGTGTCCTAGTGCAAAATAATAAGTATGTAGATGCCCAACTCCCTGAGAAAAAGAAAAAGAAAAAGATAGCTCATAACCTCTGGCCAGTTTTCATTGTTCGAAAATAGAGAGAAGCATCCAAGGAGCTGAGTAGAATTAGGTTCCACCATATATCCACCAAGTCCATCCACCCATACTCCATGGATCCATTGTTTGACTTAACAACACATGCATTGCAAGTCTGCTCTTTCAGTTTTCTCCTTACCTATGAGCTCCACATAAGCTTTAGCTATAGGATGAAAAGAAAGGCGACCATCATCACTGCTTTGGTGAGAATCTAAAAATACCACATATATTGAGAGACTTGAGAGTGTCATACATGGGAAGCTCTGAGTTTTATTTAAAAACCTCTAAAAAACTCTAGAATGATAGTTGAGCGAAGAGCTTGAGACATAGTGCTTGGGTGGGATCTTTCTGTATAGCAAGTACTCAAGGCCCAAGGAAGAGCTGATAAGCCCCATAGTCAAAGGTAACATGAGTAAGTTTGAAAGTCAGCTCGGTTATTGCTTAAGCTTGGAGGAGAATTTTTGTCTGAATGCAGGTATGCTTTTGAGGAGTTACTTCAAGGTTGCGATAATGCTCTAAGAATTATGAACATCTATATCTGTTTCTAAGTTTAGCTTTGCTAAGGGACTAGCAAAGGTTAAGCTTGGGGGAACTTGTTGACGATCACTAATGTCAATTATAACCCATCAATTACCATCAAACTTGACATGAAATGAACCATAGAGCATAGGTATAGGGTTTTGATCTAACGAGTTTCACGAGTTTTGGTGAATCTATGTTTCTACAGGTACATACTAGAAAAGCTATCAAAGTTGACATATATGACGGTATAAAAGTATCTCAAATGATGGATTAGAATGCACCATTGCGATGGGCTCGTCGAGACGATCGAAACAGACATATCATTTGCCATATTTGGAGTCCCGGAAGAAAAGATATCGCACCTGCAAGCGGCACCTACAAAGGAAGGATCTAGAAGACACTAAAAACCACCCTGCAGAAGGCGGGGCCCACCTGTCATAGGGGGAGACCGGCCGGTCCCACCCCCAGACCGGCCGGTCTGTGATTTTGGTCATTTTGGCCTAGTTTCGGCCCATGGGATCCACCGCCTTTGAGGAAGAATCTCAGCCGCCTGCCGATGTCGGTTTGATCCAAGGGCTCACGTTAATCGCTCCTCCCTATAAAAGCGACCCCTGCACCCCGGGGGGAGGCATCCCCTGAAACCCTAATTCATTATTCGTTGGGATCCATTTGAGAGGCGTCCCTTGAAAGGATCATACTCTCATGGAGATCAACACACCAGGGAGATTAGGGCTAGACTCTTCAATGTAATAGTTTAGTAACTTGAGAGCTAGGGCTAAGAGGCTTCGTTCCGGATCTCGCCGTGGAGCCTTGGAGGTCTGGTATATCTTTGTATCTTATCTTTGCAACACTTATGCTTTAGTATATTTATCTTCTCTATTTACTTCTGTGCCTTATTTGTATGGTTAGTGTAGTTCTTGCATCTTAGCATAGGATCTCCGCCTGTATTAGGTGCTCTAGTTATCATATGTGGCTAGAGTAGTAATCGATAGTGTAGACATGGTGTCTAGGCTATAGGTTACCTGAGGTTGCGCCCAATTCTTACGGTTAGTTGTGGTAGCCCATAGGGGTGACATCTCTATGTGGCCTTCGTATTCCACCACGTCCGGGATTGGTGTTTCGTAGGGGCTTTTGGCAGCCTTCCCCAACTACCTTCTTCCCAGTCTTATTCGAGAGTTGGAAAGGTACTGCTGCCCCCAGGTGCTATGGTGTGTGCTATACTTATCCATGCATTAGTTACATTCTAGTGTCAACTAGAATAGAACCCGAGTAGTAGAGAAGTACATAGGAACCTTGAACTCTCCCTTAGTCCTCTCAAGTTAGCTGACTATATATTATAGGATTCTCCTCTGTGTGTGATATTATGCATAACTCTTATCATTTACGACTTATCCCTGCTTAGGTCTAGTTGGTATACTAGTTAGTAGATACATGATGGAGAGCTATCAAACATCTTTAACCATTGTTTCCCAAAGGTAAAATATAAATAACGATACCTGAATACTCCCTGCAAAAATGCTACAATGGTAGTTACGGCGCTTGCAGAATCCTTCATATTTTAATTGTGCATAAAAAATACCAACATTGATTAGGAATCCACACCTACCACATCCCAACCTGCAACTATCAGCAAGCTTGGACCACAGGAGGAGGAAGAAATTCCACTTTCAAAATTCATGCTCGAGATCGAGGATGATATATTTGCTGATTATGGAAATACCTCGAATTACTATGCTGTTAGGAGACCACAGAAGTCAAAGAAGTCGTCACCTAGTGACGGAGTCTTAAATCCTTCTGAGGTGGCTTTCCTTAAGCAAAATGCTAAAGAGCTTGTGTCGATTATAAGCAATGATTGGTTGGAAGAATCAGAGCTTTCCTCTGATGTCATCCGAGTTGATTTTACATCAACTACCATACTTTGTCGAATCCACAAGGGATCTTTTGAAGCATTATACAACCCTATCATGGGAGTTAACATCATATCTGCAACATTTGCTCAAGATCTTCGAAGAGACATGCCCTTAACCCCAACAACAAAGTTTATGAAAAGTCCTTTAGGCCATCTTAATCTAAGTTTTGGGATTCTCTATGTCTTACCTATTTATGTCAAGGAGATAAGAGTTCATTTGAGCTTCTATGTCTTTGATGTCATAGAGTTTGACGTATTGATTGGACAGCCTATAGAGAGACTTTTGCAAGAAGGACAAGAAGGGAATTTGAACATTAGCCTTGGAAAGAACTTTAATTTGCCTATATCCATAACTCGTGTCCTCAATAGTGAGACTGAGTCACTTTCTAAGCCTGATCCTATGGAAGAAGTTTTAGAGACAACCCTTGAATCATCTTTCGAACCAGACTTCGACGATGATCCTAAACCAATAGAAGAGGAAGAATATAGTACGCTAGAACCTGACCCTCTAGTTGAGTTTGAGGAACCACCTAAGCCTCCCATAGAGCTCAAACCCCTGCCTTCTGGACTTAAATATGCTTTTCTAAATGATGATCGAGAATCTCCTGTAATAATAAGTGATGAACTCTCTGAGGAGGAAACTTTCCGATTGATCACAGTCCTAGAAAAACATAGATTTGCTTTTGGCTATTCACTCCAAGATCTTAAAGGAATCAGTCCTATTCTTTGCACCCATCGCATTCCTACAGATCCTGAGATAACATCTTCTAGAGAACCACAACGTAGATTGAATAATGCGATGAGAGAGGTTGTTAAGAAAGAGGTTTCAAAACTGTTACATGCCGGGATCATATATCCTATGCCATACAGTGAGTGGGTAAGCCCTGTGCAAGTTATGCCTAAAAAGGGAGCCATGACAGTTGTTAGAAATGACAAGAATGAATTAACTCCACAAAGAACTATCACGGGATGGCAGATGTGTATTGATTACCGAAAGCTAAACAAGGCAACAAAGAAAGATCATTTTCCACTTCTCTTCATTGATGAGATGTTGGAAAGACTGGCAAATCATTCTTTCTTCTGCTTTCTTGATGGGTATTCGGGATATCATCAAATACCGATCCACCCAGATGACCAGAGCAAAACCACATTTACATGTCCATACGGAACCTATGCCTAGCGTAGAATATCTTTTGGACTATGTAATACTCCAGCTTCATTTCAAAGATGCATGATGGCTATATTTTCTGATATGATTGAAGTGATAATGGAAGTTTTCATGGATGACTTTTCGGTATATGGAAAAACTTTTGATAAATGTCTTGAAAACTTAGATAAGGTTTTACAAAGATGTGAGGAAAAGCACTTAGTCCTTAATTAGGAAAAATATCATTTCATGGTTACAGAAGGAATAGTGCTTGGACATTTGGTGTCCGAGAGAGGGATATAGGTAGACAGAGCTAAAATTGAAGTAATTGAGCAACTACCTCCTCCCATTAATGTTAAGGGAATTCAAAGTTTCCTAGGTAAAGCAGGCTTTTATAGACGGTCCATAAATAACTTTTCATACATTGCTAGACCTCTAATAAACCTGCTAGCTAAGGATGCTCCCTTTGAATTTGATGACGCTTGTTTGAAAGCTTTTGAAACCCTTAAGAAAGCGCTCATCTCTGCACCAATCATTCAACCCCCCTGATTGGTCGCTACCTTTTCAATTGATGTGTGATGCAAGTGATTATGCTGTGGGGCAGTTTTGCGACAAACTAAAGACAAGAAACATCACGCAGTTGCATATGCTAGCAAAACTTTGACAGGACCTCAACTTAATTATACAACTACTGAAAAAGAGCTTAAGTCATTGTTTTTGCTACGCACAAGTTTAGATCTTACTTAGTAGGAGCGAAGGTAATTGTTTATACTGATCATGCTACGCTTAAATACCTGTTCACTAAGAAAGATGCTAAACCCTGACTCATAAGATGGATTTTACTACTCCAAGAATTTGACTTAGAAATAAAAGATAAAAGAGGAGTAGAAAACCCTGTTGCCGATCACTTGTCTAGAATGCAGTTTAAGAATATGCAGAAATTGCCAATCAATGATTCCCTTCGAGACGACACACTCTACGCCATCTCCAGGTCGGATCCCTGGTACGCGAATATTGTCAATTTTATGGTTGCAAGATATGTACCACCAGGGGCGGACAGGAGAAAGCTTATTTATGAAAGTCGCCTACCTATATGGGATGATCCTTATCTCTTCCGAGTATGTGCTGAAAGACTACTCCGAAGATGTGTACCCACTGAGGAAGGACTGCAGATCATTGAAAAATGTCACTCATCACCATATGGAGGTCATTATGGAGCATTCTGAACCCATGCAAAGATCTGGCAAAGTGGATTCTTTTGGCCAACCATGTATGAAGACACCAAGAACTTCGTCCGAAGATGTAGAGCATGTCAGAGGCACGGCAATATCAACTCAAGAGATGCTATGCCCCTCACCAACAATCTTCAGATTGAGCTCTTTGATGTCTGGGGAATCGATTATATGGGACCATTCCTGAAAACAGGCAACTATGAGTACATTCTAGTGGCAGTTGATTATGTCTCAAAGTGGGTAGAAGCACAACCATGCAAAGCCGCTAATTCTGTGAATTCCAAGAAGATGTTTCAAGAGACGATATTTCCAAGATTCGGTGTTCCAAGAATGGTGATTAGTGATGGAGGAACTCACTTCATTGATAAAGACTTTCGCAAATACTTAATGAAGCAAGGGATTCAACATTACGTAGCTACTCCTTACCATCCTCAAACAAGTGGCCAAGCAGAGACTTCTAATAAGCAAATCAAGAATATTCTACAGAAGACAGTTAATGAGATGGGAACTGCTTGGAAAGAGAAGCTACCCAATGCACTATGGGCATACCGAACTGCATACAAGACATCTCTTGGTATGTCACCCTATCAGCTTGTCTACGGCAAGACCTGTCATTTGCCAATAGAGCTTGAGTTCAAGGCTCATTGGGCAATCAAGAGATGGAACATGGATAAGATGCAACTCTCAGAACTAGATGAATGGCGAGAAAAAGCATATCATAACTCGAAGATCTATAAAAAGAGAACCAAAAGATGGCATGATAAACGAATCAAGAAGAAGAGCTTCAGTCCTGGAGATAAAGTGCTACTATTCAACTCTAGGGTGAGATTATTCGGACATGGGAAGCTACGAAGCAAATGGGAAGGACCATTCACGGTGGTAAATTCGTCATCACATGCAGCAGTGACACTTCAAAACAACGAAGGTACGTTATTCAAGGTAAATGGCCAACGTCTTAAAATTTTTCTAGAACCTTCTAGACCAACCGAGGAATTGGATGAAATTTATTTCTTAACTTTTCCCTACTTTATCAAAATATAAAATCCCGTCGTGAATCGGGCCGCGATGGGAGAAAATTTGGAGAGGAAATGGGCCAAGATTGCACCCTCGCGGAAGGGCGCCGGGAACCGGGCTAGGGTGGGACCACCCGGTCCCACCCTGCACCGGCTCGGCTCGCCCCCGACACCGCCTCGGGTCCGCCGCCTCTCGTTGTGAAGCTTGTTTCATTAGGGTTCGGAATATTCGCCGTGATCCGTATCCGCCGCCGCTGTTGACACTCGTTAGCGTCAACTTTTACTAGGGCTTTTTACCCGAAGGAAAACAAGAAAACACACAAGTCTAGGGCTTTATCTGACAAATTCCATTAGTTTTGTATACACTGTATTTTCCAGGGTAATTTTCAGAAAAGCTGAAAAAGAGGGATTCTAGCGCAGAATAACCACGAAACTTATCCGCCACGAAGGACACCACGGGAAGACTTAGGAAGACTCGAAGACACCCGAGCGACGGGGGCCGAACCACGGCCAGGGGGCCGGCCGGCCCCACCATGGGGCTTGGCCGGCCGTGGCTAGGTTTGGCGGCCCCCTTCGGAATGTTCCTCCACCGCCTCCAAGGATGCATCTCAGCCCTACGTTACGTCGGTTTGATCCTGCGGCGCACGCGCATCCCACCGGACTATAAATATGTGGGTAGACCCCCCTGGAGAGAGCCCAATTCATTATTCATCAAGGCCTCAAGCCATCAAGCATCAAGAGCCTTCAAGTTCATCAAGAGCCTTCTAGTTCATAGGATTAGCTAGCTAGATTAGAAGTAGAGGAGATCTAGTTCTTCATCGGATCTAGAGCCCCTGGCGTCTGTCTAGAGCGTGAGAGTTCGGTAATAGATCTAGTTCTTAATTACTTTATTGTATTCATTATTCAGATTAGGGAGACTTTACTCTAAATAGATTCATATGTTCTTAATTGCAATAGTCATTGTCTACTTTGATTATATGTCTAGTTTAGTTACTTCGATCTTATTGAATTCATGTAATTGCTCGTATAGCGTTTATCCATATGTACAATGGGTAGATGATAGGCGATATGTAGACGTGGTGTCTAGATGTCCTGTTTATCTGCGAGTGCACCCTGATATGCTGGGGCGTGTGGTAGTCTGCGTAGGTGATAGCTACGTTAGTTCCTCTGTAGTCCACCCCCGTATGTAGGACTAGCATGGGCACGGTCGCGAAGGAGGTGGCCTAGGTTTTAATACCCTCATTAATTGATGCCTCTTTACATGCAACGATGATTTAGGGTTGACTTAGCAATGATTACTAGATGTAGTTGCACTAATTAGAGTTATTCATTAATGTAGTTATAGACTTATCTCTCTAGTTTATCTAATGGCTAGCTATGATTATGACTAGTAAGATGCTCGATGATTATCCTTAATTATGATACTTGATGATTATGCTATCACCCATATTTATCTTTATTTATCTTGTGACCTCTCACTGTTATGAGTAGAGTATATGACTTAGATAATATCGTTTATTCAGTCTATATAGTTTCTCATCAATATAAATATGATAGATTACAGTTTATTACATAGCCTTCCCAGAGGTATAATTATAAATCGACAACCTGGATACTTTCCTAGGTAAAATGCTATAACGGTATAATTATCTGTTTGCTTACAGAACCCATTAGTTTACATTCATATTTTATTCATATCTTTATCTACCTAGTCACATTAGTACAATGTAAATCTATGATAATTTTCTAGTAATATAAATGGGGATAACAACCTACTTCATGTTTAGGAATGTTAGTAATTCAAGAGTGGCTAGTTGCTAATGACAAGTAATTATATACCGACTACTTTTGACGTCGTTGCTAGGGGTAGGATTTATCTCTGTTTTTTAGTAGTGACGTTAAAAGTACCAACAAGCATTTTTGGCGCCGTTGTTGGGAAGGCACAATAAACTTAGGAAATATTGATAACCTATATACACATGGATAAAGTCATATTACCAATCGATCTCTAACTCTATCAGGTACACCGCTCGTTGTTATCATTTTTCTTATCTTATGCGGGTGATGAATGAATGGTTTTTCTCTTCCAAAGAACATTACTGACGATCCGGAGAAACTCCTTAGAAAGAAAAGGTTTGTAGAAGCAAGGGACAAATTCGAGTCACCATCAAGAACGCCCTCTGCTGCTCAAGCTAGTTCTTCAGAGGAGCCAGCTCCAACACTGGAAGAAGAATTTGAAGAAGAAGTAGAAGAACAAGCAGAAGAGTATTTAGGTGAAAACCTAGCTCCTGTGTTTGAAGACATGGCTGAGAAGTCACTGTGAGAGTTCTCTGCCTCAACAACAGCAAACATCCGGACTAGACCAGCAGTCAACACTAGAGAGAATGGATTCAAGCTCAAGCCTGCTCTCATCACCATGGTTCAAGCCAGCCAATTCTGTGGAAAAGGACATGAAGATGTAAGTGCACACTTACAACACTTTCTAGAGATCTGCAGCACCTTCACTATCGGAGGAGTACCAAAAGATGCTATCTTACTCCATCTTTTCCCCGCTCATTATTGGGGAAAGCCAAGCGGGGTTCTACATCAACAAAGATAAGCACACTACATGGGACCTATGCTCAATCGCTTTCTGGCGAAATTCTTTCCCTACCAAAGACCAATGCTCTACGTGGGAAGATTTTAAGTTTCCAACAACAACATGATGAATCATTCAATCAAGCATGGGAAAGATTCTAGAACTACATTGAAGACTGTCCTCATCATGGGATAGAGGAGTGGTCATTAATGCAGAACTTTCTATCACGGGCTCATCTCTAGCACCCGTGAGTCTATTGATGCTACAAAGGGGAGCTTTCCCTGTCACTAAAGCTCTCTCGATGCTAAAGCACTTCTCGAGAAGATGGCCTCAAATTCGACATGCAATGAAGAACGTTACTCAGCCTTGCAAGAAGGGAGGAGGAATCCATCATCTCAAGGAAGTGACATGGTCATTGCCAAGCTAGACCTCATCATGAAGAGGCTCGACATAGAGAAGAAGGAAGTCATGCACGTCAATGATTCCCATATGACATGTGAAGAATGTGAAGACTATGGGCACTCAAATTTTGTCGGTAACTACACCGCAAGAGGATGTGAACTTCATCAACAACAACACCTACTATCGTCCTCAACAAAATTAAGAGTGGAATCAACAACCTCGACAAGGTAATTACCAAGGTAACAACCAAGGTAACAACTTTAATAATTACAACCTTCCGCCTTTGAGAGAATTAGTTACTAGTCAATCCAAACTGCTAGATCAAATGACTAGGAAGCTAACGTCAAATGATAAAACTTTGGAAAATATACATGCTAGAATGGATACTTTTGCTTCTGCCATAAAGAATCAAGATAGCTTTAATAAAATGTTAGAATCACAATTAGCTCGGTTAGGCTGCTGCTTGTTCCTCCATTGGAGAAAGGCAAGATTCGAGCCAACGAGAAGATTTAGAAACTGCTAACCTTGTTGATATTCACAATGCAACCCAATATCATATTGAACCTGCAGATGTACAGTGGATTGACCACTCTCTACCAGAGAAGATGGAAGACCCTGGAAGACCTATCATTCCTATCTCAATAGGATGTCACAGCTTTCCAGAGGCTATCTGTGACTTCGGCGCAAGTGTCAACATTATGCCCAAGGTAATTTATGAGAAATATTAAATGATCCCTTGTTGTACACAAATATGCGTTTGCATCTTTGCAGATCAATCCATTTGCTACCCTGAGGGAGTACTAGAAGAAGTTGTCATTAGAGTGGGGCAATCATATGTCCTAGTTGACTTCGTGGTCATGGAGACAGGAGTAGATGATAAGACACCCATCATTCTGGGCAGACCATTCCTGTGCACAACAAAAGCCATCATCTATGCGGAGTACGCCAAGATCGTTCTGTCCATCAAGGACAAGGAGAGATTCACATTCAAGAACCGCGTCCTAAAAGCTCCTGCAGCCCCGAAGCAATTCCAACAACAAGAAGAGCAAGAACAACAACCAATGCCGAAGAAGAAGAACAACAGGAACAATAGAAGATGGAGGAGGACCAAGCATGCACCTGAGGAGACAACTCAACTAATCACTGCTCTCAACACAGAAAACGATCACCTGCTACCCAAGCCATTTCCAATCAAGAGAAGTGATCCAGGTGTCCCAATCATTGAATGCACAATCAAAGACACCACTTTTCCTCACACCGTCTGCGACACTGGATCAGGCTGCAACGTAATGTCAAAACAGGTATATGATGAATTGTTTGATTTACCTTTATACCCAACATGTATTCAGTTGTAGATGTGTTGACACCTCTTAAGCCACCATGCAGTACACCGGGTTGTCATCCCCAGCAGTGACATAAGAGGTGTGGTATTAAATCATGCAACTATATAAATGAGTATCCGCAAGCGCACAGATAAAATACCATTGTAGCATTTTATTGGGAGTGAACCCAATTGTCAAATTTATTTAATCCCATGGGAAGGGACAGCTAGAGAATATTGATGTGCATACATACTTAGATAGAATCCACATGACAAGGACATACTTATACAGGGGTAAGCCACATAGATATGTATATGATAAGTGTAGGGCAATGATAAATCACTCAGAGATAGAAATAGAAACTCTCTAATGTAGCAAGGCAAAAACAGGAGATTAGTTAAGGGATTGAATTCCTATGTAGTGTCAGAATTACTAAGTCTTTGCATCTACTCTAGCATGCTACTTTCATCTATAGTATTGATGACTCTAAAATACTCACAAGGAATATTACTAGGGAGGTTTGTGAATAGAACACTCTCCTCCTTCGCAATAGCGTTCTGCTAATCTTATAGATGGGGGATGGAATACATAGGACTCAACAGGAATGTCACACCCGCGATCGACCACCGAACCCGGCCTACAAGGTGCATTCGTAGGTAGAGCATATCTAAGCACCATGCTTACATAATTACTACCACTTAACCCACTCGAGTAATGAGCTAAGCGCTTTATGATCATATAAAATAATTCATCATCAATCAACACTATATCAAGCAAAACACTAGAATAAACTAGGAGCTTAATAAACTGAAACATAATAATTAAGAACAAAGTCATAAATAAAGAGGGATACAAAGCTATACCAGCCTCCTGGATGATGACTCCAGAATCCTGAGCGTAGCTCAACTCTACTGAAACCTTGCTAGCTAATGCCTAACTAGAACTTGAAGTATTGGAGTTCTAATCTAATTCTCCGAGGATGGAACCCTTCGCTCTCTCTCAAGAGAGGAAATAATGAATTAGGGTTTCTGGGCTCTCCTCCCAGGGGGGGTGCCTCTCCTTTTATAGCCCTGGGCGATGATCATGAGCCATCGGATCAAACCGACATTGACGGGTGGCTGAGATTGTTCTTCAAAGGCGGTGGAGCGAACCGGCGAACCGGGCCCCGAAGGGCAAGCAGCCTGCACCGGCCGGTCAGTCCAGACCGGCCGGTCGGCCTTGGTCTCCCCGCCACCGGCTCGGCGTGGTGCCTTCTCATTCCTTCTAGATCCTTCCTGCATTGCCGTGGAGTCCGTTTTCCGTTTTCTTGCTCCGATAAGCTCTTATGTTGCGTCTTTTCCGGTTTACGCCTGCAGAAATAATGAAACACCAAAACTCGTGGAATTCGATCAGTGTAAACCCTATGTCTAGTTTGGTGTTCTCAATTGTCTCCTTTTCAAGGCTAGTTGGTGGGTACATTTATGCAATAATGGCCGTCAACAAGATGGCGGACCAATCACTAAGATTTCCTGAAGGAGTAGTCAAGGATGTTATGGTAAGAATTCAAAGACAATATATACACTGTAGATTTTCTAGTTCTTGACATGCAGGGAAACGTTGATTCCCCGATCCTCTTGGGAAGACCGTTCCTCTACACCGCCAACGCCAACATCTACATTGGGTCCGGACATATTCACTTCAACCTACCTACCAGAAAGATACGCTGTTAATTCAGAACATTAAATAACCATGAGCAGATCAGGAAGCAACGCAACAGGAGAAGACGCCAAGCACACCGTCAGGCTGCCCAGCCTAACTGTGGATGGGAAGACTTTCCTGGCAAAGTTGTGAAATATGGAGAGCTCTTTCCGGAGCAAGAAGAGAACAAGCAAGTACCCCGCTGGAGTAGCTAGACAGAAGAAGCTGAAAGGATGGACCAGATCGCCAAGGAAGAAAATGAGGAGATCCTAGCACGATTAGAAGCGTGGGAGAAGGCAAACAAAGATGAAGAGCAGGAGCTAGAAGAGAAAGAAGCAAAAGAGACCGAAGCAAGATGGGAGAAAGCACGCGACACATCACCACGAGATGGGGAGTTGACTGAGGTTACCTTAGACGATGAATCCACTGAGTAAGTGCTCACCTCTATCTAAGTCCTGTCGGTAGACTTTAAATTTCATACCCTAGCCATAAGGTTAGAATGGTAGTTATCTTATTTAATGCATTAGCAATTTAAATTTTCTTAGTAGCATAATTTTGTTTACATGCTAAAACATAAAATAACAAAAAAATATTTATTGCATTATTCATGGCATCATAAAGCCCCATGTGGATACCCTATGGTATTTTTCGAAGGAATATCCACTGTGGTGGCATAAAATAAAAATAATAAAAATATAACATTCATATTTAAATTCTTGCATCATAAAAAGAAAATTCAAAAAGAAGTGAAATCCTGCTTAAATTAGACAACATAAAAGATAACTCATAAAGGTGATCAATTACTCTTTGGTGACCGCTAACCCATTATTAAATTCGAGCCTCGAGTTTTTTTATTAAATTCGAGCCTCGAGTTTTGGTTTTCCTTTTTGTGAAGTATTTATGCAGGAACAACAATATAGCAAGGAGAGAGTCTATCTTTTTTTTGCGGGGTAAGGAGAGAGTCTATCAGTGGCAACCACCGGGTTCGCTATTGGCTAGTTCGCTCTGAAGGACGTCTATACCAGATATTGCAACCATCCAGCTTGGGGGAGGAGCATCCCCTAGTTGTCAGGTGACTACACCTAAGCGATTTTTGAGTCTATGTGGGCACATGAAGGTCCACAAAGTCATAGAGTCTTTTGTTAGGTATTAAATATAAAACCCTAAAAAGATATATAATTGATGAAACCAAAGAAATACTTAGTTCTATATTTAGTAGAGTATAATTTAAATTCAGTCCAGGCTAGAGCTAGTTAAAATTGATGAACATTAAAATTGTTTTGAGATGATGAATAGTTGCTCTGTTAAAATGCTTACCAAGTACCTACTTGCCAAACTTAAAATCTCCCTGGTTCTAAGCACTGTGGTTTCAATTGGAGAATTTATTCTGAACCTTAATTGTGGAGGCATAAGCTTGCACTAAGTCTAGGTAGTTGATTAATATGATTCATGAAGGTTGAGCTGCTATTTATCTTATTCCTAGCATCGCTAAGTTCTGAGGTATTATTTTGAAAATCTAAAATTTACATGATGAGCTCTTGTATGATAAATGTGAATTCCTACCAAAGCCGAATTTATATCTTAGAGGATAGAAAAACCTTTTTCACATTTAAGCTACTTCCTTTGCATTGAGTTCAGTCAACCTGTGTTGTATACCTTATAAGAGTCTTGTCATGCTTTTAAAACCAAGAAACACTTGCACACTCCAAATCCACATATGCATTATTCCTACTTCAAGGAGTAATCGCAATCATTCACCATATTTCCATACATGTTCATCATAAAATGTTCACCTCCTACACCTTTGGGAGAGGACACAAAAATAATACAACCACCCTATAGGATAACTCCCGCCTTTAATGCTCTAAGTCCTAATTATATCTCTCGCTTCATTTATTGTATTCAAAAGATGCATGTGGCTATGCAAAAGAAAAAAAAAAAAAGCAAAGAAAAGAAAGAAAGAAAAGGGGAGTAAAAGATGGACAAGTATCCCAAAGAATTAAAACAATGGGTACTAGATGCCCGCCTCCCTAAATAAAAAAAAAATAATAAAGATAGTCCATATCTTTCCCCGAGAAAAGTTTTAAAAGAGAGTCATTCCCAAAAGAGCAATAATAGAAATAGGATGTTAGCCATAAATAACACATATGCACCCATCCACCATATTCCATACACATCCACATCTTAGTTTGATTGTATGCCTTGATTCTCTGTGGATCCATTAGTTGACTTTACAATACATGTCTTGCAAGTATGTCTATCCTTGTTATTGTCAATCCTATAATCTCCACTATATATACTTTAGCTATAGGAGGCATAATAACATTAATGCCTCAAGAGAGAACCACAAATACCACATACATTGAGATTTGAGGGTGTCATATAATTAAGCTCTGAGTTTTATTCTGAAAACTTATCAAAAATTCCGGAATGTTAGTATTGCAAAGAATTTGAGACATAGTGCTTAGCTTGATTGTTCTATCTTTCGACTGCTCAAGACTAATGCAAAAGCCGTGAAGCCCCAAATTATAGGTGAAATGAGTAAGTTTGAAGGTTAGAGCATACATTGTTTGATCCGAAGGAAATTTTCGTTTGAAAGCATGTGTACTTTGGAAAGTATAATGACATTGTAGAAACTCCCGATCTAAATACAATATCGCCTAGGCTTAGTCTGTTTGCCAAGGGACCGGCAAAGGTAAGCTTAGGGGTATTGTTGACACTCGTTAAGCGTCAACTTTTACTAGGGCTTTTTACCCGAAGGAAAACAAAAAACACACACTAGTCTAGGGCTTTATCTGACAAATTCCACGAGTTTTGCATATTCTGTATTTTTCAGGGTGATTTTTAGAAAAGCTGAAAAGAGGGATTCTAGCGCAAAATAACCACGAAACTTATCCGCCACGAAGGACACCACGGGAAGACTCGGGAAGACTCTAGAAGACACCCGAAACGACGGGGGGGCGAACCACGGCCGTGGGGGGGCTGGGCCCCCATGGGGGGCGGGCGGCGCCCTGGCTAGGGTTTGGCGGCCCCCCTTCTGGAATGTTCCTCCACCGCCTCCAAGGATGCATCTCAGCCCTACGTTACGTCGGTTTGATCTGCGGCGCGCCGCGCCGCATCTCACCGGACTATAAATATGTGGGTAGACACCCCACGGAGAGAGCCCAATTCATTATTCATCAAGGCCTCAAGCCATCAAGCATCAAGAGCCTTCAAGTTCATCAAGAGCCTTCTAGTTCATAGGATTAGCTAGCTAGATTAGAAGTAGAGGAGATCTAGTTCTTCATCGGATCTGGAGCCCCCGGCGTGCATGCGGAGCGAGAGTTCGGTAATAGATCTAGTTCTTAATTATTTTATTGTATTCATTATTCAGATTAGGAGACTTTACTCTAAATAGATTCATATGTTCTTAATTGCAATAGTCATTGTCTACTTTGATTATATGTCTAGTTTAGTTACTTCGATCTTATTGAATTCATGTAATTGCTCGTATAGCGTTTATTCATATGTACAATGGGTAGATGATAGGCGATATGTAGACGTGGTGTCTAGATGTCTTGTTTATCTACGAGTGCACCCTGATATGCCGGGACGTATGGTAGTCTGCGTAGGTGACAGCTACGTTAGTTTCTCTATAGTCCACCCCCCATATGTAGGACTAGCATGGGCACGGTCGCGAAGGAGGTGACCTAGGTCTTAATACCCTCATTAGTTGATGCCTCTTTACATGCAATGATGATTTAGGGTTGACTTGGCAATGATTACTAGATGTAGTTACACTAATTAGAGTTATTCATTGATGTAGTTATAGACTTATCTCTCTAGTTTATCTAATGGCTAGCTATGATTATGACTAGTAAGATGCTCTGATGATTATCCTTAATTATGATACTTGATGATTATGGTATCACCCATATTTATCTTTATTTATCTTGTGACCTCTGCCTGTTTTGAGTAGAGTATATGACTTAGGTAATATCATTTATTCAGTCTGTATAGTTTCTCATCAATATAAATATGATAGATTACAGTTTATTACATAGCCTTCCTTGAGGTATAATTATAAATCGACAACCTGTATACTTCTCTAGGTAAAATGCTACAACGGTATAATTATCTGTCCGCTTGCAGAACCCATTAGTTTACATTCATATTTTATTCATATCTTTATCTGCCTAGTAACATTAGTACAATGTAAATCTATGATAATTTTCTAGCAATATAATTGGGGATGATAACCTACTTCATGTTTAGGAATGTTAGTAATTCAAGAGTGGCTAGTTGCTAATGACAAGTAATTATATACCGACTACTTTTGACGTCGTTGCTAGGGGTAGGATTTATCTCTGCTTTTTAGTAGTGACGTTAAAAGTACCAACAGCCGCCTTATCACGATAGATGCTCGGGATAGATTAGGATGGAATGACCCCCACCCCAAGGAACCAGGACTATATAAACAAGCCCCTGGGGTCATTCTCCTCTCATCCCAAGAGTCTCCTCTCTTAGCCCCTAACAAGAAAGCTCTCCACCTCTCCATCCTTCCACCAAATGGCGAACCCAAGCCTTCCCTACACCGTCGAAGAGCCGGAGGAGGTCCTCCCACTGGCGATCATCCCGCCAAAGCAGCTGGCGGTGGTGCCCCCAAAGGCGATCGTCCCGGCGCCATCAAAGGAGGTCGTCCGAGCTCGACCTCAAGGAGCTCCACTGGAGGAGGCACGCTATGCCCAGGCCATCTGGAGGCCAACCATCGCGCCTCCAGCTCGTCAGCCGCTTCTCGGAGATAAGCCTCGCCCACTTGGTCAATCTAGCATTTCTCTCCCCCAGGGCACCAAGTTACTACCTCCTAGAGAGGGGGAGAGGCTGCTAGAAGTCACCACCAAGTTCGGGATGGTGACTGGAGCAAAGTACACTACGGAGAAGGAGCGCGTGACTCTGGACGGTGTGCGGGTGGATCCCAGCAAGGTCAAGTTCAATCCACCACCGAGAACCAATCTAGAGCCTCCAAAGAAGAAAGCAAGAACGGCACCAGTCCCGCGACAACCTCGATTCAACCTAGCCACACTAGAGACTAGGATAGACCTTTAGGGCCGGACGCTGTCTGAGGCGCTCAAGGCCCTGAACACGGCTGCTCAGCGCATAGCAAACTTAGAAGCAAAGCAGGAGAAGATGCGCATTAAGAACAAGGCACTCAAGGCTAGAGTCAAGGAGCTAAAGAAGAAAGAGTAGAGATAGAGATGTATAGGCACACGTGAGAGTTAGTTTATTAGTTTGCTTAATTAGTTAGTTTGATAGCTTGATTAGTTAATTCCTTCATTCATTGTGTAATAAATGTGCCTCATTTTATAATAAAGAATTAAGTTTTTAGAGTCATCATCTCTCTCTAGATATATGCTTGTTTTTGTCTCCACCTTGTTGTGCATAAAAGGAAACGGGAAACAAGTGTGGGGGAGACAACCAATAAAGAACACAGAAGAACACCAACAGGAGCCAGGTACGCACTCCAAAGAACTCTCATTTATTGACAACTGAGCTTAATTGAATATCCTTTAATGAAACATGACTACACCTCAAGGATAAGTAGCTTAGTCATGGCTTAAGGCAAGAATCACATAAATTCATCTCCTGAAACTCTTGCAGCTATTGGGAACTCTTTATAGGGACCCCATGCCTCTTAAGTTGTTGACAAGTAAGATAGTAAAACATGAAAACCTGAATTTCTCTGACTGGTTATTGGAGCTTTTATTTCAAAAACACAAAAACAATAGCTAAGCTACTCCTCTGTGGTTTTTAAATGCCTAAGCTACTCCTCTGTGGTTTTTAAATGCCTATAGAGCCATACATGATCATAACTTTCTACATAAGTTACTTGTTTTGTACTGAGCTCTGTCAGCTTTTGAGACCCATGTTGTAGATACTTATCATGCTCTCAAGATCAAGATCCACTTACACTCCATACATGCACTGTCCCTACACTAGGGGTGGGCGTAACTTTTTCCATCCACATAAAAAATGTGCTGCTCTTACACTGAGAGTATGCACCCAAAAAGATCTTTGGTAGGATTGTGTTCATCTATGCTCTAACGTTATTAGAAATCTCTGTCTTGCACAAAGTTTCTCGTGCAGGATGACATGGGCTATGAAAAAAAAGGAGAAGGAGAGTCAAAAAAGAACAAAAGGCATAAGATGCCTAGCTCTCTAGAAAAGAAAAAAAAGAAAAATTCAAGATAGCCCATTGTTTCCAAGCACTCCAATTCAAGCAAGAGAGATATATCCTTCAAAGGTATGAGCATAGGTAGAGTAGGATAGCCACCATATATTCCACACACATGCACATCTTGATCTAAGAGTATGACACTTCTCTCCTTGGGACTCTTACGCTGGCTCAGTGATGTGTAAGGTAAGTATACTATTCCTTGCCAAACCTTCAAACTCCACATAAGCCTATTAGAGGTAGGTTACAAGGAAAGGCATTCACTCATTCATGCCTGAGTAAGATCCACAAATACCACATATAATGAGTGATTTGAGAGTATCACATTGAGGAGCAGGTAAGCTATGTGTTTATTTCAAAAAAATCTTACAAAAACACTCCAATAAGCCTAGTAGTGAGATAAAGGTAATCTGTTTGACTGTTCTACTTTTCAACTTCCCAAAGTTGTTTGGTAGACACTTTGAATCTTACAGTGCAGGAATCACCAGGAATGAGCTTATGTTGATCTTTTTGTCCTAAGCTATGTCTGAAGTTATCCAACCTTTTCTCGAGGACGAGTAAAAGCCTAAGTGTGGGGGTGTTGTTAACGGTCCTTAACATTCAAATTTAACTGTCAATTAACCTTCCAAAATGATATAAAAGCAATCCATCTACCTAGAGTAGGGTTTTCACTAACGAATTCCTCAAGTTTTGGTGAATTAATGGTTTTACAGGTAAACACTGGAAAAGACATACTTTTGAGCTACTCCGCAAAATAGAATGCAAGATTTTACGCCACGGTAACACAGGAACATTCTAGAAGGGACGAGAAGGCACCACACCGAGCCGGGGGCCCGGGGCGCCAGCCGCACCGGTCGGTCTGGCCCGACCAAATTCGGCCCAAGCCCCGGCCGCGCCGGTTCGCCGGTTTATTTTACCGCCTTTGAGGAATGATCTCCACCATCCGTCAAAGTCGGTTTGATCCAAGGGCTCACGTTGATTCGCCAGGGCTATAAAAGGAGAGGCACACCCCCCCATGAGAGGGAATCCAAGAGAAGAAGAGAAGAGCTTTAGCTAGAAACCCTAAGTAGGATTCTCGGAGGTGTCCCTTGAATGGATGACCTCTCGAGTTAGCATTCCAAGAGAGAGCTAGTTCTATACCTCTAGAAGCTAGTTCTTCAGAGATAGAGAGATAGAGTTAAAGAGAAAGTTTTAGAGGAGTATCGGCCTGTTGGTGCTACCTCTACGGCTTGTATCTGAGACTACTTTGGAGTCAACTTCTGTGTTCAAGTAAGTAACATTGTTTATCTTGTTTTGCTAGTTTACGACTCTTTTGAGTACTTTAATCCTTGGCTCTTGGGTTAGAGTAGTATTCGTAGTGTAAGCGCGGTGCTTAGACTCCGTTACTCGTAGATGTACCCTATTGTCCAGATTTGGTGGTAGCTCGCAGAGGTGACTTATAGCTCCGTTGAATCTTACTTATTCCACTATCTCGTCAGTAGGCCTAGCAGGAGAATAGTTTATAGTTGAGTATAGCTCTATCTGTGCTTTCCTATCCGACTCCCTAGTAAAACATCTTAATCATATCTTGCCTGAGCCTGAACTAGAAGCCTTAGTTGTCCCCTCTATATCCCTACCTTCTACAGCCTTGTTTGCTACTCAGTTGGTTAAGTGTAGTTTAGAAGACCCTCACACATCTTCCTTTGGGTTCGATATTAAAACTGGGTATACTTATCCGGTGAAGTGCTACAATGTATCCGTGCGCTTGCGGAATTATTCAGTAGGCATTAACAGATACCAACACGGGCCTAGAACGGGCTCTGTGGAGCGCCGGGCGGCCCTAGGGTGGGGCCGGGCGGCCCCACCCTGTGGCAGGTGGGCCCCGTCTTCGGTGGGTCACCCTCTTGTGCCTTCTAGAGTCTTCTAGTGTTGGTTTCGGTGTAGAATTAATATCTTTTGACTCTGGACTCCGAATATAGCAAATGATATGTCCGTTTCGATCGTCTCGATGAGCCTGTCGCAATGGTGTAGTCCAATTTATCATTTAAGATACTTTTATTCTATGCAAAATTGGATATACTTGCAAAACGGTCGAGAACAACACAACTCGTGGAACTCGTTAAAATCAAACCCTACAACTATGCTTTATGGTTGATATCATGTTATATTGAGCAATAGTTGATGGTATAAAATAGGCATTAAGGACCGTCAACAGTCCTCCCAGCTTAGCCGGTCTACTCTTTTATCCTTTTATGGAGTTCTCCTGTGTGTGTCGCTTATACAAAAAATCCAATCTTTTACCTTTTACCCCCACTTTAGTCTAGTCGGTACACTAGCTAACAGATATATGATGGTTAATCATTAGTTTCATTAACCATTTCTTCCCTAAGGATAAATACTATACCCTGGAATACTTCTAGATGAAAGCTACAACGGTATCTGTGCCCTTGGGGATTTCTCGGATTACGTAAGTTATACCAATAGGCTTTCTAGCGACATTGCTAGGGACACAAACCTGGCGATGATGCTAAAAAATACCAACAACCCGTGGCGAGGAGCTACCGACATGAACAACCCCACCCTCGCTTCGAAGTCCACCCTAACCATCGCGACGCCATCCCACCCCCACTGTGCCTCGACCGTGGCACCATCTTGCTCCCGCGGCGCCACGATGCGGCCGCACAGTTGCCCCTGCTAGCCGCTGCCTTCGATGTTGTCGGCCACCATGGTGCTATGCTCCACGTGGCTACCTAGCCAACCATGACCTTCGATGTCGCCATCTATCGAGGTGTTCTGCTCTACGCAGCTGCCTCTAGCCAGCCATAGCCTTTGATGTCCGAGGTGCTCTGCTTCGTGTGGGTGCTCTGCTTCGTGTGGGTGCTCTGCTTCGGCCTTCGAGAAGCGCGCCATCAGTGGGGCAAGGAGCGGTGGGTGGGCTAGGCGTTGATGTAGGCTTCTTCTTTTGTGTTGGCTGTTGAGATGTTTTGGGTGCGGACTGTTTGTCATGTGTGATTGAAATGACTAAATGGATCTTCTATGGGTTTGAGTTGGAGATAGTCTAAGAACAATGGTTTGAGAGACCACATTATTAATAATGGCAAATTGTTAAATTTCCTATGGGCCGAATGCCGGTCATGGCCGTCACCACCACCGACCATGTTATTAGACCGAACCAGACATGAAACCAGTCAAGGCTTCGATTCATGATTTGATTGTTCCAACCGGTTTAAAACCGTAGAGAACTTGCTCAGTAGACAAGAACACCACTGACGTTACTCTTAAGGCCGCAGACCAAGGTTAGACTCACTAGCCCACTTTTTAAATAAATTTACCTCATTTCTTTTTCTCTACTCCCGCACAGCTGCTGGCCACCCAGTTCTTTAGGGTCCAATTTCTAGTTGTATACCGGTTTGAACTGGATCTGTCTTTTACTGCTCAAACCGTCGGTCCGGTCCGGTTCAAATCCACCGAGGCCTTCGACCGTGTCCTCGCGCTGACCTGCGCGGCGGAGCTCAAGGGCACTGCGTCACGGCTAACTGCCACGGCCATGGCCACGGCCATGTTCTTCAAAGGGAAGGACGAGGCCATGGTGCGGCGCGCCATGGAGATTAACCCGATGGAAGGGGATCGGGAGCCCGCGACATCGTGCCCGTGGTCGATTCCTCTCGCACCGACGCCGCCGAGTGGGTCAACGGCCAGGTCATCCGTGTCAACGGCGGTTTTCTGGCACCAACGATCCCCATTTCAATCATCTCTCGTTTTTGTCTCTCTTTGGATCCAGATCACTGGCTGCCTGCTCGAGCTTGAAGATAGCACTGGCGAGGCGATGTCTCTATGGATGTGCTGACTGCCTGCTTGCGTCATTGATGCTTCCCCATGTTCATACAGATCCAAATTGATAGCTTGCGTCATTGATGCTTCCCCATGTTCATACAGATCCAAATTGATAGCCTTTGCCTTTACTGAATTATTAAACTATAGCTGTGCCCCTTTGAAAATTTCATCTTGCTCAACCGGCCGACCACGACTCCACTAATCATGGCATGAATGTATTTCTATAGCTTGCGCATTGCTTCGATTAGAGTAGGATTTCATTTCTTTCTTGTGTGTGAATGGGTGGAGATGAAGTTCAGTTTAGCTGCTCCTGCTCTTGCCTCACTGATCATCATCACGATTACTGCAAAAAAAAGGGTCTGCTGATGAGGATTGAGGAATGACCTTTCTCCATATGATGAAATGCTGAATTGACTACAGAGGAATTAAAAGTAGTCATGAGCTCCTGAATTGAACACAGGAGGATTTCTAACGATGATTTATCTGGAAGACTGCCTTTAATATAGATATGATATGTTGGATATTTGCACCAATAATGGGCCAAAAGAAAAGCCTGCCTCACGAGTGATCTACATGTGAATTTTAGTCTTTGAAGTCATTTGAGAAGATGCATAATTAATTCCTTTTCTATTTCACTAGTACAAAAATCATTTTCGCTGGCACCTTGTATTTTTTTTCACGCGGCGGTTCACATACTCATGACGGCAAAGACAAAAATACGGTGGGCCCAAAGAAGAGAACCGCTTTGTGTAAACCCATTTACACAAAGGCGGCTCTCCTAAATATGCCGCCTGTGTAAATAGGTGTATTTACACAAAGGGTTACAATGTCGGCCGCCTGTGTAAATGTTATTTACACAGGCGGTTGGAAATGTAATTCGCCTTGTGTAAATGGACCTATTTACACAGGCGGCATATTTAGGAGAGCCGCCTGTGTAAATGGTTTTACACAGGCGGTTCTCCTTACCAACCGTCTGTGTTAATCCCGCTATAAATACCCTTCGTCAACCTCCAGACAAGAACAGTTACTCCCCGTGCTTGTGCACAGTGGCGGACAGAAAGTAGCGATTCCAAGGGGGGGAGCTTTTGAACTTCATTTCTTTGGTGAGAAGCTTCCAAAAGGTTAGTTAGTGTCGTTGCCGCTATTTTTTAGTGATTCTTTGGTTCAATTCTTGTATTGGAGGTGCTCTAAATCTAGGGTTAGGGTTAGGGTTCCTAGCTAGGGCATGAGAGAGAGTTTTGGCTATTTTTTTTTGTAAATTCCTAGTAAATTGTATCTTGCTCGGATTATAGAAAATAAATATTTTTTAGAATTCTTGTGAGTAGATCTATGCAATAGAGTAATGATGAGCACTTTTAAAGTTTTTTTATTGAGTTTTAGTTTATATTTTTTAGATGATTAACACTTTATAATGTCTTGTACTAAATTGTTGAAAAATCTTAAAATAGGAAATGAGTACTTTTTAAAATTGTTGTTGTACCTTTTCCCTGTACTTATAAACTTTGAATTAATTTAGTTTTTTAATCTAAGTACTTATTAGTAAGTAATGATTTGTTAATTAGTGTAAGGTATATTATTTTACTTAGGGTTTGTTAATTTATATTTTTTTAAAATAGGAAATGATTAATTCATGTACTTAACGTTTGTTAATAATTTTAGTTAGGAATGATTGGTTTGTTAAATAGGGTTAGTTATTATTTCATGTACCTTAGGTTTTTGAATAATTTTTGTTAGTAATTAATGGTTTATTATTTAGGTTAGATATTTCATGTACTTAGGGTTAGTTAATTAATTTAGTTAGTAATTAATGGTTTATTAATTAGGGTTAGTTAGTATTTCATGTACTTAGGGTTTCTTATTATTGCTTATACTTAGGGTTTGTTAATCAAGATGCCATCTCCGTTTAATTAATTCTTATAATTATAAAAATGAGTTTAAATAATTATTTAAATTTTTTATTTTGTAAATTCTGTAAGGGGTAGGTTTTCATATCTATTTAATTGACGGAGGATAGAATCTTCGTTATGAGGGGTTATTTTCGTTTTGTTTTTTTAGTGACATACAATATTTTCTTAACTAATTACAGATAAATATGGAGAGGTCATTATGGATGTACAACTTATCAAGATTAGACCCATCTTATGTAGTGGAGGTCCAAAAATTTATTGATGCCGTGAAGATACATGCTCGAAAAACAAAGGCAAAGCACATATGTTGTCCATGCTTGCATCTGTAAAAATATTTTGGTATTTGACAATGTGGAAGCAATCACTTCTCATCCGGTTTTGCGTGAGGATTTATAGAGGACTACTTGATTTGGACAAAACATGGTGAGGGTAGTTCTACACCTTATATGCGGACAACTGACAACACTGCAAGTAACATCAATGTGGAGGGTCCAATGCCATATCTTAATGAATGTGATGCTATGCCAGATATCAATGAAACCCATCATGCTATGCCAGATATCAATCAAACTCATAATTCTACGTCCGATGTCAATGAAACTCAGCATGTTAACACTGATGCCATTGAAGATGCAGATTTCTTAGAGGCAATAATGAACCGTTGTGCGGATCCATCAATATTCTTCATGAAGCGAATGGAAGCCTTGAAGAAGGCAGCAGAGGAGCCTTTGTATGACGAGTCGAAAGGTTGTACCAAAGAGTGGTCGACACTACGGGCTATTCTTCAGTTTTTGACGATTAAGGCTAGATATAGTTGGTCCGATGCTAGTTTCAATGATTTATTGCGTGTACTTGGAGACCTTCTTCCTAAGGAGAACAAAGTGCCTGCTAACACGTACTATACAAAGAAGCTAGTCAGTCCACTTACGATGGGTGTTGAGAAGATCCACGCATGTAGAAATCATTGTATTCTATATCGGGGTGATCAGTATAAAGACTTAGACAGTTGTCCAAACTGTGGTGCTAGTAGGTACAAGACGAATAAAGATTATCGAGAGGAAGAGAATGCAGCCTCTGTTTCTTCAGGGGAGGAAGCAAAAGAAGACGCAAACAAAGACTCAACAAGACAAACGTTCAAAGCCCACTAGCAATATCGAAGTGGACTATTATGCGTTGAGAAGAATTCCTGCATTGGTGATATGGTATCTCCTCGTGGTTGATCGTTTGAGGTGTTTGTTTGCAAACCCCGATGATGCGGAACTTTTGACCTGGCATGCTTCGATGAAAGGAAAGATGATGGAAAGTTACGACATCCAAATAGATGCAAAGCAATGGCAAGAATTCGATAAGAAATATCCGGACTTTGCCGAGGATCCACGAAATGTAAGGTTTGCTCGAGTACTGATGGAATGAATCCATTTGCCGAGAGGAGCAGCACACACAAAGACATGGCCAGTGATCATGACAATATACAACCTTCCTTCATGGTTGTGTCAAAAAGAAAAATATCTTTTGCTAACCATTCTTATTTCCGGACCTACACAACCCGGAGTTGATATGGATGTATTTCTAGAGCCCTTAATGCAAGAGATGCAAATACTATGGGAAGTGGGTGTGAAAATGATTGATGTGTTCCGCAAAGAGACATTCACACTGAGAGCAATTATTATTGTCACAATTAATGATTATCCTGCTCTCTTCTCATTATCGAGCCGTTTTAAGGGAAAGGTTGGTTGTGTAGAGTGCATAGATGGAACATGGCACGTGTCTCTTCCTCCATCTAATAAGATAGTGTACATGAGGCATAGGAGGTGGCTACCGGGCAGCCATAAGTACCGCTTACAAAAGATGAATAAGTACTTTGACAATATGGACGAATCAAAATCTACTTGCTCCATCAGGGTTATAGTAAAGGGCACGAGTGTACAAGATAGTTGAGAATGTCAAGTTTGTGTTTGGAAAAAAAGACCAAAGATGGGAAACCAAGAAAGGTTGTGAAGGCAAATGAGGGGGACACATTCAAGAAGAAGTCTATTTTCTTTAAGTACTTATCGTCATCGGAAAGACTTAGACGTATGACATGCGATCGATGGTATGCATATTCAGAAGAATGTGTTTGACAAATGTAGTTGGAACTTTGCTAGACATAAAGAGCAAGACAAAGGAAAGTCTCAATTCACGTTTGGACATGCAACATTTAAAGATCGAGAAAAGAACTTCACCCCTGTACTCCTAGAGAATGGAAGTACCATCTACCGGCAGCAAGCTATAACCTGAACAGAGAGGAAAAACATGCAATGTGTGTGCGGTTGAAGAATTTAAAAGTTCCATCTAGTTTCTGCTCCAACATAAGGAATCTTGTTTCGATGAAAGACCTTACACTCACCAACTACAACTCACATGATTGTCATGTAATGCTGACCACTTTTCTTCCTATTGCCATCAGGGCTATAAATCCAGTGTTCTTAAAGATGGCATTCACATGGTTGTGCTACTTCTTCAATAAGATATCTAAGAAGGTAATTATCCGTGATGAGTTAGAGTCCCTACAGAAATTTGCTGCAGAGACATTGAGCCAGTTGGAGATGTGCTTCCCCCATCGTTCTTTGATATCATGGTACACCTTGTTGTTCATTTGGTGCCTCAAATTGAAGCATTGGGTCCCATGTATTTCCATAAAATGTGGACGTATGAGCGTTTCATGTCAATATTGAATGGCTATATGTCAAATCGTGCTCATCCGGAGGGTTCCATGATAGAGGCATACACTACAGAGGAGGCCATTGAGTCTGGAGGACCATTATGTAATAATCTCCTAAAAGACCAGGTATCAATTGGTTTGCCTCCGTTGCGACAAGAGGGAAGGCTTGGTGGACGAGGGAGGATGGGACGGAAATCATTCATCCCGCCAGATTACAATATAGTCCTAGAGGTACATTACAGCATACTACAACAACTCATAATAATAGACCCATTCACCAAGCAGCACATGAAAGAGCTTCGTGAGGAGAATCCAGGATGCACAAATGATTGGGTACACAAGAAACACAAGCGTCGGTTCACCGTGTGGCTAAAGAATTTGGACATGACAGAGGAATCAGAAACCATCAAGATTTTAGCATCTGGACCATCAAGCCAGGTCACATCATGGCAGAGCTATGACATTAGTGGCTTCACATTTTCTACCAGTTTTAGGGACACCAAGCGCATGGCACAAAATAGTGGCGTTCGATGTGAGGCTGTAGATGATACAACTGGTGAAGAAACTACATACTTTGGGTTTATTGATGACATATGGGAGGTTGAATATGGTCCACGCCTGCAGATTCCAGTGTTCCGATGTCGATGGGTTCAAGATAAACATGTCACTGTGGATAACTATGGCCAAAGAGTTCTTGATCTAAGTAAAGTAGGTTACAAAGATGATCCGTGGATCCTTGCTAACCGTGCTGCACAGGTGTTCTATGTGGAACAAATTCTATCTACGAATGAAAAGAAAAGTACCCAAAAGCCAAAGCACGTAGCAATCCCTGGAAAGCAACAAATTGTAGGAGTTGATGGTGTAATGGATTTAGAGGATGTTAACCAGTTCAGCGAGATGTCTCTTTTTACAAACTTTGAAGAAAAGATCAAAAATGTGGAGAAAAGTATCCCGCAAACCTCTTTGCTCTGGGTGCGCCATGATGGACAAGGAAGGACTGTAGCACGCTAGATTGTTTATCATGTAACTCATGTATCACTTATCATTTGTACCTAATGCTACTCTTTCTTATTAAGCAACAAGATGTTTACATTTCCCCTTGTTGTAATCCTTTGTACGATGATATCATTTACATACTAAATTAATTCATAAAACCCTAAGTACATGAGTTACTAACTAAAGTAATTAACTAACCCTAAGTACATGAAATAATAACTAACCCTAATTAATAAACCATGAATTACTAACTAAAGTAATTAACTAACCCTAAGTATATGAAATAATAACTAGCCCTAATTAATAAACAATGAATTACTAACTAAAGTATTTAACTAACCCTAAGTACATAAAATAATAACTAAACCTAATTAATAAACCATGAATTACTAACTAAAGTAATTAACTAACCCTAAGTACATGAAATAATAACTAACCCTAATTAATAAACCATGAATTACTAACTAAAGTAATTAACTAACCCTAAGTACATGAAATAATAACTAACCCTAATTAATAAACCATGAATTACTAACTAAAGTAATTAACTAACCCTAATTAAAAAATAATAACTAACCCTAATTAATAAATCATGAATTACTAACTAAAGTAATTAACTAACCCTAAGTACATGAAATAATAACTAACCCTAATTAAATAAACCTAAAATTACTAACTAAAGTAATTAACTAACCCTAATTAATAAACCGAAAATTACTAACTAAAGTTAATTAGTTACTAATATTTTTAGTTAGGGTTAGTTAATAAGTTAATTACTATCTAAAAATATTAGTAACTAAATTGTGAAAATCATAACACAAAGTGGGCGGTATTGGGCCTTACTTTGTCTAAATATATTTGTACAAAGCTGTCCTAGAGGGCCATTGTACAAATATATTTGTAGGCGGCGGTCAATACCTCCCACCTGTGTTCCATTTTCCTGGCAATGGTCAATGTGACCTTTGTATAAAAACCCCCCGCATATAAAGGCAATCGCGCGGGGCGAAATTTTTCTAAGTCCTGGTGGCGCGATTTGAAGCGATGGCGCCCGACGGGCTGCCAAAATCGCCGCCCGCGCCCGCACCTCGCCGCCTTTGCCGGTCCTCCCGCCGGCCCGCCGCGCGGCACCACCTCCACGCGCCCGCCCGCAGGCCGCTGCGCCGACAGGCCCCGCCGCCACCGCCCGACGGAAGCGCGCGCCCGCCCCAAGCGCCGCCCTCCCTGCCCGCCCCCGATCCTTGAGCGCCGCCGGCGGCCTTCTCCGGCGGGCCGCCCGACCACCGCCACCTCGCCCGTGGCGCCGCCGCCGCGCCACCTCTCGCCGTGAGTGCCGCCGCCGCCTTCTCTCCCCTGCGGCTGCAAGCCGCGCCGCTGCCAGCGGCGGCCGGGTGGGCCTTGTTGGGCCCTATTGGGCCTAGCAGGCCGGCCGGCCGCCCTGGGGCTTTTTTTTTTTTTTTTTAATTAATAATTAGTTTGTTAATTAGAGTTTTCTATTTAATGTTTATTAATTAGGGTTTGTAAATTAGTAATTAGTTTGTTAATTATTTTTTGTTAGGGTTTGCAAATAAGTGTTAGCTAATTAGGGTTTGTTACTAATTAGGGTTTTTTAATTAATAATTAGTTTGTTAATTAGAGTTTTCTATTTAATGTTTATTAATTAGGGTTTGTAAATTAGTAATTAGTTTGTTAATTATTTTTTGTTAGGGTTTGCAAATAAGTGTTAGCTAATTAGGGTTTGTTACTAATTAGGGTTTTTTAATTAATAATTAGTTTGTTAATTAGAGTTTTCTATTTAATGTTTATTAATTAGGGTTTGTAAATTAGTAATTAGTTTGTTAATTATTTTTGTTAGGGTTTGCAAATAAGTGTTAGCTAATTAGGGTTTGTTACTAATTAGGGTTTTTTAATTAATAATTAGTTTGTTAATTAGAGTTTTCTATTTAATGTTAGGGTTTATTAATAATAGTTAGTAATGTTTTTTGTTAGGGTTTGTAAATAATAGTTAGTAAATTTTTTGTTAGGATTTGTTAATGATAGATTTGCTAATTAGGCTATGTAATTAGAGTATATACTTGTATTCTATGTTAATACTTATATTTCATGCGGATGAGTACTCCATCTAATCTTTGAAAGCGGGCCGATGCCCGATAGATACTGGCGGGATCGACTCCTCCGGATCCGAACCTTATAGGAGCCCGAGCGTATCACCACGTGAATCCCCTAGAGCTAAGAAGGCCCATCTTGAGTTGGAACGTGACCCTAATTACGAGCCTGAAGATGATCCAGTTGATGATGAGGTATATATGGAAGTAGATTGTCTATATGAGAGAATAATGCATGTGTATGTATGTACCTAACAATTAAATTGACGGGAGGTGTTATCTCAAGTTGTTGCCGAAATGGAGGCGAGAGTCACAAGATGTTCAGAAGGACACGGCCCTCAAACGACCGGGACATCCTCCGAGCGAAGGAGTACAAAGAAAAAGAGTGATCGGGCACGAGGAGATAGAGGAAGGAATAGATTTCCAGAAGAAGTTTATAGCATTACAGAGGTTAGCTTTGAAAGGAGAGCCCTTAGCACCTCTAGAGGCGCTACCCAAATTTAGGGCCGCCATTGGATGGTTAGTAAAGGAAGAATTTGATATCACCCGGAGTGATTGGAGTATGGTGCCCGAAGGAAAGAGGAAGCATTGTTGGACTCGATTGTGCACTAAGTTTATTTTCTGGAGGGAGCATGAAGGTTTGGTCAAGGGTCATGTCATGAAGCGATTAGCAATATCATTCCGGGGCTATAGGCACGATATGAATAAAAATTGGTTGCAAGAAGAAGGGGCGGGACCCGACGAAGCGGTACCCTATCACAAATGAACAAGGGCACATTTTCGTGTCATGAAAAACTCGACGACTCCAAGGCTAAGAGCCAAGCCGCCTCGCACCTTGCGAAGAAGAACAAGTACCACCACCACCTCGGCGGTGGTGGTTACAAGACCAAGATTCCTAAATGGAGGGCGAAGACGAAGCAAAGAGGAGAGAGGGCCGGTTGGCATTGACCGATATAGTGCCTGAAAAGAAGTGCGAATTGGCCGCGCTCGGAAGGCAAACACCGAGAAGCGATGAGATCTCCTGTCCCGATGAGATCAAGCCGATTCTTTGAGAAAGGTTTTGGAAGCAACAAACCCGGAGAAAGACAGGTGCCTTCAAGTCACAGAGGGAGAGGGACAGCCTTACCCATGCTCTAGGTAACCATTTTTTTCCATTTTGTTCGAGTAAAATAGAAATCGATACTGACATGAAATATCATGTTGTAGGTAACCCCGAGCATCCAGGCCGTGTACGGGGCGTCTCATCTAGAACTAGCTGGAAAGAAGGATTTGGTGAAGAGTGGAAAGGAGTGTATAAGAAAAGAGAACGACATAAGGAGCAAATGAAGGATTTTTTTGAGCAGCAGGCCGCCAAAAAGTTTAGGGATTTGATGGAAGACTTCGTTAAAAACCCTGATCCTGAAGTGATGAAACGATTGGCGGGAGCAGTGTCTGCTCAACAGATGTCATCACAAGCTCCATCGTTTATGCAGCTTGTCCCAGCTCAACCCTTGGGTACCCAGGAGATGGCCACACAATCCATGCTCTTACCAAAAAGATAGCGTCAACATCAAATCAGGACCATTATCCGGTTGACGATATTGAAAAACCTTGGCCTTGCTCATTGGTAATTGGATATGGCCTTAGGAATCAGCATACAAAGCAAGTGGCCACAGGGCAATGCTATCCCCGGGCGTAGTTTCCATGGTGTCGAGATGGAAGATGCATCTTGTAGGGTGGAAGTGTTGACGGTCGAGAGTGGACATGAAGACGACTTCATCGATATCCCGACCTCTCGAGGGTATAGAGAAGCTTGGACAAGCAATCAAGAACTTCATACCATGGCCGAGACGGTACGTAAGGTTGATTGATCCACCAACGGCACCCTCTCCACCAGTGCGTCAACCATCCCAAGAGGCCGAAACAATTCAACAGCCAGCATCGCCAATGCATGCTCCAGCATCCCCGTACATTTATGAGCCACCGCCACACTCCCCAGTACATGATCTGACATTCTCGCTGGATGAGCTCGAGGGGCCAGCCAAGGACATGCCTGAGCAGCAGACTCCGCCAGCCAAGAAGGACACAACACCGAAAAAGGAGGTAGAGCAAACTCCCCCGCCACCACCAAAGCAGAAGGAAGCAAAGCACACTCCCCCACAAGCACCGGCCTCCAAGAAGACGAAGAAATTTCCAATTCCAAAATTGGTTTCTCCCTATGAGCCAAAAAAGGGGAAAGCAGCAGGCACAGTTCTATTTCTAAAAGGGCTTAGAAAGCAGCGGACGGCACGAGTCGTTGAGCTCGAACCGTCACAGAATAAGGAAGCCACCGGCCAAGCAACTGAAGCCGTGCCACCAACAAAGGAAGCCCCAAGTGGCGATGTACATGTCGAACCGCCACCAAGTACACCATTGACCCTTAAGGATATAAGAAAGCCAACGATTGATGATTATGTCAATGTCCCCAAAGAACTATGTGCCCGGAAGGCCTATGCTGCAATGGACGCCGCTTGAAAAGGGTCCATGGACGATTAAAAGGTTTCATGATCGGTACATGAGAGCAAAGGAATGCTTTGGCCCGCATGCGATTAGTGTTGATATACCAGCAGACGTGTTTGCTACTGGTAAGGATAAAAGTAGGGCATTTGTTACCTTCGAGGACATGCACCTGCTGTTGAACTATAGGCGGCTTGACGTCCAACTCATTACAATCTGGTGCCTGTAAGTATCACTCATGCACACACATTGTTATTATTAAATTTAGAATGTGATAAACTCTAATATACGAATGTTGTATGTAGTTTGCAAGACCACGAGAGGATCAATGGTCGGTTACCTGAGTCCAATCAGGTTACAAGAAAATATGCACAAATTTGTACTTACAAATAAAGATAGAGCCAAGATAGAGAAGGACAAAACACCGGAAGAAGTTGCGTAAGGCGTAAAAGGAATTGCAACGAAAAAATACGAGGACAATTATGCCCTCTATCTCGGTAGAGCAATGCTTTGAGATATAAGTACAGGGGATTTCATATTGGCACCCTACAACTTTGGGTAAGCGTGACCTCGTATACGTACTTCAAATTATCGTGTTAACCCTAAGTACATGTGTCGCTCACTCGTTTATTCATGCAAAGGACCATTGGACTGTTTTTTTATATTTATCCATTCGAAGGAAAGGTGCTTGTCCTAGACTCCTTACATTATCCTCCCCAAATGTATCAAACATTCCTGGTTCATTTAGAAAGGTGAGCCAATATGCAACCACATCCGTATTTATATGAATTAGAGTTTCTAAATAACTTTAGTGTTTTATATTCGATATCTACAGGTATGGCGGTTTTATAAGAAGCAAAAAGGACCGGTCGACGCCGCCCGCTCGGATCCTAGTGTGCCATTGACGATACAACACCATTATCCGGTAAGTTGTCCGAACACATATCATCATATAAATAATACATAAGGCATGACAATTTTAGAATAATCTTTTTGCTCATTAATTACATAGTGCCAAAAGCAACCACCTGGATCGGTCTACTGTGGATACTATGTGTGTGAGTTTATAAGGCAGCCGGGACGATACGCCAGGGGACAAAAATATGGTAAATAATATCTATGTATGAAGTTTTCTCATTAAAGTTACAAATGTTAATATTGGACATGTGTCAATGATGCTTTTAAACTTTGTTTCTAGCCAAGAAAGAAAGGAAAGGACGTGCCCTTCACTCCAACGACTATGGAAAATATAGTAGCGACTTGTGCGGTTTTATTATGAGAGAAATAATTCCAAGTGACGGAGCATATTTTGATGCAAAATTTACATTTAGCAAGTGAAAGATTTAGAGCGGCCACAGACCTAGCAGGTCTCAACTTGAAACGAAATGACATGTAAACACTAAATGGTTGGACTCATAACATAAAATGACGTGTATTATATGTAATTTTATGCTTGATGTTATATTTCATGTGTATATATCTGTAATATTTATATGTGTTGTATGTATGATGCAATTTTATGGTTCATGTTTGCATATCTTATATATATATATATATATATATATATATGTGACAAATATAGTATATAGTATGAGACAAATATTAAAATTTGAAATAAAAAAATAATTACACAAAGGCGGGCACAGAGTGAGCCGCCTGTGAAAAATAGGTTTTCACAGGCGGCTGACCTAGTCAACCGCGACAAAAAGTGAGCCGCCTGTGAAAACCCCTTTTTTTCACAGGCGGCTCACAGCCCGCCGCCTGCATCAGGGCCGATTAGTACTGACCCCTGGTACAGGCGGTTGGCTTGGCCGCCTGTATAAATGCCTCTACCACCGCCTGTGAAAACATTTTCTGTACCAGTGAATTTCATGCAACATATTTGCAACTGCTAAATGCATTCCATTGAAACATGTTTTGGAGTTTTGTTATCTATATGCTGAGCTTGGAAATCACTGGCTTATGGTGCTTTTTAAGCAATATATAACGTGCTCTGGTACGGTTTTCCCTGCCATTTTGAAGCTTGCAATTATGATGAAAATTCCTAGGAATTAATTTGGAAATTCTAATATTTGTATGAGTAATACTGACCATGATCTATATGTTCTGCCTGCTATTGATTCATTCTCAGTCGGTTGAAATTTTCAGAAGTCTGTCATTATGTCATTCAAGGAAAAGAAATAGGAGGTTCTTAATTATTGGGAAGTATAATGGGGTCTATTGTATTTCGGAAAGGGAGAGCAATTGATGGTGCTTTTTGGGATATTTCTGAAGAGTGGGTTCTGATAAATTCTGTTGGTGCTTTCTGGAATAATTCAGAAGAGTATAAATTGATATATTATCTAGGAAGCATGCCTCAGAATTTTAGCACATCCTTCTACTTATTGTTTTTGCTATGTTGACTGATATTTATGTTGATGATCTAGGGTTTTTTTCCCAATTCGTGATCAGACTTCTACTTAATTGAGGAGCATAAGAAAAAGCAAGGAAATAGCTCAGAAATCTATGTAGTGTGTGGTGCTGTTATGTCTTCTCCTTTGTGATGCTTTTCTGGTGTTAAACGCCCTAGATGTTGGAATAGAAGCTTGGCGAAGTTGTTTTCATTCCTTTTGGATTCCCTCACCATTTCAGGATTTTGAGGGTGTGTCCCATAACTTGTTCCTTTTTTATTTTGAAAAGTAACTACAAATATCCTTTTTTTAAAAAAAAAGCATAGAATCTATATCTAAATTCTTGTGGCAGCAGTTTCTTTTCATACTTCAGTTCTTTACATAATCAGTATCAGTAGATGCAAGTACTACCCAGTACATTTTAGATGAAAAAAAGTACATGCGTGCATATCTATCCATCCTTCTTCTAGACCCCTTCTGCCTGCTAAGCCATTGCTCAGATCTACCAGAACTATCTAAAAACTGTGGTATATGGTACTGAATCTAATATATCTCCACAGTCTGCACACTTTTTTTCAGTTCGGCACGTAGACTTCATCAGAAAGTAGTAAAGCTTGCCATGCAAAATCGCACCCACTTTTACTTCTTTTTTTAGTGTAAAATATAGCTGGGGAGACCCCCACTATGAAATTTTATAAAATAAACGGTGAGAACTGTACAAGGGAGCAAGCGCAACAGAAACCACCCACTTTTACTGAATCTCCAGATCAAATAATATTAAGAGTGCAAAGCTGTAGTTTATGATTGAAAGCTAAACATGTGTCTGTTGTTTGCAAAAGATAAAATTGTGTGACAAGAATCCTGGTGCTTGGCTTGTACTCACATATTGTAATCCTTTAACACATCGAATTTATTGCAAGATATTTTATTTCTGACAAGAACTAGACCATCTGCCTAACACTTTTCTCACTGCCAATTTCTCTCATAAAGATGAAATGGTTCTGATTGTACATATTATCTATCGACAATTATTCTGATATTATCTTGTGCAGGCTTCAGATGGCAGCGGTCTAAAGACTTCAAGTTCCCTGAGCTTACAATACTTCTGGTCCTTTTATTATACTGTCTTCCTAGAGTAATTAGCGTGAATCTGTAATATCCATTAAGACTTTTAAGCTCGCAAAGAAATTCTATAGTAAATTAAATCATTTATGCTCATTTGATTATATCTCTGCATTTCTTATTATGCATGGAATCTATCGAAAGATGACAGCTATTCATTTAGAATTATTGTAATTTTGACAGTAGAAGATATTTTGGCTCTCTAAGATTGTGTTTGATGATTAGTTGATTTCTCCTTTTCATGTAGGCATATTTTCAGTATCTGGATGTCAGTTTTCCAAAATATCTTAGGCAGAGATTGTAAATGGCATTTATTGAGGATAATGTGTATTACTCTCTAGGTTCCTACTTCTCAACATGGCCTGGCAGTTCTGCCTATGAGAGCTTATGTTTTGCTGACAATTCAGTGGAACTGTATGCAGGGGAAGGAAGCGTGGTGCCTTCAGGCTAATTTTAAATAATAATATTTTGTGATATGTTTTGTTTGACTTGGAAACCACTTTTTTTAGTAGTTAGCCTGGAACATGCATTTGCTCATTGATCTCGGTTTGAGTATCTTCTTGTTCAAGAAAAATTCGTCTATATGTGCAGACACTAGGTTTCGCATAATCACATATTTTCATTGAATCAATGCATGTCTTGTTTTTACATATTTCCTGCAGTTGCACAGGCATTATTTTTTTCCTTTTCACACCAATTTATACTATGTCTTGGAACTGTTAAAGGTGTTCGTTTTCCTTTGGAGCAACTACCATTCCCAATTTCTTGTTGTGACTTATGCATGTTGGCATATCATGCTAAAAAAAGTCACATTCATAAATAAATGAATATCAGTTTTCATGAACACCTCCGTGCTGCATTTGCATATACACTAGTGTCCCATAAAACGAAATGACATGGGGCATGGTCAAGTGGTAAGGCAGCGGGTTTTGGTCCCGTTACTCGGAGGTTCAAATCCTTCCGTCCCAGATTTTTTCTGATGAAGTGAAAGATAGAATTGTATTGTGCCCTGCACCACATAAAAGTTCATTAAAGAGAATAATTATCTCTTATAGAACTTGCAGATTAGATGCATTTATAAGCACTTTTTTCTTTCTCATAAAACAAAAAATAATAAAGTGAATCATGCTGTATTTAGCAATAAAATTAAATAAAATAAACATACTCAGAGACGCAGCTGATTTCAAAACCCAATTATATTTATGTAGTTTTATTAGCAAACATATATGTAGTTTTGTAGCCTGTGCAGCAAGCAGTGGTTCCACCTGTAAAACAATGGAATATTATGTTTGAATCACAACTTGGCTGACACCTGCAACTGTTTTTCCTTGCATGTCTATATTTTGGTGTATGTGCTATAGAATTTCCACTATACAAATTGTAGGGTACTTATTTCAATTTCTTATGAACAATTCATATCAAGGCTATACAACAACCAAGCCTGTCAGTGTGGGGGGTTTAGCCCCCTATACCCTCACGGTTGGTCCTTAACTTCGTCGCATAGGGCAGCCTAGCCCACAGGACCAAGCCCGATCGGCCTTTCCAGTCTGGTCGGAGTCCCATGCGGATAATTAGAGTTGCTTGTCGTGCAAGGAACTAGTCGGTTAGGAAACCAATTGTACTTCGACTAGGATACGATTGTTTTGTAACCGACCACCTCGGGATCTTAGGATCTGTAACCCTGCCCCCCGGACTATATAAGGCGGGCAGGGACCCCCTCCTAGACATCCCATAAAAACTTTTTGCAATAATAGAAGAGCAGGACGTAGGGTATTACGCATCAAGCGGCCCGAACCTGGGTAAACCGTGTGTACTGTTCTTTCTGTTCCATCTCGCTTGTGTTCTATCGAGTGCCTCCACATAAATCACTGCCATTGGTATACCCGTGGTGGAACTATCGCCGATATCTCGTCGACAGTTTGGCGCGCCAGGTAGGGGGTGCACGTGCGGATTTTAGGGCAAGCAAGATGGTGTCCTTCGCAACAACCATGGAGTTCGAAGCTGGATCTACCTTCACCGTCAGCTGGGTCACCTGGACCGTCACTGCAACGTGAAGCACCATGGAGATCGTGGCAAGCCAGGCGCCAGCGCCTCAAGCGCCACCACCTCCTCCTCCGGGTTCAGGCCCTAGGGGACCACGGCCGGCAACTCGCCCACCATTGCCTCGCTACCAGCGGAGGCAGATCGATAACTCCGACCTCCTTAGATCCATCGATCATCTCGGAAAGGGCCTGGAGGAGATTATCGACCAGTTGGAGTCGGTTCGGCACCAAGCCAACGATGACGGCTTCACCATGGTCCAGCGACGCCGGCGTCGGGCCCCGACCCACGCCGGTCTCCCACGCCGCCCAGATCCAAATCTGTCGGCGGCCAGGCGTGGCACTCAGGTCCACGCTAATCCCTTCCGTCGACCAGGCTCTGACCTGGCCACGACTAGGCGCAACCCCTAGGTTCGCGCCAATCAGCTACGTCGCATAGATTCCAATCTGGTCGCGATTCAACCGCTGCACGGTACGGTGCACAGGCCCGTGCCAAGCAAGCTCGGGGGTTAAGATCCGATCTGATCGGGCCTCATCCTCGACGCGGCGTTCAGGCCCGCACCAACTAGCATGGACACCAGGTCCAGGGACCGACCACGGCCCAACCTCGGCACGGTCGCCAGGGCCGCGCTCCTCCTACAGGCACCGGTCCGGGGAGGGCCCAATAGGGGCGTCACCATCGGCAGCCGGCAACTGGTCGGTCAAGCCCGTGGATCAGTCTACGGGACGTGCCAGGGCGGGAACCCTTCCCCTTTGGTATGCCGAACGCATCGGCTGCGTATCAGCAACAAGTGGAGAGACAACTCCACGCCCAGCAGCAGCCGCCAGTTCAACTGGTCGAGTTCCACCTTGATGGGACGGCTAGGTGCACTGTCAACTGTGTTCACAGCGAGGAAGCCTCCAGTCACTCCCTTCCCACCATCGAGGAGGAGGCCGGCTCAAGCTCTATCTCGGGTTTGGACGGCGCAATTGCTTCACCAAGCTCCTCGTCTACCACTGAGTTCGAGGACGAGGACTTCACCAAAAAGATGGCGTGGCTTGTAGACGTTACTGATTTCCCGGAGTACCCACCGGGTTTCGGAAGAACCGTCTTCAACATCAGCCTCGACGAAGGAGAGCCCGCCGCTAAAACTCCCTAGGAACGGGAAGCGAGGTTGGCCCGCTGCAGATCGGGCGCGACGTCGGCTGGAGGTTCAGCCACCGCCCCAACCAGAAGCCCCCGCTGACGGAGGAGCGTGTGGACGGGCGCAAGCCGATGCCGATCCACCGCCCGCCCGTGTTGACGGCCATTATTGCATAAATGTACCCGCCAACTAGCCTTGAAAAGGAGACAATTGAGAACACCAAACTAGACATAGGGTTTACACCGACCGAATTCCACGAGTTTTGGTGTTTCATTATTTCTCGCAGCGTAAACCGGAAAAGACGCAACATAAGAGCTTATCGAGCAAGAAAAACGAAAAACGGACTCCACAAAGAATGCGGGAAGGATCTAGAAGGAACGAGAAGGCACCACGCCGAGCCGGTGGCCTCGGGGAGACCAGGCCGAGGCCGGCCGGTCTAGGCCTGGACCGGCCGGTCTGGGCCTGCCTGTCTTCGGGGCCCGGTTCGCCCGGTTCGCTCCACCACCTTTGAAGATCAATCTCAGCCGCCCGTCAATGTCGGTTTGATCTGATGGCTCATGATCA
>JADLZL010004395.1:0-277536 GCA_015844335.1 Chrysopogon serrulatus | reverse complement strand
ATTATTTATTATATTGATGAGAAACTAAATAGACTGAATAAATGATATTACCTAAGTCATATACTCTAATCATAACAGGCAGAGGTCACAAGATAAATAAGGATAAATATGGGTGATAGCATAATCATCAAGTATCATAATTAAGGATAATCATCAGAGCATCTTACTAGTCATAAGATAAACTAGGGAAACAAGTCTATAACTATGTCAATGAATAACTCTAATTAGTGCAACTACATCTAGTAATCATCGCTAAGTCAACCCTAAATCATCATTGCATGTAAAGAGGCATCAACTAATGAGGGTATTAAGACCTAAGTCACCTCCTCCACGACCGTGCCCATGCTAGTCCTACATACGGGGGTGGACTACAGAGGAACTAACGTAGCTGTCACCTACGCAGACTACCACATGTCCCGGCATATCAGGGTGCACTCGCAGATAAACAAGACATCTAGACACCACGTCTACATATCGCCAATCATCTACCCATTGTACATATGGATAAACGCTATACGAGCAATTAAATGAATTCAATAAGATCGAAGTAACTAAACTAGACATATAATCAAAGTAGACAATGACTATTGCAATTAAGAACATATGAATCTATTTAGAGTAAAGTCTCCCTAATCTGAATAATGAATACAATAAAGTAATTAAGAACTAGATCTATTACCGAACTCTCATGCTCCAGCCAGACGCCAGGGGCTCCAGATCCGATGAAGAACTAGATCTCCTTTACTTCTAATCTAGCTAGCTAATCCTATGAACTAGAAGGCTCTTGATGAACTTGAAGGCTCTTGATGCTTGACGGCTTGAGGCCTTGATAAATAATGAATTTTTTGCTCTCTCTAGGGGGTCTACCCACATATTTATAGTCCGATGGGATGCGCGTGCGCCGTAGGATCAAACCGACATAACGTAGGGCTGAGATGCATCCTTGGAGGCGGTGGATGAAGCTTCTGGAAGGAGGGCACCAAACCCATAGAGGGGGGCGCTGCCTAGCGCCCTAGTGGGGCCGGCCGGCCCCACCTGGTGGCCTCTGGCCCCCCTGCTCCTTCCGGTGTCTTCTGGAGTCTTCCTGAGTCTTCCCGCGGTGTCCTTCGTGGCGGATAAGTTTCGTCGTTATTTTGCGCTAGAATCCCTCTTTTTCAGCTTTTCTGGAAATCACCCTGGAAATTACAGAATATGCAAAACTCGTGGAATTTGTTAGATAAAACCCTAGACTAGTGTGTTTTCTTGCTCTCCTTTGGGTAAAAAGCCTTAGTTAAAGTTGACGTTAACAAGTGTCAACAATACCCCCAAGCTTTACCTTTTGCTAGTCCCTTGGCAAACAAACCAAGCCTAGTTAATATTGTATTTGGATCAGGAGTTGCTACAATGTCATTATACTTTCCAGTACACATGCTTTCAAATGAAAATTTCCTCCGGATCAAACAATATATGCTCTAATCTTCAAACTTACTCATTTCACCTGTAATATGGGGCTTCACAGCTTTTGCATAAATCTTGAGCAATCGAAAAGATAGAACAATCAAGCTAAGTGCTATGTCTCAAATTCTTTGCAATTCTAACATTCTAGAGTTTTTGATAAGTTTTCAGAATAAAACTCAGAGATTAATGGTATGACACCCTCAAATCTCTCAAAGTATGTGGTATTTATGGTTCCCTCTTGAGACATTAATGTTGTTATGCCTCCTATAGCTAAAGGTATATATAGTGGAGCTTATAGGAGTGGCCTTAAAAAGGATAGGCATACTTGCAAAACATGTATTGTAAACTCAACTAATGGATCCACAGAGAATCGAGGCATACAATCAAACCAAGACGTGCATGTGTATGGAATATGGTGGATAGGTGCATATGTGTTATTTATGGCTAACTCCTAATTCTATTTTTTGCTCTTTGGGAATGACTCTCTTTTAAAACTTTTCTCAGGAAAGACATGGGATATCTTTATTATTTCTTTTTATTTAGGGAGGCGGGCATCTAGTACCCATTGTTTTAATTGCTGGGACACTTGTCCATCTTTTACTCCCTTTTCTTTCTTTCTTTTTCTTTCTTTTCTTTCTTCACTTTTCTTTTTGCATAGCCACATGCATCCTTTGAATACAATAGATGAATCGAGAGATATAATCAGGACTTAGAGCATTTAAAGACAAGGGTTATCCTATAAGGTATAAGTATATTTTTGTGTCCTCTCCTAGTATAGGAGATGATCATTTTATGATGAACATGTATGGATATATGGTGGATGATGACAATTACTTCTTGAAGTAGGAATAATACATATGTGGACTGGAGTGTGCAAGTGTTTCTTGGTTTTAAAAAGTATGACAAGACTCCCATAAGGCATACAACACAGGTTGACTAAACTCAATGCAAAGCAAGCAGCTTAAATATGAAAGGGTTTTCCTATTCTCTAAGATATAAATTATGGCTTTAGTAGGAATTCACATTTGTCATACAAGAGCTCATCATGTAATTTTTAGATTTTCAAAATAAAGCCTCCAGAACTTAGCAATGCTAGAAATAAGATAAATAGCATCTCAACCTTTATGAATCATATCAATCAACTACCTAGACTTAGCACAATCAACTACCTAGACTTAGCACAAGCTTATGCATCCACAATTAAGGTTCAGTATAAATTCTCCAATTAAAATAACAGTGCTTAGAACTAGGGAGATTTTAAGTTTGGCAAGTAGGTACTTAGTAAGCATTATAATAGAGCAACTATTCATCATCTCTAAAATAATTTTAATGTTCATCAATTTTAATAGCTCTAGCCTGGACTAATTATATTTTACTAAATATAGAACTAAGTATTTCTTGTGTTTCATTAATTATATATCTTTTTATGGTTTTATATTTAACACCTAACAAAAGATTCTATGATTTTGTGGACCTTCATGTGCCCACATATTTTTGGAATTTTATGACTAATTATAGTAGACTCAAAAATCACTTAGGTGTAATCACCTGATAACTAGGGGATGCCCCTCCCCCAAGCTGGATGGTTGCAATATCTGGTGTAAACGCGAACCCGGTGGTTGCCACTGATAGTCCCTCTCCTTGCTATATGTTGTTCCTACATAAATACTCCACAAGAAACCAAAACTCGAGGCTCGAATTTAATAATGGGTTAGCGGTCAGCCAAAGAGTAATCGATCACTTTTATGAGTTATCTTTAATGTTATCTAATTTAGGTAGGAATTTACTTTTTTTTTAATTTTCATTTTATGATGCAAGAATTTAAATATGAATGCTATATTTTTGTTATTTTTATTTTTATGCCACCACAGTGGATATTCCTTTGGGGAATACCATAGGGTATCCACATGGGGCTTTATGATGCCATGAATAATGCACTAAATATTTTTGTTGTTTTATGTTTTAGCATGTGAACAAATTATGCTACTGAATAAATTGTAAATGCATTTAATGAGATAACTACCATTCTAACCTTATGGCTAGGGTACGGAATTTAAAGTCTACCGACAGGACTCAGATAGAGGTGAGCACTTACTCGGTGGGTTCATCGTCTGAGGTAACCTTAGTCAACTCCCCATCTCATGGTGATGCGTCACGTGCCTCCTTCCATCTTGCTTCGGTCTCTTTTGCTTCTTTCTCTTCTAGCTCCTACTCTTCATCTTTGTTTGCCTTTTCCCATGCTTCTAATCATTCTAGGATTTCCTCCTTTTCTTCCTTGGTGATCTGGTCCATCCTTTCTGCTTCTTCTACCCTAGCTACTCCAGCGAGGTACTTGCTTGTTCTCTTCTTGCTCCGGGAAGCGATCTTTATATTTCACGATGTTGCTAGGGAAGTCTTCCCATCCACAGTGAGGCTGGAGAGCCTGACGGTGTGCTTGGCGTCTTCTCCTGTTGCGTTGCTTCCTGGCCTGCTCATGGTTATTCAATGTTCTAAATTGACAGCGTACCTTTCCGATCGGTAGGTTGAAGTGGATGTGTTCGGACACAATGTAGATGTTGGCGTTGGCGGTGTAAAGGAACGGTCTTCCCAAGAGAATCAGAGAGTCATCGTCTCCCTGCATGTCAAGGACTAGAAAATTTGTAGGTATATATTGTCCTTGAATTCTTACCATGACATCCTTGACTACTCCTTTAGGAAATCTTAGTGATTGGTCCGCCATCTACAACTAAATACATGTTGGGTATAAAGGTAAATCAAACAATTCATCATATACCTGTTTTGACATTACGTTGTAGCCTGATCCAGTCGCAGACGGTGTGAGGAAAAGTGGTGTCTTTGATTGTGCATTCAATGATTGGGACACCTGGATCACCTCTCTTGATTGGAAATGGCTTAGGTAGCATGTGATCATTTTCTTTATTGAGACCAGTGATTAGTTGAGTTGTCTCCTTAGGTGCATGCTTGGTCCTCCTCCATCTTCGATTGTTTCTATTGTTCTTCTTCTTCAGCATTGGTTGCTGTTCTTGCTCTTCTTGTTGTTGGAATTGCTTCGGGGCTGTAGGAGCTTTCAGGACACAGTTCTTGAATGTGAATCTCTCCTTCTTGTCCTTGATGGACAGGACGGTCTTGGCGAACTCCACATAGATGATGGCTTTTGTTGTGCACAGGAATGGACTACCCAGGATGATGGGTGCCTTCTCATCTACTCATGTCTCCATGACCACGAAGTCAACTGGAACATATGATTGCCCCACTCTAATGACAACTTCTTCTAGTACTCCCTCAGGGTAGCAAATGGACTGATCTGCAAGCTGCAGGCGCATATTTGTGTACAACAATGGATCATTTAATATTTTCTCATAGATTACCTTGGGCATAATGTTGACACTTGCGCCGAAGTTGTAGTTAGCCTCTGGAAAGCTGTGGCATCCTATGGAGATAGGAATGACAGGTCTTCCAGGGTCTCCCATCTTCTCTGGTAGAGAGTGGTCAATCCACTGTACATCTGCAGGCTCAATATGATATTGGGTTGCATTGTGAATATCAACAAGGTTAACAGTTTCTAAATCTTCTGGTTGGCATGGAATCTTGCCTTTTTCTAATGGAGGAACAGCAGCAACTAACTGAGCTAATTGTGATTCTAACATTTTATTAAAGCTATGCTGATTCTTTATGGTAGAGCAAAAGTATCCATTCTAGCATGTATGTTTTCCAAAGTTTTATCATTTGATGTTAGCTTCCTAGTCATTTGATCTAGCAGTTTAGATTGACTAGTAACTAATTCTCTCAAAGACGGAAGGTTGTAATTATTGAAATTGTTACCTTGGTTGTTACCTTGGTAATTACCTTGTCGAGGTTGTTGATTCCACCCTTGATTTTGTTGAGGACGATAGTAGGTGTTGTTGTTGATGAAGTTCACATCCTCTTGCAGTGTAAGGCAGCTGACAGCTGAGTGCCCGTAGTCTCCACATTCTTCACATGTCATATGGGAATCATTGACATGCATGACTTCCTTCTTCTCTATGTCGAGCTTCTTCATGATGAGGTCTAGCTTGGCAGTGACCATGTTGGCTTCCTTGAGATGATGGATTCCTCCTCCCTTCTTGTGAGGCTGAGTACGTTCTTCATTGCATGTTGAGTTTGAGGCCATCTTCTCGAGAAGTGCTTTAGCATTAGAGAGCTTTAGTGACACGAAAGCTCCCCCAGCTGCAGCATCAATAGACTCACGGGTGCTTGAGATAAGCCTGTGATAGAAGGCCTGCATTAACAGCCACTCCTCTATCCCATGATGAGGACAGTCTTCAATGTAGTTCTAGAATCTTTCCCATGCTTCAGTGAATGATTCATCATATTGTTGTTGGAAACTTGAAATCTTCCCACGCAGAGCATTGGTCTTGGCTGTAGAAAAGAATTTTGCCAGGAAAGCAGTTGAGCATAGGTCCCATGTAGTGTGCTTATCTTTGTTGATGTAGAACCACTGCTTGGCTTTCCCCAATAATGAGAACAGGAAAAGACAGAGTAAGATAGCATCTTTTGGTACTCCTCTAATAGTGAAGGTGCTGCAGATCTCTAGAAAGTGTTGTAGGTGTGCACTTGCATCTTCATGTCCTTTTCCATAGAATTGGCTGGCTTGAACCATGGTGATGAGAGCAGGCTTGAGCTCGAATCCATTCTCCCTAGTGTTGACTGCTTGTCCAGTCCGGATGTTTGCTGTTGTTGGGGTAGAGAACTCTCGTAGCAACTTCTCAGCCATGTCTTCAAACAAAGGAGCTAGGTTTTCACCTAAATACTCTTCTGCTTGTTCTTCTACTTCTTCTTCAAATTCTTCTTCCAGTGTTGGAGCTGGCTCCTCCAAAGAGCTAGCTTAAGCAGCAGAGGGTGTTCTTGATGGTGACTCAAATTTGTCCCTTGCTTCTGCAAACCTTTTCTTTCTAAGGAGTTTCTCTAGATCATCAGTAAAGTTCTTTGGAAGAGAAAAACCATTCATTCATCACCCTGCATAAGATAAGAAAATGATAACAACGAAGGGTGTACCTGATAGAGTTAGAGATCAATTGGTAATATGACTTTATCCATGTGTATATAGGTTATCAATATATCCTAAGTTTATTGTGCCTTCCCCGGTAATGGCGCCAAAAATGCTTGTTGGCATTTCTAACGTCATTACTAAAAAGCAGAGATAACCCCTACCCCTAGCAATGACACCAGAAATGGTCGGTATATCACTACTTGTCATTAGCAGCTAGCCACTCTTGAATTACTAACATTCCTAAGCATGAAGTAGGTTGTCATCCCCAATTATATTGCTAGGAAATTAACATAGATTTACATTGTACTAATATGACTAGGCAGATAAAATATATGAATAAGATATGAATGTAAACTAATGGGTTCTGCAAGCGGACAGATAATTATACCATTGTAGCATTTTACCTAGGGAAGTATCGAGGTTGTTGATTTATAATTATACCTCTGGGAAAGCTATGTAATAAAATATTATTTATTATATTGATGAGAAACTATATAGACTGAATAAATGATATTACCTAAGTCATATACTCTAATCATAACAGGCAGAGGTCACAAGATAAATAAGGATAAATATGGGTGATAGCATAATCATCAAGTATCATAATTAAGGATAATCATCAGATCATCTTACTAGTCATAATCATAGCTAGCCATTAGATAAACTAGGGAAATAAGTCTATAACTATGTCAATGAATAACTCTAATTAGTGCAACTACATCTAGTAATCATCGCTAAGTCAACCCTAAATCATCATTGCATGTAAAGAGGCATCAACTAATGAGGGTATTAAGACCTAAGTCACCTTCTTTGCGACTGTGCCCATGCTAGTCCTACATACAGGGGGTGGACTATAGAGGAACTAACGTAGCTGTCACCTACGCAGACTACCACACGTCCCAGCATATCAGGGTGCACTCGCAGATAAACAAGATATCTAGACACCACGTCTACATATCGCCAATCATCTACCCATTGTACATATGGATAAACGCTATATGAGCAATTACATGAATTCAATAAGATCGAAGTAACTAAACTAGACATATAATCAAAGTAGACAATGACTATTGCAATTAAGAACATATGAATCTATTTAGAGTAAAGTCTCCCTAATCTGAATAATGAATACAATAAAGTAATTAAGAACTAGATCTATTACCGAACTCTCGCACTCCAGCCAGACGCCAGGGGCTCCAGATCCGATGAAGAACTAGATCTCCTCTACTTTTAATCTAGCTAGCTAATCCTATGAAAAAGAAGGCTCTTGATGAACTTGAAGGCTCTTGATGCTTGACGGCTTGAGGCCTTGATGAATAATGAATTTTTTGCTCTCTCTCGGGGGGTCTACCCACATATTTATAGTCCGGTGGGATGCGCGTGCGCCGTAGGATCAAACCGACATAACGTAGGGCTGAGATGCATCCTTGGAGGCGGTGGAGGAAGCTTCTGGAAGGAGGGCACCAAACCCTAGAGGGGGCGCCGCCCGGTGCCATGGTGGGGCCGGCCGCCCCCACCTGGTGGCCCCTGGCCCCCTGCTCCTTTCGATGTCTTCTGGAGTCTTCCTGAGTCTTCCCGCGGTGTCCTTCGTGACAAATAAGTTTCGTGGTTATTTTGTGCTAGAATCCCTCTTTTTTAGCTTTTCTGGAAATCACCCTGGAAATTACAGAATATGCAAAACTCGTGGAATTTGTCAGATAAAGCCCTAGACTAGTGTGTTTTCTTGCTCTAATGGCCTTCGTTAAGCCTCCCGACTCCCAAGCGCCCCTAGGACCACGAGAGGTTATCTCCTAGAAACGCATCAGGTGTCTTTGCCACACGGGTTAGCCATCCATGAGGCCCGACCACAATGCCCCTAACACATGCGTGCGGTTTCAACCCGATTTTCTTCGCTTACACTAAAAGCGGCCTTCGTTAAGCCTCCGGCTCACGGGCGCGCCCTTAGGACCGTTGGGTTATCTCCCGGAAATGCATCGGGGGGCGTTGCACACCTCGTTAGCCATCCACGAGGGCCAGCCACAAATTCAACGATTGTCCTAAGCATGTAGAGCACACATTTGACAACATTCCACATCATGACATAATATCAAGCAAGCAAGACAAGCATCAAATGCACCTTCATAAGCATACACATAGAGTTGTATAAAGACTTGTCATACATGCGCATATATGAGATGATGATGATGCTTATGACCAGTTTATTGAGGTGATTTAGTGAGTAACACACGGGGGTGTTACTGCCCTCCCCATAAAGGAATCTCGCCCCGAGATTAGGTGAACGCATTGCTCGGTAAATGCAAGATACACCTCTCTTAGGTAATCTTCTTTTCCTAAGTAGCATCCCAATCACTCTCATTGTTCCAAGTGACCTTATGGAACCGGATCACTCTGTTACATGTAATTCTCTCTTTAGTATCAAGAACCTTCACCGGTCGTGCTTCATATGTTAAATCTGATTTTAACTCTACATCTTGTGTTTCCATCCTTTCTTCGTACTCGAAGGCATTTCTTGAGTTGGGAAACATGGAAAACATCAAAGATAGCACTCATCTCCTGGTGGTAACTAGATTTTATAGGCTACTCTTCCCCTTTTCTCTAGGATTTGGTAAGGACCCACATACCTCGGGCCAACTTCCTTTAACACCAAAACGTTGCACACCTTTCATGGGAGACACCTTGAGATATACATAGTCGCCAACTTCAAACTCGACAGATGTCCTCTCTTATCTACATTGTAACACCTCAAGTGTTAAGCATGCATTAGGCACCTAATTAATTAACTTGATCATCATTTGTCATGGCATAAGCATCTTCAAGCATTTAACCCTAAATGCATTGTCATTTCATGTGTTGCATTGTTGTTAATTAATTACTTGCTTGATTGTTAATTATTGCATTTAATCTTTATGCTAATGTCTTGATCAAGTTTGGATTCACTTGCCCAGCACTTGAAATGATTTAACAAAAATTTTTGCAAAAAGTTTTGGAGCATTTTGGAGCAAAAGAAAATAAATTGAAAATCTCCTTTTATTGTCTTAATTCAAAATGAATTTGCAATTCAAAATTTATTGGGAATTTTGAGTTGATCCTTAAATAAAAAGTTGTTTAGTTTTAAATTTTCTACAACTTCTATTTTTGGACCATCTCATGAAAATGCTTGCAAATTTGTCAAAAAGGGAGTTTTTGATTCAGATTCAAAAATTCAAAAAAAAAAAAAAGAACACCGCAACCGGCAAAGCCGTTTTGGCCCAAAACGGTCCACCCGGCCTCCCGTTCCCGCCTCCCGCCTCGAACGCGTGACGCGGCCGGCCGGTCGTGGCCGACCGCGCCACGGCCAGCGCGGCGCGCGCTGGCCGAGCTTCGGCCGTACCCGCGCCGTGGCAGCCGGGGCCCACCCGGCCGTTCGATCGCGCCTCAACCCCCGGCGCCCGCGCCTCCTCCCCCATACCCGCACTCGCTCTCCGGCTCCCTCACCTCACACTGCAGCGCCGCGACGGCAATGGGCAGCGGCGCTTGCCATTGCCGCCGCCGTCCGCTCGCCCCGTTCCGCGGCCCCACCACCTTTCGAGCCTGCGCCCGGCCGACCCCGCCACCACTCGCCCGTAACCGTCCAGCCTCCGATCGCCACTGCCATCCTCGGCAAGGGGCCGAACGGCAGATCCGCCACCCCGCGCCATGACGGAGTTCCCGGGAGCTCCAGCGTCGTCGATGCGGCAGCTATCCGCTCCTCTCCCGCCGTTCTGGCGCGTGCACGGAGCCGTTAGGGCTCGAGGCGGGGGGCCGTGGTGCTGCTGTCGGAGGTGATTGAGGCCCGCCGTGCCTACGCCGCTGCCTCGCCGCAGCTCCCGCTGCGCCGCCGTGCCCGGCATGCATGCGGCGGTGTGCCCCTCCGCGCCAAATCTGGCTGCAATAGCCTAGGGGCTAGTTCGCCATTGCTCCGTGGGGCGCTGCGCTCCCTTTCTCGGCTTTCGCCCGGTCTTTGGAAGCGACCGCCGTGGAAGCTGTGCAGCACCACCCCTCGCTACCGCGTGATCGTCGTCGTTTGAGTTTGAGGCCGTCGCGTCGACCCCGTCCACCTAGGAAAGCCCGCCGTCATGGGGCCCAAACGGTGCTTTCGCCTTGTCGCCCGGCGACCTCGCCCGCTGGTCGAGCCCCAAGGGGCAGTCAGCGGCCGCCCACCCTCCCGGCCGGGACAGGTGGGGTCAGCTTGACCCCGGGTTGCTGGCAGTGAGCTTGGGTGCACTGGACCGGGTGCACCCAGCGCTAGGGTTTCGGTTTTGTTTTTAAATGAAATTCCAGATTTTGTTTTTAATGGTTTTAATTTCATAGCTGGTGCAAATGGAGTCCAAATTTGATGAAACTTGTTTTTCTAGGTTTCTAGTGACTAGATCTATCTGTGAAAAATATGTGACGCAATTTTTGAGATACTTTTCTGTGTAGATTTATTTAAATGCTTAAATGGTGAAATCTGGACAAATGCATGATAAATTGTAGAATGCTCTAAAAAATGTGATTCTTATTTTGTTAGACTTGTTGTGTGATGTAGTTTTTGGGAAAAAATATGTGTCATGCAGTTCCTATACAAAAATATTGGAATATGATTTAAATTCAATTATGGGCTGATTCTTGTATGATTTTTAATAAATTAATTATGAGGAATTATGCCTTGGTAATTTTGATGACTGCTCTTGTGCTAAGAAGTTCCAGATAAAAATATGAAATATGTTGTTTGATACTTTTCACAGTACAAAGTTGTTAAATGTGCATTTCTATTCTGTGGCTTCATCTTTTGTGTAGGCTGTCGTACTGGATGAAATGTGATGAAAATTTTACCATGGCTCTGTTATAGCATAATGTAGCTCCTGTTATTTTTGCAGATTTTTCTGAACTGTTTAGACAGAGGTCACAGTTCAAGCCTATTTATTCACATGAAATGATAAGGCTTTAATTTAATTGTTTAAGCATGTTCTATATTTACCTTGAGCACTTTCTATTATATTATGCTTGCTGGTCATGTAATGCCGCACCGAACTGGAATGTGATGTTTGGCTATGAGTAGTGGTACTTCTCCTTATTCCCCGTAATGTGTGTTTGTGTGGGTGTGCATACACACACCTCTCTTCTTTATACACTTCTCTTAGTGTTTAGAGAAGAGGTTTGTATGTACTCAGTAAATGAGTTAAGTTCCTTGTAGAGAAGAGATATGCACCTATTCTGTCAAAAGACTTTTTAATCATTCTTCATTCATGAGCATCATACGCCAGTGCATTCATGGTACTTATACATGTGCATCACATCATACAGGTTCGCAGGAGGACCTCTAGTTTTCGGAGATCGAGCAGGATCATCAGGAGGAGCCCCAACAGGAGGTTCCACAAGAAGGAGAGGAGGTCGAAGCAGAGGATCTACCGGAGTGTCCCGATCACAGGGCTAGTGACTTCGTTCGAGGCAAGCACCGGAGCATCTACTTACCTATGCTTTCTAACAGTCTAATTATGCTTTATGATTGTTGCATTAAGTATAGGAGTTGTGTGACACCGTTGATGCATTATATCCTTGCTTTACCATTGATTATCCCACCTTGATATACCCCCCGCTAGTCTAGGGCGAGTATTATGCTTAGCTTGCTTAGACGGTAGAAGTCGGGTGATTTCCTGTCATCCGCGAGTATAGGTGGTTACTTATGATTGATGGAAAGGCTTATGTTGATATCATCTGGTTGATGGTTCTGGTTATGATAAATGGAGACCGGACGGAGTCTTGTGGGGTTGTTGGACCATAGTGATTCCGTCTCAAGTCGATTAAGGACCGTACATCGTTGATGTACCCCAAGTCATGTTGAACGCATGCCTCATACTTAGCCGGGCCGGATAAGCACTTCCGACCACGGCCTAACACTATCCGGACCGGGCTCTCGACCCGCTCGCACCGCATCGAGATGGATGGGGGGACCACAGGGGCGCGAAGAGTAAGTCCGAGGTCCAAAGATGGCTAGCTAAAAGGCGCCGGGGCCCCTCGGTACGGTGGTTCCGTGAGTCCGCGTGATTTGTTCTTCCCGGATATGTGCCACGGTGATCCGTAGCTCACCGACGGGTGAGTGTGGTTTGTATGAGGAATACCCTCCGAGCTTAGTTGCAATCGATTCGAATCGCCATCGTTCTGGATAGTGAACACTTGACTTGGGCCGCACCATCGTAGTAATGTTTATGGAATTGCGGTTAATGATGATGATGAGTTAAGCTAATGTTGATGATTAAGGATACTACTTGCTTGCTTAATCTTGACTAAAATACTATAATGATGTATAGTATAGGTGCTCGCCTAGCATAAATAGGAATGGTTAAGCTGAGCTATCACTTTAAATATTACTACCGCTTTTATGCAAAAATAGTCAAGCTATCCCCTGATAATGCCTGTCATACTCCTTAGAGTCTTTTATTTTGAGTCAGTCGGGTAAGTCTAGCTGAGTACCTTCTCGTACTCAGGGTTTTCCCGCTTGTTGTTTGTGCAGATGGCCATACCTACCACGGGTATTGTGAGACCTGCTTTTATCCAGTGGATTAAAGTACTAAGGGCATGGTCATTCTTAGTATTCTCCCCACTTGCTTTTTTGGATTGACTATCGAGCTGGCACTATATTAAACTTAAGTTTGTGTGTGTGGGTTGAGCTTTTAAAACTATCTTGTTTCCGCTATTTGGATTTGAAGAACTTGGTCTCAGAATAACTTTAATTCCGCACTCGATGTTATCGAACTATTTGTGAAATGTTGTAACGTGTGAATGGTGACGCTAAACTTGTACGATCTTGGTTGATGATGTTTGGTTTGAAATCCTTCGAGATTTCCGGACTACCGGGTTTATAACAGCTTAAGTGCGATAATTGCTTGCTTAGTGAGTGATTTTTCACTTATGCTTTTATAAATTGGTCGGTTCTATTACACCGGCATCGAAGAGCAAGGTTTAGCGATTATCGTGTTCACATGTCTATTTAAAAACAAAGGATTTTGGTTTTAAAAACTGAAATTCAACTTATAGATCTATAAGTCTTTGAGAAAAAATCCGCTTTGCAAATTAAGAGTGTGCCAAAGTGGTCATATCCTTTATGCCCAAATAAGGACTCTAGGTGGCTATTTAAGTACCGACTTGGGGGCTTGCATCATATTTTATTTTCACTGTTGCCCATGCAAAGAAGGTAATTGTATGGGTGCCATTTGCTTGAATGGTAATGTATGGTTCAAAATGCCTCTACGCCTCGGTAAGTGGGAGTTGTGAGAGCATGGTTGTCCAACCGGCAATTTAGGGAGTGCTAGTGTGATACCGAAGTACTTACATGTCGAAACCATGTACTTACCAAGGTATTTAATTGTGGGTTATGCTGTCTGTTGAGATGATGCCGTCTTGTGGACGAGGATCGGGTAGTTGTACTACATGTACGTGTATTTGGGAATGCACGTGTGTGTGAGTATTTAATCTTTACATTTCTGTAATGCATTTATTCATACCGTTGGGATGGGCTGAAGTGGATTTTCTGCAGTACATAACAAATGATTTGTGTAGAAACGACTAGTTATACGCTATGAGGGAACGTTGTATGCCACCGCTTATCCGCTAGAATTATTCTTGCTAAGTTTGTGAGATCGTAAGATACGTGCATACATCATGTTTGTTCATCTCATGTCATTACATTTACCTTCCCTTATAAATTGATTACTTCTATCAATTAAAATTGGATAATTAATAACTTGTCTCATCCGGGATAAATTTCTGACAGATGGCTCGCACCAAGCAGACAGCTCGCAAGTCCACTGGAGGGCGTGTGCCACGTGGACAGCTCGCACCTTGCATCACTATCTGGGAGGACCACTTCCTGGAAGAGTTTGGGATGCCCACGCTTCTTTGGCGTGTGCTGTCCCATGTGGGGTATACGGAGGAGCAGCGACCCGTATACTCCTGGGTGACTGAGGAGCCGAGCGACGGAGACCACCTGGTTGCTGTGGAGGTTACCGTCCCACCACTCCACGAGGACTCGGAGTGTGAAGGGTGGTGCCTTCGTGCCTACGGAGTCACACCGGAGGAGGGGGCTAGCAGAGTTGCCTTCTTCGTCCTGCGCACCATCATGGAGCGTTTTCCGCTGAGCTTGGCACAGGCTTTGGCGGGAGTGTTCCCTCGTGGTGACCCTGCTGACACTTTCTAGGAGCAGCCTCCCAAAGATGGCACGCCGGCCGGGATTCATGAGATTGAGGATGTTGACAATGCGGCCATGAGTGCCATGTTTGCTGTGATGCAGACCTTGGATGCTACTCAGTCCTGTATGTACAAGATAAATGACTGGAACAAGACCTTGTCGAAGAGGCAAGAGAAGAAGAAGAAGAGACACTCGGACCAACTCCGAGATCTGAGGCAGCAGATGGACACTATCATAGCTACCAGGGATGAGGCTGAGGCCAATGTGAGGGAGGCCAACAGGGAGATCACTACCTTGCGTGCACGTGTCGCATGCTACGAGCAGTACGAGAGGAATAGCGACCGGATGATGGCCCAGTTGGTCACCGAGAGGAATGAAGCCCGGAACGACGCCCACCAGCTGGGGCACTGGCTCTTTGACCGTGAGCAGTACATCAACCAGCTGCATGAGGACTACCATGTGCTGTACAACCAGCTTCACCATCACCCCGCGCCTGGAGCTACTGAGATGGACCCTGGAGTCATCGATGCCGATGGAGGCGAGGAGGACGCTGACCTTCCACCTGCACCCGAGCCTGCACCCGACGACGATGTTGTTCTTGCTGCTGAGTCCGACGTCGGTAGCGAGCACGAGTAGGCTAGTAGTCTCATCGCTAGTCATAGTGGCGCTCTTGTCTCTTTTGTTGTTGGCATGTAACCTTTATGAGATGTGACTCATGTGTGTTGGATCTTCATGTGTTGTGGTGCTATCTGAACGCCTAAAGTCCAGTGTATGTATGCTGGCAATTTTGGATGTTGTATGTCCGGATGATGTTTTTATTCAGTAATCTAATTAGTGATGTTATGAATTGTGGAAATGAATCTTTATGCCTGTGTGTTGTTGAATGAATTGATTTTTCCAATAATTCATTGGCATGATTATTACATTCGCTTATAATGTTGTAACATCACCTAATAATTACTTGATGCTGAAATATGCGTATGGTTGGGACTCGCCGCACCTTGAGTGGTTCCTTGGTTGGTGATGGTTCCGGCCAAGGCGAGGCAATGGTGATAACGGTGGAAATGGTGGGAATGGAGGAAATGGAGGCAACGATGGAAACGCCGGGGGTAACCTACCACCACCACCTCCTCCACCGCTGGACACCGAGCAACTTTTCCAACAGTTCCTCGGCAGTCAGCGTAACATGGAGGCCACGTTGCGCGACATCGCAGCCAACACCAGTCACAGAGGCTACCGTGACCGTCCTGTCAATCAGTACAGTACCTTCAAAGACTTTCTGGATACCGATCCGCCCAAGTTCCTGCAAGCTAAGGAACCACTTGAGGCTCTTGAGTGGATCAACACAATGGAGGACTAGTTCTGTCTGCTATGTATGACCGAGTCTCTGAAGGTTGAGTATGGGGCACATTAGGGTCCCATCAGCGCACCACTTTCCCGCCGAATGCTCCCATCACCTGGGTACAGTTCACGCAGATATTTCGCAGCACCTATGTCCCACCAGGGCTGATGGCTATGAAGGTGTCAGAGTTCATGAGGCTTACCCAGGGCAATAAGAGCATGAATGAGTATCTGCAGGAGTTTAACAACTTGTCTCGCTATGCTCCATCATATGTGGACACTGAAGAGAAGAAGATAGCTAGCTTCAAGAGGGGTCTTAACACCAAGATGGCCAAGACCATGGGTATCAGTTCGAGGGCTACCTTCAATGAGTTTATCAGTGACTGCTTGACACAGGAGAACAACAACAATCTACATGCGGCTTCCAAGAACCGCAAGAGAAACTTTGAGGGAGGATCTTCTCGATGCCTCCAATGGCTAATCGTCCGCAGTACCGCCCTCCCGCTCAGAACTCAAGGTTTCGTGCACCAGCTCTAAGGAGGAATACTACAGCTCCACCACCTCCGAAGAACCAGAGGGGTTATTGCCCACCTGCACCTCAAGCTCACGCCAAGATCGGGGGGTTCCACGGCACAAGCCTCCCGCCGTGAGAGGCCCCCTTCAACCGCAATCGATGGGTCATTTCGCCAAGCACGCCCCTACCCGAAGAAGCGCACGACCTATCCTGCCCGTGCACACCACACCACTGTGGATGAGATCCCCGAAGGAGAACCAATCCACGCTGGTAATGCGTTTCTTGTCAACAAACATCCTGCAGCTTGTTTTATTTGATTCGATCATCGCATTCTTTTTTATGAGTCAAGCATATGCACGGTCACATGAGTTAGAACTTAAGTAATTAGATTATAGGTACCACATCAGTTCTGCTGGTGCTGATGTCCTATCTAATCGATGCTTTAGGGGCAACCTTTGAGATTGGGGATAAAGTATATAGAGTCAATTTGGTGGTACTACCTAGTTTAACTATGGATGTGAACATGGGGATGAATTGGATGAAAGATAAGCAAGTTGTGATTGACACCGTGAATAGAATAATCACTCTCAAGAACCCGGAAGCAACGACACTTTCCGTGTTTATTGCCTCGAAGTTGCGTATATGACCAAGCCGACCTATGCTATCCGAGCATCCGCTCTTTTCCGAGATCCCCGTGGTTTGTGAGTTTCCTAATGTTTTTCCCCGAAGATTTACCCGGGCCGCCGCGAACCGAGATATTGAGTTTGCAATTGATCTAGTACCTGGTACAGCTCCGATATGCAAGAGACCTTATCGTATGCCTCCCAATGAGTTAGCAGAGTTGAAGAAGCAGTTGTATGAGCTAAAAAAAGTTGGGTTTCATCAAAGCCAAGTAAGTCCAAATGGGGTTGTCCAGCTTTGTTTTGTGAAGAAAAAGATCATTCTTTGAGGTTGTGTGTTGACTATCGGCCGCTCAATGCCGTAACAATCAAGAACAAGTACCCTCTCCCGAGAATTGATATTCTGTTTGATCGCTTGTCTAAAGCAAAGGTGTTTTCCAAGATTGACTTGAGATCGGGGTATCATCGGATCAAGATTCGTCCCTAAGATGTGCATAAGACTGCTTTCGTCACTAGGTACGGGTTGTATGAGTATCTCGTTATGTCTTTCGGCTTGACGAATGCTCCTGCATACTTTATGTATCTTATGAATTCAGTCTTTATGCCCGAATTGGATAAGTTCATGATTGTATTCTTGGATGATATTCTGGTTTACTCTACAAATGAAGAAGAACATGCCCAAAGACCGAGAGTTGTGCTTAACAGGCTAAGAGAACATAAGTTGTATGCCAAGTTCAGTAAATGTGAATTTTGGTTAAAGGAAGTTGCTTTCCTTGGCCATATCATTTCTAAAAATGGCATATCGGTCAACCCGTCTAAGGTACAAGAGGTCATGGATTGGCAACCACCGACGTCTGTGCATGAAGTTCGGAGTTTTCTTGGAATGGCAGGGTATTATCGTCGTTTCATTCCAGATTTCTCTAAGATTGCCAAGCCAATGACGAGTCTGCTACAGAAAGAGCACAAGTTTGTCTGGACAGAGGCTTGTGAGGCAGCTTTTGCACCTTGCGAGAGTTGCTAACCACGCCTCCCTGTCTTGGCACGACCGCACATCGAGAAGCCGTTTGATGTGTACCGTGATGCATCCAAGACCGGTTTAGGTTGTGTGTTGATGCAAGAAGGCCGCGTGATTCCTTATGCTTCACGACGCTTAAGAAAACATGAGGTCAACTATCCCACGCATGATCCGGAGTTAGCCTGCAGCTTGTACATGCCTTGAAGATATGGAGGCATTATCTATTGGGAAATGTGTGCAATATCTATACGGATCACAAAAGTCTCAAGTACATCTTTACCCAAAATAAACTCAACATGAGGCAAATAAGATGGTTAGAGTTGATCAAGGACTATGATTTGCAAGAACACTACCATCCCGGCAAAGCAAACGTAGTTGCAGACGCCTTGAGTCGCAAGTCACATCATCACGCTGTGAAGCCGTTGTTTGAAGAGAAGTTCAATCTGATGCATCCTGCAGCCCTGCATGACATCCAAGTTCGGTGTTCTCTCGACCAACAGATCATTGAAGGGCAAAAGACAGATCCTAGGATTTACCATCTCAAAGAAAAGATGAAGAAGGAATCAATTCCACACTTCCGACTGGATGACAATGGTGTACTTTGGTTCGACGCCGTCTTGTCGTACCAAAGGATCGAGAACTCAAGAATAAGATAATGGATGAGGCTCACCTTTCCAAGCTATCCATTCATCCCGAAGCAACAAGATGTATCATGACCGAGACCTCGGTATTGGTGGACAAAGATGAAGAAAGAGATAGCAACGTATGTGGCTTGATGCGATACTTGTTGTCGTGTCAAGGCCATTCACATGAAGCCAGCAGGTTTGCTAAAGCCTCTACCAGTTCCTGCTTGGAAGTGGGCTGATATCAGTATGGATTTCATCACAGGTTTGCCAACTACACAGAAAGGAAATGATTCAATCTGGGTGATTGTTGATCGACTAACCAAGTCAGCTCACTTCTTACCTGTCAAGACCACCTACAGACCACCTCAATATGCTGACCTCTATATTGATGAGATTGTCCGCTTACATGGGGTACCCAAGACCATCGATCGATAGAGGATCGCAGTTCAACGCTCACCGTTGGACCCGTCTACATGAAGGAATGGGAACTAAGTTTCGCACAAAGACCGCTTATCATCCTCGACTTGAGTCGGGCCGAAAAGACTTAATCAAGTTCTTGAAGATATGTTGAGAGCATGTGTGCTATCTGCAAAAGGATCGTGGGAATCTTAGCTACCTTTGGCTGAGTTCTCCTACAACAACAATTACCAAGAGAGTATCAAGATGGCACCGCTTGAAGCTTTGTATGGCGTAAAGTGTAGAACTCCGTTGAACTGGGTAGAAGCGGGAGAAAGGAGATACTACGGTATTGACTTTGTTCCCAAAGTCAAGAGAAGGTTCGGACCATCCAAGAACATATGAAGGCTGCACAGTCGGAAAAAGAGTTATGCCGACAATAGAAGAAGACCTTTGATGTTTGAAGTAGGTGACTATGTCTACCTCGTGAGTATCACCGATAAAGGGTACACAAAGGTTTGGAGCCAAGAGGAAGCTTGCACCAAGATATGTGGGTCCGCACAAGATTCTCGAAAGAAGAGGTGAAGTTGCTTACAAGTTGCGCTTACGAGTCAATGAGTTCTATCTTTCTGATCTTTCACGCCTCTCAACCGAAGAAGTGTTTGCGTGTGCCCGAAGAAAGGGTTGATGAGCAAGATTTGAAACTAGCAGCTGACCTGGTCTATAAAGAAGAACCCGTAAGAATTGTTGATAGCAAAGAAAGAGTTACTCGAAATCGTTTGGTGTGTACATACAAGGTCATGTGGAGCTACCATGATGATAGAGATGCATCATGGGAAACCGAGGATTACCCGAAAGAAGTTTATCCCGAATTCCATAAAACCCGGTTAGTAAACCCAAATCTCGGACGAGATTTCTTTAAGGGGGTAGGGCTGTAACACCTCAAGTGTTAAGCATGCATTAGGCACCTAATTAATTAACTTGATCATCATTTATCATGGCATAAGCATCTTCAAGCATTTAACCCTAAATGCATTGTCATTTCATGTGTTGCATTGTTGTTAATTAATTACTTGCTTGATTGTTAATTATTGCATTTAATCTTTATGCTAATGTCTTGATCAAGTTTGGATTCACTTGCCCAAAGACTTGAAATGATTTAACAAAAATTTTTTGCAAAAGTTTTGGAGCATTTTGGAGCAAAAGAAAATAAATTGAAAATCTCCTTTTATTGTCTTAATTCAAAATGAATTTGCAATTCAAAATTTATTAGGAATTTTGAGTTGATCCTTAAATAAAAGTTGTTCAGTTTTAAATTTTCTACAACTTCTATTTTTGGACCATCTCACGAAAATGCTTGCAAATTTGTCAAAAAGGGAGTTTTTGATTCAGATTCAAAAATTCAAAAAAAAAAAAGAACACGCAACCGGCAGGCCGTTTTTGGCCCAAAACGGCCCACCCGCCTGCCCCCCGTTCCGCCTCCCCACGCTGACGCGAACGACGCGCCCGCGGGTCGTGGCCGATCACAAGACAACCCGGCGGCGCCACGCAGCCCAGCCATGCTGGCCCGTGCGGCGTAGCAGCCGCGCGCCGGCAAGCGAGGCCCACCCGGCCCGTTCCAACCGCGCCTCAACCGCGCGCCCGCGCCTGCGCCTCCCCACGCCCGCACTCGCTCACTCGGCTCCCTCCCTCACACACCGCCGCGGCACCACCCAGCCAGCAGCGAGCAGCGGCCGCCATTACGCCAGCCGTCCCACTTCGCCGCCGTTCCACCGTGCCACAGCTCGAGCCTCGCCCACGCGCGCTGCGACCCCGCCACCACTGCGCCCGTAGCAGGTCCCGGCCTCAATCGCCCTTTGCCATCCCCTACGGTAGGGGCGGTTGGCCGAGTCCGCCACGGCGCCATGGCAGGAGTTCAGCCGGGACTTCCGCGTCGTCGATGCGGCAGCTATCGGCGCCTCTTGGCCGCCCGTTCTAGCGCGCGAGCCGTTAGGGCTCGGGCCGGGGTGCAGTGGTGCTCAATCGAGCGATTGAGGCCCGCCGTGCCTCTCGCCGCCGCCTCGCCGCAGCTCGTAGTGCCGCCGTCTTGCATGCATGCGGCCGGTGTGCCTCGCGCCAAATCCGGGCCGCAATAGCCTAGGGCTAGCTTCGCCATTGCTCCATGGGGCGCCAGCGCTCCTTTCTCGGCCGCCGGCAGGGGGAGACGGCCGCCGTGAAGCTGTGCGGCACCGCTGCCGCCGCCACGCGCGTGTCGCCGTCGTTTGAGGTCGCCGCCGCGTCGACCTGTCCACCGAAGCTCGCCAAGTCATGGGGAGCACGCCAGGTGCTCAACTTGTCGCCGGCGACCTCGCCGCCGTCGAGCTAGGGGCCGGTCAACGGCCGCCCCCCCGGCCGGGTTGACGGGTGGGGTCAGCTTGACCCCGGGTCCCGCCCCGCAGTGAGCCTGGGTGCACTGGACCGGGTGCACCCAGCGCTAGGTTTCGGTTTTGTTTTTAAATGAAATTCAGTTTTTGTTTTAATGGTTTTAATTTCATAGCTGGTGCAAATGGAGTCCAAATTTGATGAAACTTGTTTTTCTAGGTTTCTAGTGACTAGATCTATCTGTGAAAAATATGTGATGCAATTTTTGAGATACTTTTCTGTGTAGATTTATTTAAATGCTTAAATGGCTGAAATCTGGACAAATGCATGATAAATTGTAGAATGCTCTGAAAAATGTGATTCTTGTTTTGTTAGACTTGTTGTGCGATGTAGTTTCTGGGAAAAAAATATGTGTCATGCAGTTCCCGTACAAAAAAATATTGGAATATGATTTAAATTCAATTCTGGGCTGATTCTTGTATGATTTTTAATAAATTAATTATGAGGAATTATGCCTTGGTAATTTTTGATGACTGCTCTTGTGCTATGAAGTTCTAGATAAAAATATGAAATCTGTTGTTTGATACTTTTCACAGTACAAAGTTGTTAAATGTGCATTTCTGTTCTGTGGCTTCATCTTTTTGTGTAGGCTGTTGTACTAGATGAAATGTGATGAAAATTTTACCATGGCTCTGTTATAGCATAATGTAGCTCCTGTTATTTTTGCAGATTTTTCTGAACTGTTTAGACAGAGGTCACAGTTCAAGCCTATTTATTCACATGAAATGATAAGGCTTTAATTTAATTGTTTAAGCATGTTCTATATTTACCTTGAGCACTTTCTATTATATTATGCTTGCTGGTCATGTAATGCCGTACCGTAACTGGAATGTGATGTTTGGCTATGAGTAGTGGTACTTCTCCTTATTCCTATAATGTGTGTTTGTGTGGGTGTGCATACACACACCTCTCTTCTTTATACACTTCTCTAAGTGTTTAGAGAAGAGGTTTGCACGTGCTCAGTAAATGAGTTAAGTTGTTAGTAGAGAAGAGATATGCACCTATTCTGTCAAAAGACTTGTTAATCATTCTTCATTCATGAGCATCATACGCTGTGCATTCATGGTACTTATACATGTGCATCGCATCATACAAAGTTCGCAGGAGGACCTCCGGTTTTTTCGGAGATCGAGCGGGATCATCGGGAGGAGCCCCAGCAGGAGGTTCCACAAGAAGGAGAGGAGGTCGAAGCAGAGGATCTACCGGAGTGTCCCGATCACAGGGCTAGTGACTTCGTTCGAGGCAAGCACCGGAGCATCTACTTACCTATGCTTTCTAACAGTCTAATTATGCTTTATGATTGTTGCATTACGTATAGGAGTTGTGTGACACCGTTGATGCATTATATCCTTGCTTTACCATTGATTATCCCACCTTGTATACCCTGCTAGTCTAGGGCGAGTATTATGCTTAGCTTGCTTAGACGGTAGAAGTCGGGTGATTTCCTGTCATCCGCGAGTATAGGTGGTTACTTATGATTGATGGAAAGGCTTATGTTGATATCATCTGGTTGATGGTTCTGGTTATGATAAATGGAGACCGGACGGAGTCTTGTGGGGTTGTTGGACCATAGTGATTCCGTCTGTGTCGATTAAGGACCGTACTGTTGATGTACCCCAAGTCATGTTGAACGCATGACTCATACTTAGCTGGCCGGATAAGCACTTCCGACCGCGAAGCCTAACACTATCCGGGCCCCTCTCTCGACCCGTTCGCACCGTACTGGAGATGGATGGGGGACCACAGGGGCACGAAGAGTAAGTCCGAGGTCCCGCATGGCTAGCTAAGGCAGTCGGGCGGTCTCTGGGTACGGTGGTTCCGTGCGAGTCCACGTGATTTGTTCTTCCCGGATATGTGCCACGGTGATCTGTAGCTCACCGACGGGTGAGTGTGGTTTGTATGAGGAATACCCTCTGAGCTTAGTTGCAATCGATTCGAATCGCCATCGTTCCTGGATAGTGAACACTTGACTTGGGCTGCACCATCGTAGTAATGTTTATGGAATTGCGGTTAATGATGATGATGAGTTAAGCTAATGTTGATGATTAAGGATACTACTTGCTTGCTTAATCTTGACTAAAATACTATAATGATGTATAGTATAGGTGCTCGCCTAGCATAAATAGGAATGGTTAAGCTGAGCTATCACTTTAAATATTACTACCGCTTTTATGCAAAAATAGTCAAGCTATCCCCTGATAATGCCTGTCATACTCCTTAGAGTCTTTTATTTTGAGTCAGTCGGGTAAGTCTAGCTGAGTACCTTCTCGTACTCAGGGTTTTCCCGCTTGTTGTTTGTGCAGATGGCCATACCTACCACGGGTATTGTGAGACCTGCTTTTATCCAGTGGATTAAAGTACTAAGGGCATGGTCATTCTTAGTATTCTCCCCACTTGCTTTTTTGGATTGACTATCGAGCTGGCACTATATTAAACTTAAGTTTGTGTGTGTGGGTTGAGCTTTTAAAACTATCTTGTTTCCGCTATTTGGATTTGAAGAACTTGGTCTATAATAACTTTAATTCCGCACTCTGATGTTATCGAACTATTTGTGAAATGTTGTAACATGCGAATGGTGACGCTAAACTTGTACGATCTTGGTTGATGATGTTTGGTTTCAAATCCTTCAAGATTTCCGGACTACCGGGTTTATAACGGCTTAAGTGCGATAATTGCTTGCTTAGCGAGTGATTTTTCACTTATGCTTTTATAAATTCATCGGTTCTTTTACATGCATAACTCTTTTGTCGAGACTGGGCAGCCTTGATGTGTTGCTGGATCACGCTAACCTTCTCTTTGGCATCTCGGATAAGCTCAATGGCATAATACCATCGTTCTCCTGGTTCCACCCAATATGGAGGTGTTCGGCATCTTCTCCCATACAAAGCTTCAAAAGGAGCCATCTGAATACTTTCTTGATAACTATTGTTATATGAGAACTCGACCAAATGTAACCAGCTCTCCCAAGATCCTCCCCGCCGACAACACAAGACCGTAGCAAGTCTTCTAGGATTTGATTGACTCTTTAAATGCGATTAGAGGTTTGAGGGTGGTAAGCTGAATCTGGCAAGTGGGTGCCCAATGCTTTGTGCATATGCTCCTAGAAATGTGCAACAAACTATGGCCCTCGATCCGATATAACGGTTTTAGGTACACCATGGAGCCGATAAATCTGGGCCATATACAACTTTGCATAACACTCACAGGTATAAAATGGGCAGTCTTGGTCAAACGATCCACGATCACCCAAATAGAATCATGACCCTTCTGTGTCATGGGCAAACTGGTGATAAAGTCCATGCTGATTTCTTCCCACTTCTAGCTAGGGACGAGAGAGGTTGGAGTGGACCAGCAGGCTTAAGATGGACGGCCTTAACCCGACAACAAGTATCACAACGAGCAACAAAGTCAGCAATTTCTAGCTTCATTTTGGTCCACCAAAATCTAGGTCTCAAGTCTTCATACATCTTGCTACTACCGGATGGATGGAAAAATTAGAAGAATGAGCTTCAGTCAAGATCTGTTGCCTAAGCTCTTTATCCTTCGGTACCACCAAACGATCATCAAACCACAAGACGCCTCTTTCATCCACTCGAAAGCGCGGGCTGGTTTCACCTTCATCTTCTTCTTGATATGAAAGATGCCCACGTCGGTCTTGTGAGCCTCAATAATCTTGTCTGTAAGAGTAGAGCTCAAAGTGATATTGTGGAGTACCACTTGGATGCATAAGATGTGCTATGTGATAGTCCCCTTGGATAGCGTAACAAGAATGAGACTTTCTACTCAACGCATCGGCAACTACATTTGCCTTTCGGGATGGTAGTGCACTTGCAAATTGTAGTCCTTGATCAACTCAAGCCACCTTCATTGCTGCATATTCAACTCGAAGTTGAGTAAAGATATACTTCAGGCTTTTGTGATCGGTATAAATGTGACACACATTACCCGCCAAGTAATGTCTCCATATCTTCAAAGCATGTACTACTGCCGCCAACTCTAGATCATGTGTGGGATAGTTGACTTCGTGTTTTTGCAACTGACAAGAAGCATAAGCAATAACTCGCCCTTCCTGCATAAGCACACAACCAAGACCAGTGCCCGAGGCATCACAATAAACATTAAAGGGCTTCTCAATATCCGGTTGAGCTAAGATAGGAGCAGAAGTCAATAGAGTTCGTAAAGTGTGAAACGCGGACTCACATTCCGATGTCCAAACAAACTCTTCACCTTTCTAAAGCAGCTTGGTCATAGGCTTTGCTATCTTAGAGAAATCAGGAATAAACCTGCGATAATACCTAGCAAGACCAAGGAAACTACGAACTTCAGAGACTGTGGTTGGAGCCTCCCAATCTAAAACTTGTTGTACTTTTGAAGGATCGACTGAAACCCCATTCTCCGAGAGAATATGACCAAGGAAAGGAACTTCCTTCAACCAGAACTCACACTTGCTGAATTTAGCATAAAGCCGATGTTCTCATGATGCACACAACACCACCCTTAAATGCTTAGCATGGTCTTCCTTATTTTTAGAATAAACCAGGATATCATCAATGAACACCACAACAAACTTATCCAATTCCAGCATGAATACCGAATTCATCAGGTACATAAAATGGGCACGAGCATTCGTCGGACCAAAAAGACATGACAAGATACTCATATAACCCATACACAGTTTGCGAAAAGCCGTCTTCTCAATATCTTTGGGACGGATTCGAATCTGATGATAACCCGAACGTAAATCAATCTTGGAAAACACTTTGGCTCGAGAGAGTTGATCAAATAAGATATCAATCCGAGGCAAAGGATATTTATTTTTGATGGTACTTCATTTAGAGGCCGATAATCTATGCACATACGCAAAGATTGATCTTTCTTCTTAACAAAGATAGCCGGACAGCCCATGGAGAAGAACTAGGATGGATCAAGCCTTGTGTCATCAACTTTTTAAGTTCTTCCTTCATTATAGCCAACTCATTAGGAGGCATACGATAAGGCCTTCTAGATATGGGTGCGGCACCTGGAATTAGATCTATCTTAAACTCTACATCACGCACAGGTGGTAGCCCAGGCAACTCCTCTGGGAAGACATCCGGAAACTCACATACCACTGGTATGGCTGTGAAACTGTCACTGAGAACAGAATTTGCTATGGAACTTGGATCAGCAAACTCAGGGAGTGGTACTAGAAACGCTTCCTTAGTGTCAGGATCCCTCAACATGACAACCCTAGTGGATGTGTCGATAAGGACACCATGGTTACTCATCCACCGCATGCCTAGTATCACATCTATCTTTAGATTTGGTAGGATGATAAAAGTTTCACTATACACTCGCCCACCAATATCAAGATGCACACCCTTCACTATCTAGTTAGTAGCCATGAGGTTACCCGCTGCACTAATATTGAAATTACCCTCTTCTAGATTTATGATCTTCATATTGTGCTCAGATGCAAAGATAGGACTCATAAATGAATGAGAAGCACCAGAATCAAAGAGCACAATAGTAGGATGATGATCAACTAAGAACTTACCAAATTGTGGATTGTTTCACCCGGCGGAAATCTCCTCAACAAAGCGGATAGTGCACATGACCTTGGTGAGGTGCATTTTGATTTCCCCTTCTTTGGATAAGGACAATTCTTGGACCAATGCCCTGGCTTGCCATAATTCCAACATGGCATATTGCTGGGTGGAACACTAGAGCGAGACTGACCAGAAGAGCCCCTAGGCAGAGCAACTGTGAAACCCTTGCGATAACCAGTCTTGGTTTGATTCTTCTTCGGAGGTGTACGATAGCGAGGAGTTGCAGTGGGAGGGCGATAAGGAGCCCTAGAAGCCACAGGAGCCTTGGATTGAGATGACCCAGCATCAAAAGCTCTCTTACGGCTCTTAGAAGCAGTGTACACAGCATTGCGATTTTCTTGAGTAAGAGTATCACTGATAAATTCATTAAAAGTGGTGCACTTGCTGGTACTCATTGTCTTCATCAACTTAGGACCAAGACCACGCTTGAAACTAGCAATCTTCTTGGCTTTAGTATCAACAAATTCAGGTGCATACCGGGATAAATTATTGAAATCTTGCAAATACCCAGTCACACTCTTGTTGCCTTGAGTTAATGTTGGTATTTTTAACCGCACTCCATTAAATAAGTTTTAAGTAGGATTATCCATAGCGCATTTGATATCATACCAGTGTCACATTTTACCCTGAGGTTTTAAATATCGTATCCACAGGGGAACAATTGTGATGATGACAACGTCTATAGACTTAACCCTACAATTAGGCTAGATCATATCAAGAAAAAAGAAATAGCTAATGTACTCTAGTTCTAACTACCGGTAAACTTTGTATAATATCATCTTATCAGACAAGTAACCCGAATAGGAGAAGAAACAGAGTAATCTCCTACCAAGCACCTATAAGCCTATCAGTCCTATCAACGGGATGGGGACTACAGAGGATTCAACGCGACTATAAAGTCACCTGCGCGAGCTACCACCTATCCGGCTGATCAGGGGACATTCACAAGTAAATCTAGCCTAGGCACCACGCCTACACTATGAAATACAACTCTAACCTACAGCGTCCTATAGATCAAAGTACTCAATATGAGATGTGAACCAAAGAACGAATAAGAACAAATTGCTTACTTGAATCGAATGGTAAATACAAAAGTACCTCAGAACGCAGCTCCGGGCGAGGAAGCTGAATCCGCACGAAATACAAACCACGAAGAAGCGCCGACAGGCGGAGACTCCTCCAGAATCTCTACTCCTCTACTCAATCTCTCTAATCTCTAAACAAAACTAGATCTAGAAGAACTAGTCTCTCCTAATTGCTACAACTAGATGAACTAGAACTAGATGAACTAGACTAGATCAACTAGAGGGACCCTAACCCTAATTATGTAGAGAATATGAAGCACCGAGGTGTAGAATGCCTCTTGGAGGGGCCTTGGGGTGTCATTATATAGGCTGAGGTGGAGTAGGGGGCAAGGAACCACCACGTCAGTGATCCGCGTCTCCATCTTGTGTGCACCGTCGGATCAAACCGACCTAAAATCAACGTAGGGATGCTTTGATTGGCTTCCAAGGAACCGTGGGAGGAAGACTACAGAAGGCGGCGGCCATCGGTGGAATTAGGGCGCCGACCGGCCCCAGGGTGGGGCCGGTCGGCCCCACCTGGGCTCCTCTGTGGGCCCCGCTGCTTCGGGTGTCTTCTAGACCCTTCCTGAGTCCGATGATGATGTAGCTCCAATGTGGATTAATTTCGTGATAATTATGCACTAGAATCCCTCTTTTTTAGCTTTTCTAAAAATCACCCTAGAAAATACAGAATATGCAAAACCTGTGGAATTTGTCAGATAAAGCCCTAGACTAGTGTGTTTTCTTGTTTTCCTTCAGGTAAAAAGCCCTAGTAAAAGTTGACGCTAAGGATGTCAACAATACCCCCAAGCTTACCTTTTGCTAGTCCCTTGGCAAACAATCTAGATCTAGTTATTTATAAACTTGGATCGGAATTACTTGCAATACTTTTATTTCTTTTTTAAGCCCACTTACTTTTAAACATAAATTTTCCTTCAGTTTAGGCAAAACTGGTCTAACTTCCAAACTTACCCATTTTACCTTTAATCATGGAGCTTTTTACCGCTTTTGCATAAGTCTTGAGCAATCGAAAGGTGGAACAATCAAGTCAAGCACAATGTCTCAAATTCTTCACAGTACCAATATTCTAGAGTTTTGTAAGTTTTCGAAATAAAACTCAGAGCTTAATTGTATGATACCCTCAAGTCTCTTATTATATAGTATTTATGGATCTCACTGAGGCATTAATAAGGTCATGCCTTCCTACAACTAAGTATTTATAGTGGAGCTCATAGGAGTGGCAATAACAAGGATGAACATACTTGCAATTCATATATTGTAAAGTCAAACAATGGATCCATAGAGAATCGAGGCATTCAATCAAATCAAGATGTGCATGTGTATGGAATATGATGGATAGGTGTATATATGGTATTTAGTGGCTAATCCTAATTCTACTTTGCTCTTTGAAAATAATTTCCTCCTTAGAACTTTTTGCAGGAAAGCATGGGCTATCTTTATTCTCTCTCTCTTTTTTTTTTTTTTTTCTCTTTTTTTATTTCAATCTAGGAGGCGGGCATCTATGTACCCATTGTTTTAATGATGGGACACTTGTCCATCTTTTACTCCCATTCTTTCACTCTTCTCTTTCTTTTTTTAATACTTTTGCATAGCCACATGCATCCTTTGACTATAAATAATTGGAGAGATAATGATAAGAACTTAGAGCAATTAAATGGGGGCTGTCCTATAGGGTATATTTTTAGGTGTTTACTCCTAATGTAGGAGAAAAACATTTTAAGGTGGATCTTGATGAAAGTGGAAATGACTACGCTTACATCCCAAAGTAGGAGTAATGCATATGTGGGTGGAGTGCGTGAGTGATCTTGATTTTAAAAAGCATGACAAGACTCTCATAAGGTATACAACAAAGGTTGACTAACTCAATGTAAAGCAAGCAGCATAAATGTGCAAAGGTTTTCCTAACTCTAAATGTATCATATATGGCTTTGGTAGGAATTTAAACTCTATCATACAAGAGCTCATCATGTAAGATTTTAGGTTTTCAAAATAAATCTCCAAAACTTAGTAATGCTAGGAATAAGATAAATAGCAACTTAGACCTTCATGTATCATATCAATCAATTACCTAGACTTTAGCTCAAGCATATGCCTCCACAAATTTTAGGTTCAGGGTAAATTCTTATATCAAAGTAGTCATATCCAAAACTTAGGACAATACATGGTTAAAAACTAGGCACTTGAAAGGAATTATAGTAGAGCAAATATTCATCATTTCCACTTTAAAAGATTAGAGAGAGAGTTCTTCAAACATACTTTAATTATTAAATCTAACACACACTATAGCTTACTAAAATAAAACTAATAGTAAGACATACCTTAATCACGATGATAACGAGGGTGCGTCTCCCTCAAGCTAATCCCTTCGATCGCGTCGAGCCTTCATGTGCCCGAATATTTTTGTGTTTTTCTTAATTAAGGGTGAGCCTTCATGTGCTCACATATTTTTGGTATTTTATAACTATATAAAGTAGACTCGATAATCGCCTAGGTATAGTTACCTGATAACTAGGGGATGCTCCTCCCCCAAGCTAGATATTTGCCATCTTAGTGTTGATGAACTTTAGAGTGAGCTAACCAGCAGCGGTTCTGGTGGGTGCCACTGATAGACTCTCTCCTTGTCATAATGTTGTTCCTGCATAAGTATACTCCAACAAGAAAACCAAAACTCGAGGCTCGAATTTAATAATGGGTTAGCGGTCAGCCAATAAGTGATTGATTATTCTTTGAGTTAAATTGAATTGATAGGTTCTAGCAGATTCTCTTTTTTAGGATTTTCTTGATTAATTATGTAGAAATTAAATATATGAGTATGATATATATAATTATATTTTTATGCCTCCACAGAGAATATTTATTCTTATGGGGCTTAGGCTTTTTTATGCCACCACAAAGAAATATTCCTACTGAGGTTACCATAAGTTTATTCACATGGGGCTTTCAATATTTTCTCGATGCAAAAATGAAGCGATAAAGATTTTTATTTTATTTTATTTTTAATATTTATGAAGATAAAAATATTAAAGTGAAATTATTAATGTAGAGAAGAATACTAATTAATTAGATAACTACCATATTACCTTATGGCAAAGGGTACGGAATTTTAAGTTTACCGACGAAACTTCTTCTTCCACTCTTATGTATCTCTCCATCCTTGAGAGATGGAGGTCTTGTTAGTTGCATACCTCTAGTGATGATGATGTCACCTTTGTTCTTTGATTTGACCAATAGGTTGAAGTAGAGCTTTAATTATAGCTGGCAAAGATCTTGCTCATGTTCACGAAGTCTCACTTATAGAATTAATAAATTTCGCTCGATGTGTTGTCCCATTTGCAAAACCAAGGTAAAGATTAAGTGCATGGGCTCTGCTGGTGGAAAAACACCAACAGAACCAAATCTATTTCTTTATTTATTTTTTTTCTATCCTTAGACACATTGAACAAGATAAAGTTGGTGTTACATGAATTGTTTATTTATGCCATGAGTGGTAGGATCAAAAGATTAAGCATTTAATGTTGCATTTAAGTTCACATGGCGTAAAAAAGAATGACTTGCTTAACCAATGGAAGGATTGTCTATATATAAATTTTCATATGAGTATGACTATCATCTTTCTAAAATTGAATATAATGTTTTTAGCTTGCTTGATTAAGACTGAGATTAAGAGAACAGTGCCATGAACAATCTTAAAAGACAAATCATGTTGAGTTAATAGGTTGATCAATTTAAGTTATAACTCTAACATGTTTGTGTTTTTTAATTTATGTACACAAAGAAGATCAAGAGAAGATCGGTGACCACTTACCTTAAAATATTACCTTTATTATTAGAGCGTGATAGCACTAAGTGATGAAGGGTAAATGACTGGTGGTCCTTCCTCTTGAATCTTGAGTTGCTCATGGACATCTTGTCTCTCCTCTGTTGCATTTATTCTTTTGCCATCTTTTGCTTCTTTTGATCTTTTGACTCTTTTCACTCCAGTTATTATTATGCCTATAACAGATTAGTGGACAACACATACCCGAAGGAGTATACAAATTTGAAAGATAGGTTATGTGTCCAGAATTTTATTGTGTTCTATCTATGCTAATAAAAAAGATAGTGTTGAGATTATTTTAGCATAGACCATGTTCTATACAGGCATGGCTCAAAGCAAAATGTAACTTGCATTAGAAGATAAAGTGAATGAACCATTAATACTCACAATTCCTCCATCTATGATGAATGAGCTGTATCTTCTTCTACCAAGTCATTAAAGTTCAGCATGTGCCCTGTCTCATCTCTAATTTGAATTTATCTCATGACTTACCCAAATTGATTTTAAAAATTTCCTGCAGGGGTCAGTCCAATAAAATATTCAATATCTACTATAATAATTTCTAGTTCAATAACCAAGCTAGACTCCATGTCTAATTTTGGTTAAGGAAGGCTATTTAACCTAAGCACCATGCTTAATTTTAAAAAAGTCTTTGAAAGTATGTATACGCTACTTCCAAACTAAATCTTACTATAGCAGACAAAAGGTAATATGAAAGCATTGTAGAGATTTATTCAAAAAGATATGAAAAAGAGCATAATTATTATTCAACATTTTTTAGCATGCATTAAAAAGTAGAGACAACCATTATTAGCAACATGGTTTAAGATTTTTCAAATAAGCCCATTCCCCCAAGCTTGAATTTTGCAAAGTAAATGTAAGCTTGAGTGGATGTAATTCAAAATTGCATAATGGTTGTTTTGACATACCTGGTGCTGCCATCAATCATTTTCTTACATCAAACCTAGAATAATTAGTGACAAAAATACCCAAAGGAATATTTTGATAATTATATTTTTATGCTAAAGGTGCAAACTTAATTCATTTATTTATTTTTTTTAGAGTGGTTATTTTAGGACACAAAAAGTTGTTCTTAGGAAACCTTCTGACTATTATACTTCGAATTGGTGAGGTGGTTTCCTCTAGAACATTAGCCCTTGTGCACCTATATCCATATTACAACGAGATCTATAATATTTATGATAAACATATGCATCTACAACTACCTTCTTAATGATTTTATGAACAGGTAGAATTAGGGGGTTGAAGATCTTGTGTGTGGTAATATTAGAGAGACCAAAAGATCTAGGAGATTTCTCATATGATCATGGATTTGATAAAGTGTTAATGAGATAATTCCCATGCTTATCGATATAATCACCCTTTCCAAACTCCAAGAGTGTCTCTTCATGGTTGTCTATAGGCAACAAGTTTGCCTCTATTAATTCATGCCTATGACAGTCATTGGATGTTGTATCTTCTAGGATTTCCCATGAATTGATGCTTATAGGATTGGTCTCGTCTAAGGCTTTCTTCAAACTTGGGTGAGTTCTATTTATTAAGGAAATTGATTTAAGCTCACCATTTGAATCTAGACCAAGTTCAGATGCTAACACTAAGGCTTCGTCCTCCTCCATCCATTCTTTGACAATGGCAAATGAGTTTTTCATATGTTCCATGCATTCATGCCATTGTCGATGTTGCTCTTCTTGATCATTTCTATAGTTTTCATGACTCCTATACTTTAGGTATTCTAGTGAGTTTTTAGGGCCGTTATGAGACTTAGGGGAGAGAGTATAAAAAGGATCATCAGGGTCAGGGATGGGTTTAAAGCTGGGTTCAGATAAGTTATCTAATGTGGGTATAGATGGGGAGAAGATATGATTAATTCTTGAGTGGCTTAGCTCTCCTTCTATGGTGTCACTAGACATGCCATCCATGTATTCTTCTTGATGTCCTTTAGGAGGGAAAGGAAGTTGAGGACACTTTTTCCAAGTTGCTCTTCTAAGAAGGTCTGATTCATACCGATGTACGAGCATCTTAGCTAATTGGAAGTCTAAATCATCATTGTGAGGTTTTGATGGTTTAGGATTGATAGCTAAATCTTGGGATTGGGGTGATTGTGTTTCAGCTACCAAAACTTCCTTTTCTTGTTCGGGAGATGATTCCTTCTCTTCCTCAGAGAGCTTAGAATAGGCTTGAACAACATTTTCCAGCATCGGTCTGGCTTCAGTTATAGGCAAGTGAAGAAAAGCTCCTCCAGAGGCTAAATCAAGGGAGTCCTTAGATTCCTTGGTAAGACCCAAATAAAAATGTTGAATAAGCATGGGGTCTAGAAAACCAAGGTCAGGGCCAAATGTGATTTCATTAAAACGCTCCCATGATTTACTAAGAGATTCTTGTTCTAGTTGCCTAAAAGTTAGAACCTCTTTTCGAAGGCTAGCTACCTTAGAGATGGGAAAGAAGTGTAAACAGAATTCAGAGTATAACATTTTCCAATCACCTTGCATACTCCCTACGGCTCGATTATACCAAAGTTTAGCTTTTTCTGTCAAGGAAAACGGAAAAAGCTTCCATCTAATAGTCTTATTAGACATGCCAGCAATGCGCAAGCATGCACAGGTCTGCTCGAATTCTCGTAAGTGTAAGTATGGGTTTTCATTGCCTTCTCCCGAGAAGGCTTTATCCCGAATCATTTGATTAGACATGGGTGCAGCTCATAGCTAGGTGTTATGATAGGTTCATCAGATTTTGGTGGCCCGAACCTTTCACGCATGCCATAAAAAGCGTATAGGAATAGAATTAAAAGCATCCATAAGGATGAACACAAAAATAATGAAGAGAATGGGATAAAACAGGAAAAAATAAATGTATAATACAAGATTAAGCTAGACTAAGTCAAAATCAGGAAACCGTTCCCCGGCAGCGATGCCAAAAATGCTTGTTGGTATTTTTAACTGCACTCCATTAAATAAGTTTTAAGTAGGATTATCCGCAAGCGCACAGATACCATACCAGTGTCACATTTTGCCCAGAGGTTTTAAATATCGTATCCACAGGGAACAGTTGTGATGATGACAACGTCTATAGACTTAACCCTACAATTAGGCTAGATCATATCAAGAAAAAGGAAATAGCTAATGTACTCTAGTTCTAACTACCGGTAAACTTTGTATAATATCGTCTTATCGGACAAGTAACCCGAATAGGAGAAGAAATAGAGTAATCTCCTACCAAGCACCTATAAGCCTATCAGTCCTATCAACGGGACGGGGACTACAGAGGATTCAACGCAGCTATAAAGTCACCTGCGCGAGCTACCACCTATCCGGCTGATCAGGGGACATTCACAAGTAAATCTAGCCTAGGCACCACGCCTACACTACAAAATACAACTCTAACCTACAGCGTCCTATAGATCAAAGTACTCAATATGAGATGTGAACCAAAGAACAAATAAGAACAAATTGCTTACTTGAATCGGAATGGTAAATACAAAAGTACCTCAGAACGCAGCTCCGGGCGAGGAAGCTGAATCCGCATCGAATACACATCGAAGAAGCGCCGACAGGCCGGAGCTCCTCTAGAATCTCTACTCCTCTACTCAATCTTTCTAATCTCTAAACAAAACTAGATCTAGAAGAACTAGTCTCTCCTAATTGCTACAACTAGATGAACTAGAACTAGATGAACTAGACTAGATCAACTAGAGGGACCCTAACCCTAATTATATAGAGAATATGAAGCACCGAGGTGTAGAATGCCTCTTGGAGGGGCCTTGGGGCGTCATTATATAGGACGAGGTGGAGTAGGGGGCAAGGAACCGCCACGTCAGCGATCCGCGTCTCCATCTTGTGTGCACTGTCGGATCAAACTGACCTAAAATCAATGTAGGGATGCTTTGATTGGCTTCCAAGGAACCGTGGGAGGAAGATTCCAAAAGGCGGTGGCCATCGGTGGAATTAGGGCGCCGACCGGCTCCTGGTGTGGGGCCGCCTTGCCCCCACCGGGCTCCTCTCAAGGGCCCCCGCCGCTTCGGTGTCTTCTAGACCCTTCCGTGGATCAATTTCGTGATAATTATGCACTAGAATCCCTCTTTTTCAGCTTTTCTGAAAATCACCCTGGAAAAATACAGAATATGCAAAACCCGTAGAATTTGTCAGATAAAGCCCTAGACTAGTGTGTTTTCTTGTTTTCCTTCAGGTAAAAAGCCATAGTAAAAGTTGATGCTAAGGAGTGTCAATAGTTAACTTCATGAGTATGCTTGATTGCCATAAGACCAGGTGGAATATAGCGCCACAAAAGTCAGCCTGGAAACGCTCCCAAGTGATAGGAACATTAGCAGGGTAGGTGGTACGATGATGAGTCCACCAAATCCCCGCAGGTCCCTACAGCTGGTGAGAAGCATACTCAGCTTTCATGTTCTTAGGCACGTTTAGCATACGGAACTTCTGCTCCATTGTATTCAGCCACTCATCAGCTTCTAGTGGCTCTGAAGCGTCCTTGAAAACAGGTGGATTAGTACCCAAGAAATCCTTGGAATCACTATACTGCTCCTGATCGTGGTCCCGACGCCCACGACGTCCATCACGGTTGGCCAATTCTCGAACAGCATCAGCTTAGGCCTGCTATCCTTCAGCCAACATAGCCATTAGCTCAGCTGGAGTAGGAGGTGGTGGTGGTGGTGGTGGATCAGTAGCAGCATCCCCTCCAGCGCTACCCGCACGGGTGTTATAGCGCGACATCTGCATCACATATCCAAGTGAGCATCAGTGTTGATGTTTGGATAAAATATAGACAATGATTAAATTATGCCAAACTGTATTCATTGGAGAGAAATAGGTTCATACAATAAAACAGAGCACAATAACTCATTTCCATTCCATAACACCAACAACATAATAGCACAATGATAGCGAGTCATGCATCAATTTAACACAAGTACGGTAGATATATTAAGCTCACAACGGGAGCGAAACACTTGTCCCAACAAGTCATCAACGTCAACAAGAGCAAGGTCCGAATAAAGTCACGGCCTAATTACTATTACATCATGGATGTTCCGAAAGGATATATCATGCGAATTACATTCATCCAACAAAAGCATCCCTAAGGGGCTAGTTAGGACTACGAGCTAGCCTAAGCATCATCCTCAGAGTCGAGACCCGAGTCATCGTCTGTCTCTCGGGGTGGTGCCGCATCCGGCCGAACCTCGCTCCTCGGGCTCGTCTCGCTGCCATCTCCACATCCTCATCCTCATCCTCATCCTCGGCTATAACTCCCCGGATCCCGGCCGTGGCTCGGGAGGAAGGAGAGGATGCATCTCATTCTGCCTCCTATGGATCTCCTCATGAAGAGCATTGTTGTACCCCTCCAAAGCATCATTCTGGCGATGGAGGTCCGCAATCTCATTCAGAAAGCGACGCTCACGGCGGTTGACAGTTCCCATGATACGCACTAAATCTGCATCTCGCTCCTGAGCGGCTGCATCACGCTCATGGATAGCTGCATCACGCTCATGAATAGCGGCGTCACGCTCCTGCACCATCTGGTGCCTGTGAATACGAACCTGACAAGTCTCAGCCTGTGCCTCTAGTCTAGCATGAAAAGCAGTAGTCAGCTATGTGTTCCTCTCCCTTGCTACCATGTAAAGCCTTGTGATCTCATCATGTGCTGCATTCACACGCCCCTGTAGGCCATGCTGCTAATCTGCTGAGAGCTTCATGACAGTAAACATAGCACTCATTGCGTCACAAGTGCTACCAGCACGCTCATCCCTGTTGCGAACCAACGCCAGAGTGGGGTCCTGCTCCCAATTGGTCCAACGAGTTGGGCACTCCATAGGGAAGTTACCAATAGGCCCCACCGAGCTCCAGTCAGGGTGATCTAACCAGATTTTCTTGAGCATGTGGAAAGCTGTTGCTTGGGCTGCCTCCCACAGAGTTTCACCACTCTTGGTGATGGTGGAAGGCTGGATCTGGGGAGTGCTTGGCCTTTCCTTGACCCTCAGTGTCACTTCATAGCCTTGCCCCTCCTCAGCTGTCCAGGAGTAGCGAGGCGACCTGGTGTGCCCCACTAACTTCAACACCCTCCACAGCAGGGTGGGAGTGCCAAAGTGCTCCAGAAAGTGGCCACGCTGGGGAGGAGCTGACGAAGAGGAGGCCATCTGTGGAACAATATTTAATTACAAGGGTAAGAAACCTTATATAACAGAATGATTTCTTTAAGGGAGGGAAAAAATTTAATGAGTATGCAATGTATTTAATCATGATGCATGAAACGTTCCAACGTCCTCACAACCTAGAATAAATTTATATTTCTAGTGTTCTAGACGGTGGCATACATAATGCTCTCTCTCAAGATATACGTAACTAGCCGGTCTACACGTTTGCGCCGTTAGTGTACCCGCAGAAGAATTCATTGCAGCCCAACAGTTCCCAATATAAAAATTGCACAAACAACAAAATACTTGGGAAGCAGTAAAAGCTAAATACTTTCCACAAATGCGTCCCAACGTATTTGCTTCGGTATCACAACTACCCTACAGTTTACCCACAATTAAATTCCTTCATAATTGCATGGTTTTGACATACAATTAATCCAATATGACAAACTAGCACTTCCCTAGACCGCCGGTTGGACAGTCATGCTCTCACAACTCCCCTTACCTTGGGCGTAGCTGCAAAAATTTAATCTACAACATATATGGCTATTTCATATATGAAGGCTGCCTCCACCATTAGACCACAGGGCAGCGTATTGCGGTCCTCACACTTCTCACCTGGGCATGGTCGTCGGTGCAAGAATAAAAACCCCCAAGTTAGTACTTACATAAGCCACCTAATAATCCTTAATAGGGCATAAGGGATGACCACTGGCATGATAACAAATTAAATTTCAGATTTAGCTCCTAAGTATAAACCTAGAGTTTTACCCAAAATTTTTATTTTTCAAATAAATTATTTTGTTTTCATGTAGACAAATGGTGAATTACGTCAAATCTTGCTCTGATGCCAGCTATAACAGAACCGACCAAATTATAAGAGCACAAGTATAAAACATTCACCGAAGTGACTAATTTCACACTTGAACCCATATAATCCCGGTAGTCTGGAAATCTCGAAGGATTTTAAACCAACAAAACATACAAGCCAAGATCGAACGCAACTTAACATAATTCACCATTCGTTACATCAGAGTTCACAAATAGTTCGCAAGTGACATCACATAGGAATACTTAGTTATTACAATACCAGTTCGCAATAGTAAAAGCAACATAGTTTTGAAACCATTCGAGTACACCACACTAGTTCAGATACATGCCAGATCCATAGTCATCCCACAAAAGCATATGATAAGATAAAGGAAACGATCTTTGCCCATGATCTAGTCCTCATCCCCAGCGGGGTGAAGACATACCTTGCAGAAGCCTGTATAAAGCATATCATCTGCAACAAGAGGGAATACACCCTAAGTATGAGGATGTACTCAGCTAGACTTACCCGTCATAAACCAGAAATAAAAGACACCAAGGATTATGCAAGGCTGAAATATAAGAGGGGCTAGCTTGACAACTTTTTGCATAAAAAGCATAAGTGACATTAGATGAACAGATTAAACATATTAGCAACAATTTAGTTTATTTTACCTACCATCTAAGTGTGCCCCCCCACTAAGCAATCACTTATTTATAACAAGCATTAATAACCATATCCACTTTAGTACAACTTTCATCAATATCAAAATCAAACTTGAACCATAATTATTTTAGTGAGATCTACGATGCCAGGCAAGGTCAAGTTCTCACTATCCGGGAGAGATGGTGATTCGAATCGATTTCAACTGAGCTCAGGAGATATTCCGAACACACACCCAGGTAGACTGGATCAGAGTTGCCTTAGGTTACTCTTGGTACAACTCAGGTTCGGGCCCGATTTATACGTCGGCAAAACCTAAAAGTCGGATAGCCAGGATGTTCAAACCATGCTAACCCAAGGATGATGCCAGGATCAGTTAGACATGTTTGCCCTTGGTCTAGTATGCCGCTATCCCGCGAATTGCCCAACCGTCTCCCGGGTTATCCCGGCTTGAGTTGAGCTACCAAGCTTCGTGGCCACTTGGCACATAGGGCCGGGCCAACTATGTGTTAGGCTGCGTTCAACATGACCAAGAGTGAAACAATGACTCCAGTCCTTAACCGACTCGGACAGGGTCCACTGCCCCTGCCCGGTCTTCTTTTTAATTAACACATGGTTCATTTCCATGGTAACACATAAAGCCGACAGCGACCAAAGAGTAACCACCTATAACTCACGGATGCCAGGATATCACCCGACTTCTACCGGTCTAAGTATGGCTAAGCATTTGCATCGCTCCTAACCTAAAACATAGGATTCAGGATATAATATATATACTGGACAAGGATAGGATAAATGCAACAACATCTTCAATCAACTCCTAAACTTAATGCAATAAACAACATAATGTACTCATGTGCATTTTATAAAACGTGGGAAACTTAATATGCTCCGGGGCTTGCCTTTCACAAAGGTCACAGGCTCGTGACTTGGGCACTCAAGCAACTCTCCTTCGGGCACCTCTCCGGTGTGCTGCCCCTTCCTCCCCCGACCGCTGGTCCTCCTCCCGCTGCAGTCCCCCCGAACTCTAAGAGCGTTACCCCCTTCGGGGAACCTATTGAATGCCATGCATAAATGAGAATAATGAATGCACAAGATGATCATGTAAGAGAGTGAATAACAGCAACAACACTAAACCCTCCAGCTAGGGTGATGAGCTCTATTCAAATCACTTTAATTTACTGAGTAAGTGCATATCTCTTCTCTAACAAGATTAAACACTCACCAAGCAAGTCAAGGTATACCATTTCATCATCAGTTAAGGACATACAACCTGCACCTAATCACTTGTAGTAATTAGTGAAGCATCTACAAGATGTACATCACACACACAAGGGCAAGTAATCAAAGCAAAGCACATTTCAGAACTTCTGACCTACACTCAACAGCTGAAAGAAGCAACTGTAACTAGAGTTATATAAATCCAAATGACATGTATGAGGACATTCTGGAAAGCTCATGAAATTGTCTACAACTCTTATTTAGACATCACAGACAGATTCACAATGCAAAAAGGTCAAACAACAGATTTCCTAGATCTGTCCAGAAATTCCAGAGAAGAGCCTTTTTCTGGAACCTCACAAGATAACATCATAACTCCTAAACTATTCCACCAAATGCAAAAACAGAAATTAGATAATGAATTTATCTACCACTTTGCTATTGACCACAAAGCCAGAAAACACCATCTAGCTTATGCAAAAACCAAAAGTACCACCGCTGTCCAGAAAAGGCTTAAATTGGAGAATTAATTATTTACTCATGTTCAAACTTGCAATTCCAGCTCACCCAACCTGACCAAAAGTTAAAACATGACTAATGATTAACAGAAAACCTAACAAACCACTCTAGAATATTAATTAAAACACCCTTTTCAATTTATTTCATTATTTAAGGGCACAATTGAGCACATAGTAAAGCTACCCAGAAAAATCCATAAAAATTACAGTGGACTACTCATGGCTCACATAGATCCCAGTTCAAAATTCATCTTAAAATTCTAAGTACAACTACCTGTACCAAAAGAACAAGTCACGCAAGCTTAAAGATGGATAATTCACAATTCCATTTGAAAAGTATCAAACAACAGATTTGCAAATTTTCTTGGCATCATCATAGCACCAATATACCATGTTCCAAATTTCACCTCATAAACATGCATATAGAAAACATGGTAAAATATATCACTCAACAAGGCATAAAATTAACTTATTTAGCAAACTGCCACGTAAATCCTAATCATATGCCACTCAATATTTTTCCTAGACAGAGCAGGTCAAAACAAACCTAATCCCACTGGTTTCACATTTTTAGCATCATTCATTTATTAGTTATGCAATTAACCAATTTCCAATGCATAGAACAAAATAATTACATCAAATAAAATCCACTACAGAACATGCCATGTTTCATATTTTTAATAAAAACTAGACACAAAGAGGAGTCCAACAAAATTGGAATCACATCATTTGGACCTTTCCGGCCCTAGTTATGAATTAAACAAGATCAGTACAAAATCAGGAAAAAGAATAAAAATAAAAACCGAAAATGAAACCCTAAAGGGGCTTGGTGCACCGGGTCTATGCACCCCGAGGCGCCGACCAACGGACCCCGGCGACCAGTGGCCCCACCCGCCAGCGAGACAAATGGCGGCCGGCCAAGTCAAGACGCCGGAGCTCGCCGTCGGCAAGGCTACCGTCGGCGAGGGTAGCACCGGGCGGACTCCTCTCTTCGCGGGCGCACCCAACGAGGTAGGTGGAGGTGGGGTTCTCGGCCTCTAGACAAGGCGGCTGCGGCAATGGCGGCTCGGCGGTGGCGCTCGATGGCGCTTCGCCGGGAGAAGACCGCGTCGGCACGAAACAAGCCCCCCGCAAGCTCCTACGGCTCTAGGCGAAACCCTAGGACAGTTGTTGAAGGCTCACCGTGCACCGGACGATGGTCGGTCGCGGCGGCGACGGCGGGCGCGGCGTGGACACGGCGGTGTCCGGTCACGCCCGCACGACGGCTGCACGAACGGACCTGACGGCCGCACCCCTAGCTCCCTTGGTCCGCGGAGAAGCGCAAACAAGTGAGAGGCGAGATGGAGGAGCTCCCGGACCGCACGGCCGCGTCCGAAGCTCGAGCTCGGCGGCGACAATGGCGGTCACGGCGGCGGCTACAAAATTAGCAGCGTGCTCACCTAGCAATGAAGGTCGACGAGGCTAGGTTGTAGGCCAAGAAAAGGCCATGGTGGAGCTTCGATAGGGAGGAATTTAATGGAGGAGGTACGGTGGCGGGGAATTTTGCGAGGAGGCGGCGCCGACTTTGCCGCTGCGCCCGCCCGGGAGAAGAAGGAGAGGGGAGAGCAGCGTGAGTGAAGAATGGGGATGAGCAGCGCAGCGCGACCTCCTCATCCTCTCTCGCGCGTGCGAGGTGGCCAGCAGGCGAGCGCAGGCACGCCACACGGCGGTGAAGTCCTGCACGCGGTCGGCCACTGAACCGAGCGATTCAAATGGGAGGCGCCGATTCAGTTCATCCCTGGCCGACTGAAACCACCATGTTCAGGTCACTGCATCTCCCAATCTAGGTCGATCTAGGCAAAACTTTAGTAAAAGAAATTGTAGATTGATAGGTGTTCTACAACTTTGCTTTAAGGAGCTCGGGCTAGAACTGCATGGTTTGCAAACTACAATGTGATGAAACACCCTAAAAATAAACTGAAACCTGTTTCAGACAGCCAATTTTTCAGAGGCTCAATTCAGCACTGGTTTCAGCAGATATGTGCATTTTTGAGCACCTTGCACTCATTTTCATGGCAAGAGCCTTAAACAAAGTTTGTTCTATATAAAATTATCTACAACTTTTATTTAGGACTCACAGCCATGCAAAGCCTCTAGCTTGCAGATTTCAAACAGTCAAAGAAAAGAGGTCTAGTAGGGGAATTTGGTCAACTATCATTTAGGGGCATCATTTAGCAAAATGATCTACATGAACATTGTTCCAACGAGTGTCCTAAGCATAGTTAGACTACTGTAGAGCACATTTGACAACATTCCACATCATGACATAAGATCAAGCAAGCAAGACAAGCATCAAATGCACTTTTCATAAGCATACACATAGGAGTTGTATAAAGACTTGTCATACATATGCATATATGAGATGATGATGACGCTTATGACCAGTTTATGCAGGTGATTTAGTGAGCCAACACCTGGGTTTCTGGTCAATTTTTCCTTTAGCTACACTAAACGATCTTCGTTCGCCTCTCGGCTCCGGGCGCCCCCTAGGACCACAGGATTATCTCCCTGAAATGCATCGGGCGTCTTTACCTCCACGAGGCCAGTGACCCCACCCTAACCCTTCCCATACGTGCGGTTTCTGGTCGATTTTTCCGTTAACTACACTAACGCCCTTCGTTCGCCTCCCAGCTCTAGGCGCGCCCGCTAGGACCGCGGGGTTATCTCTTGGAAATGCATCGGACATCTTCGGCACCCCGTTAGCCATCCACGAGGCTAGTCACCCCGCCCTAACCCTCGCCCGTAGGTGTGGTTTCTGGCTGATTTTTCCATTGACTACACTAAATGGCCTTCGTTCGCCTCCTGGCTCCGGGCGCGCCCCCCTAGGACTGCGGGGTTATCTCCTAGAAACGCATCAGGCGTCTTTGCCACACCATTAGCCATCCACGAGGCCAGCCCACAACGCCCTCTAACCCCGCCTGTACATGCGGTTTCCAAATTTAATTTTCCTTTAACTACACTAAATGGCCTTCGTTCGCCTCCCGGCCACGGGCGCGCCCTTAGGACAGCGGGGTTATCTCCTGGAAACGCATCGGGTGTGTTTCCCACCCCGTTAGTGTTGACACTCGTTAGCGTCAACTTTTACTAGGGCTTTATACCCGAAGGAAAACAAGAAAACACACTAGTCTAGGGTTTTATCTGACAATTTCCACGAGTTTTGCATATTCTGTATTTTCCAGGGTGATTTTCAAAAAAGCTAAAATAGAGGGATTCTAGTGCATATTTAGCATGAAAACTTATCCGCCACGGAAATATCACGATTGGGCTCAGGAACCATCTAGAAGACACCCGAAGCAACGGGACCCTGAGAGGAGGAAAAGTGGGGCCGGCCGGCCCCACCTTGGGGCTGCCCGGCGCCCCCCTGCTAGGGTTTTGGCCCCCCTTCTGGAAGCTTTCTCTACCGCCTACGAGGAGTCATCTTGGCCCTTGGTTACGTTGGTTTGATCCTACGGCGCACGTCGATCTCACCGGGCTATAAATAAAGGGGTAGACCCTCTCCCTAAAGGCATCAAGTCATTTGGAGATCCAGGCATCAAGAGCCTTCTCTAGTTCATCAGAGCCTCTCTATTTCATAGCTTTAGCCTAGTTAGATTAGAAGTAGAAGAGTTCTAGTTCTGCAGCGGGATCTAGAGCCCCTGGTGTCTGTCTGGAGCGCGGAGTTCGGTATAGTTCTAGTACTTTGCGCTTATTGTATTCAACATTATGATTCAGGCAACATTGTTCTTAATCTCTTATATATTCTTAATTGCAATAGTCATTGTCTACTTTGATTATATGTCTAGGATAGTTGGTTTGATCTTATTGAATTCATGTAATTGCTCGTATAGTGTTTACCCAAGCGTCATTTGGTAGATGGTAGACAATATGTAGACGTGGTGTCTAGATATCTTGTTTATCTGCGAGTGCACCCCGACGTGTTGGGACATGTGGTAGTCCGCGCAGTGACAAATTGCGTTGGTTCCTCTCAGAGTCCACCCTCCGTACGTAGGACTAGCATGGGCACGGTCGCGAAGGAGGTGACCCTTATGTCTTAATACCCTCATTAGTTGATGCATCTTTACATGTGATAATGATGTAGGGTTAACTTAACAATGATTGCTAGATGTAGTTGCACTAATTAGAGTAATTCATTGATGTAGTTATTGAATTATCTTAGTATTTATTCCTGAGTTTATCCATTGGCTTGCTATTGTTATGACTAGAAGAGCTCAGATGTTTATCTATTTATGATGACTGATCATTATTATTTATCATATATATCTTTTATCACGTGACTTATTCCTGTTATGAGTAGGATTCTAGTTATGGTTTGCCTTTCACATCAATAGTATAAGTTATAGTTTATAAGTCCTACATATAGACCTTCCCAAAGATATAAATATAAATCGACAACCCGGCGGACTTCCCTAGGTAAAATGCTACAACGGTATAATTATCCGTCCGCTTGCGAACCGATATTAGTTTATATTCTTATCTTTATATTCATATCTTTTATTTCTGCCTAGTCATATTGAATACATGTAAATCTATAGTTATTTCTTAAGCAATATGATTAAGGATGACAACTTAATTCATGCTTAGGAATGATAGTGATAAATAGGTGGCTAGTTGCTAATGACAAGTTAATTAAATACCAACCATTTTTTTGATGTTGTTGCTAGAGGTAGGATTTATCTACGCTTTTTAGTAGTGACGTTAGAAATGCCAACAAGCATTTTTGGCGCCGTTGTTGGGAAGGTAGCTAGGCAATTAAGAACATTGATAGACTTATAATTAAGCATGTGATCGAAATAACCATTAACCCCTCGCTCAAGCAGGATTACCCTTGTTTGTCTACTTTAATATCTTATGCGGGGTAATAAACGACCGGTTTACGACCTTCCCGCATGCCCCCACAAAATGAGAAGAAACATAACAAATCCAATGTTGGAGAAAGAGGTCGACATCACAGGGACTTTAATTCATATCTCAAGTGACGGAACAAAGATGTTGCATCACTCACAAATTCCAAAGATGTGAGTCATGGTAAGTATGATCAAATAAAGGTGAGAAAGTCTTGCTCATGGACTTTAAGTTTGAAGAGTAGTTATCTTTTGTATTCCACTACATGTTTACTTTTTACAATCCAAACATCCATCTCATTTAGTTTAAAGTTTTTTTTATCCATGTTGACACTCCTTAGCGTCAACTTTTACTAGGGCTTTTACCCCAAGGAAAACAAGAAAACACACTAGTCTAGGGCTTTATCCGACAAATTCCACGAGTTTTTGCATATTCTATATTTTCCGGGGTGATTTTCTAAAAGCATAAAAAGGGGATTATAGAGCTCAATTATCACGAAATTGATCCACAACGGAACAACATCATCATCGGACTCGGGAAGGGTCTAGAAGACACCCGGCGCCCACCCCGGGGGGAGCCCAGGGGGGCCGGCCGGCCCCACCCCAAGCCGGTCGGCGCCCTAGGTCATCCTCTCGCCGCCGCCTTCTGGAGTCTTCCTCCCACGCATCCTTGGAAGCCAAGCAAGCCATCCCTACGTTGATTTTAGGTCGGTTTGATCCGACGGTGCACATGAGATGAAGACGCGGATCGCTGACGTGGCGGTTCCTTGCCCCCTACTCCACCTCGGCCTATATAATGACGCCCAAGGCTCCCTCCAAGAGGCATTCTACACCCCGGTGCTTCATATTCTCTACATAATTAGGGTTAGGGTCCCTCTAGTTGATCTAGTCTAGTTCATCTAGTTCTAGTTCATCTAGTTGTAGCAATTAGGAGAGACTAGTTCTTCTAGATCTAGTTTTGTTTAGAGATTAGAGAGATTGAGTAGAGGAGTAGAGATTCTGGAGGAGCTCCGGCTTTGCCGGCGCTTCTTCGTGGGCTGTATTCTTTCGGATTCAGCTTCCTCGCCCGAGGCTGCGTTAAAGGTACTTTTGTATTTACCATTCCGATTCAAGTAAGCAATTTATTCTTATTCGTTCTTTGGTTCACATCTCATATTGAGAACTTTGATCTATAGGACCCTGTAGGTTAAAGATGTATTTCGTAGTGTAGGCGTGGTGCCTAGGCTAGATTTACTTGTGAATGTCCCCCGATCGGTAGGATAGTGGTAGCTCGCGTAGGTGACTTTATAGGCTGCGTTGAATCCTCTGTAGTCCACTTCCCGTTGATAGGACTGATAGGCTTATAGGTGCCCGGTAGGTAGATTACTCTGTTTCTTCTCCTACTCGGGTCACTTGTCCGATAAGACGATATTATACAAAGTTTACCGGTTATTGGAACTAGAGTACAATAGCTATTTCCTTTTTTCTTAATATTATCTAGCCTAATTGTAGGGTTAAGTCTATAGACGTTGTCATTATCACAACTGTTCCCCGTGGATACGATATTTAAAACCTCCGGGTAAAATGTGACACTTTGGTATGATATCTGTGCATGCGCTATGGATAATCCTACTTAAAACTTATTTAATGGAGTGCGGTTAAAAATACCAACAAGCATTTTTTTGGCCGTTCTTGGGGAACGGTTTGCTGATTTTGACTTAGTCTAGCTTAATCTTGTATTATACTTTTATCTTTTCCTATTTTATCCCATTCTCTTCATTATTTTTGTGTTCATCCTTATGGATGCTTTTAATTCTATTCCTATCTCGCTTTTATGGCATGCGTGAAAGCTTCGGGCCACCAAAAATCTGATGAACCTATCATAACACTGGCTATGAGCTGCGCCCATGTCTAATCAAAATGATTCGATAAACCCTTCTCGGGAGAAGGCAATGAAAACCCATACTTACACTTACGAGAATTCGAAAGGACACTGCATGCCCCACAAGATTGCTTTGCATGTCTAATAAGACTATTAGATGGAAGCTTTTTCCGTTTTCCTTGACAGAAAAAGCTAAACTTTGGTATAATCGAGCCGTAGGGAGTATGCAAGGTGATTGGGAAATGTTATACTCTGAATTCTGTTTTACACTTCTTCCCCATCTCTAGGGTAGCTAGCCTTCGAAAAGAGGTTCTAACTTTTAGGCAACTAGAACAAGAATCTCTTAGTAAATCAAGGGAGCGTTTTAATGAACTTATCACATTTGGCCCTAACCTTGGTTTTCCAGACCCCATGCTTCTTCAACATTTTTATTTGGGTCTTACCAAGGAATCTAAGGACTCCCTTGATTTAGCCTCTAGAGGAGCTTTTCTTCACTTGCCTATAACTGAAGCCAGACCGATGCTAGAAAAGGTTGTTCAAGCCTATTCTGAGCTCTCTGAGGAAGAGAAGGAATCATCTCCCGAACAAGAAGAGGAAGTTTTGGTAGCTGAAACACAATCACCCCAATCCTAAGATTTAGCTATCAATCCTAAACCATCAAAACCTCACAATGATGATTTAGACTTCCAATTAGCTAAGATGCTCGTACATCGATATGAATCAGACCTTCTTAGAAGAGCATCTTGGAAAAAGTGTCATCAACTTCCTTTCCCTCCTAAAGGACATCAAGAAGAATACATGGATGGCATGTCTAGTGACACCATAGAAGAAGATCTAAGTCACTCAAGAATTAATCATATCTTCTCCCCTTCTATACCCACATTAGATAACTTATCTAAACCCAGTTTTAAACCCATCCTTGACCCTGATGATCCTTTTTATACTCTCTCCCTTAAGTCTCGTAACGACCCTAAAAACTCACTAGAATACCCAAAGTATAGGAGTCATGAAGACTATAGAAATGATCAATGAGACCAACGTCGACAATGGCATGAATGCATGGAACATATGAAAAACTCATTTGCCATTGTCAAAGAATGGATGGAGGAGGACGAAGCCTTAGTGTTAGCATCCGAACTTGGTCTAGATTCAAATGGTGAGCTTAAATCAATTTCTTTAATAAATAGAACTCACCCAAGTTCGAAGAAAGCTTTAGACGAGACCAATCCTATAGGCATCAATTCATGGAAATCCTAGAAGATACAACATCCAATGAATGTCATAGGCATGAAATAATAGAGGCAAACTTGTTGCCTATAGACAACCATGAAGAAACACTCTTGGAGTTTGGAAAGGAGATTACATCGATGAGCATGGGAATTATCTCATTAACACTTTATCAAATCCATGCTCATATGAGAAATCTCCTGAATCTTTTGGTCTCTCAAATATTACCACACACGAGATCTTCAACCCCCTTATTCTACCTGTTCAAAAAATCATTAAGAGGATGGTTGTAGATGCTTATGTTTATCATAAATATTATAGATCTCATTGTAATCTTGATATAGGTGCACAAAGGCTAATGTTCTAGAGGAAACCACCTCACCAACTTGAAGTATAATAGTCGAAGGTTTCCTATGAACAACTTTGTGTCCTAAAAATAACCACTCTAAAAAAAAATGAATGAATGAATTAAGTTTGCACCTTTAGCATAGAAATATAATTATCAAAATATTCCTTTAGATATTTTTGTCACTAACCATTTCAGGTTTGAAGTAAGAAAATAAATAATGGCGGTGCAGTGTATGACCAAACAATCATTATGCAACTTTAAATTACATCCACTCAAGCTTACATTTAATTTGTAAAATTCAAGCTTGGGGAATGGCTTATTTAGAAAATTCTATATAGCTAATATTGGTTGTCTCTACCTTTATTCAATTTATTAATCATACTCTTTCATCTCTCTCGTTTGAATAACACTCGATAAACTTTCATGTTACCTTTGTTTGGTATAGTATACTTAAGGTTTGGAGAAATTTCATACACCTTTTGAATTAGGCATGGTGCTTAGTTTAAACTGTTTTTCTTGAGTCATAATTAGACAAGGTGTTTAGTTTGATTCTTGAACTAAGAGGTGTATTGATTTTACTTTCAAAGGCTTTTTGAATTAAGCGTGGTGCTTAGGTTAGAATGCCTTCCTAAGTCAAAATAGACGTGGTGTCTAGGTTGATTTTTGAACTAATAATATATTGTAGTAGACATTGGATATTTTATTAGACTGACCCCTGCAGGAAATTTTTAAAATCAATTTGGGTAAGTCATGAGATAAATTCGAATTAGAGATGAGACAGGGCACATGCTGAACTTTAATGACTTGGTAGAAGAAGATACAGCTCATTCATCATAGATGGAGGAATTGTGAGTATTAATGGTTCATTCACTTTATCTTCTAATGCAAGTTACATTTTGCTTTGAGCCATGCCTGTATAGAACATGGTCTATGCTAAAATAATCTCAACACTATCTTTTTATTAGCATAGATAGAACACAATAAAATTACGGACACATAACCTATCTTTCAAATTTGTATACTCCTTCGAGTATGTGTTGTCCACTAATCTGTTATAGACATAATAATAACTGGAGTGAAAAGAGTCAAAAGATCAAAGAAGCAAAAGATGGCAAAAGAATAAATATAACAGAGGAGACAAGATGTCCATGAGCAACTCAAGATTCAAGAGGAAGGACCACCAGGTCATTTACCCTTCATCACTTAGTGCTATCACGCTCTAATAATGAAAGTAATATTTTAAGGTAAGTGGTCACTACTCTTCTCTTGATCTTGGTGTGCACATAAATTAAAACACAAATATGTTAGAGTTACAACTTAAATTGATTAACCTGATTAACTCAACATGATCTGTCTTTTAAGATTGTTTATGACACTATTCTCTTAATCTCAGTTTTAACTAAATAAGTTAAAATATTATATTAAATCTTAGGAAGATGATAGTCATACTCATATAAAAATTTATATATAGATAGACAATCCTTTCATTGGTTAAGCAATTTCATTCTTTTCTGTTATGTGAACTTAAATGCAACATTAAATGCTTACTCTTTCTGATCATATCACTCATGTCATAAATAAACAATTCATGTAACACCAATTTTATCTTGTTCAATGTGCCTAAGGATGGAGAAAAATAAATAAAGAAATAGATTTGGTTCTGTTGGTGTTTTTTCACCAGCAGAGCCCATGCACTTGATCTCTACCCTGATTTTGCAAACAGGACAACACATCGAGCAAAATTTATTAATTCTACAAGTGAGAGTTCTATGAACATGCACACTGAGCAAGATGCTGCCAACTACTATTAAAGCTCTACTTCAACCTGCTGGCCAAATCAAGAAATAAAAGTGACATCATCATCATCAGAGGTATGCAACTATCAATACCTCCATCTCTTAAAGATGGAGAGATACACAAGAGTGGAAGAAGAAGTTCTCGTCGGTAAACTTAAAATTCCGCACCCTTGCCATAAGGTAATATGGTAGTTATCTAATTAATTAGTATTTTTCTCTACATTAATAATTTTACTTTAATATTTTTATCTTCATAAATACTAAAAAATAAAATAAAAATAAAAATCTTTATCGTTTCATTTATTTGCATCATAAAATATTGAAAGCCCCATGTGAATAAACTTATGGTAACCCCAGAGGAATATTCACCGTGGTGGCATAAAAAAAATAAATAAAAAACCTAAGCCCCATAAGAATAAATATTCTCTATGGAGGCATAAAAATATAATTATATGTATCATACTCATATATTTAATTTCTACATAATTAATCTAGAAAATCCTAAAAAAGAGAATCCTGCTAGAACCTCACAATTCAAATTAACTCAAAGAATAATCAATCACTTATTGGCCCGACCGCTAACCCATTATTAAATCCGAGCCTCGAAGTTTTGGTTTTCTTGTTGGAGTATACTTATGCAGGAACAACATTATGATAAGGAGAGAGTCTATCGCTGGCACCCACCGGAACCACCGGCCGGTTAGCTCACTCTAAAGATCATCAACACCAAGTATTGCAAACATCTAGCTTGGGGGAGGAGCATCCCCTAGTTATCGTAAACTACCTAGGCGATTATCGAGTCTATTCTATATAGTCATAAAATACCAAAAATATGTGAGCACATGAAGGTTCACAATAGTATCATAAGAAAATATAAGAAAAACACAAAAATATTCGGGCACATGAAGGCTCGACGCGATCGAGGGATTAGCTTGGGGAGACGCACCCCCGTTATCATCGTGAATATGGTATGTCTTTACTATTAGTTTTATTTTAGTAAGCTATAGTATGTGTTAGATTTAATAATTAAAGTATGTTTGAAGAACTCTCTCTCTCTAATCTTTTAAAGTGGAAATGATGAATAGTTGCTCTACTATAATTCCTTTCAAGTGCCTAGTTTTTAACCATAGATTCTCCTAAGTTTTGGACATGACTACTTTGATATAAGAATTTACTCAACCTGAAATTTGTGGAGGCATATGCTTGAGCTAAAGTCTAGGTAATTGATTGATATGATACATGAAGGTCTAAGCTGCTATTTATCTTATTCCTAGCATTACTAAGTTCTGGAGATTTATTTTGAAAACCCAAAATCTTACATGATGAGCTCTTGTATGATAAAGTTTACATTCCTACCAAAGCCATATATGATACATTTAGAGTTAGGAAAACCTTTACATATTCATGCTGCTTGCTTTACATTGAGTTTAGTTAACCTTTGGAGTATACCTTATGAGAGCCTTGTCATGCTTTTAAAATCAAGATCACTTACGCACTCCACCCACATATGCATTACTCCTACTCTAGGATGTAAGCGCAGTCATTTCCACTTTCATCTAGATTCACCTTAAAAATATTTTTCTCCTACACTAGGAGTAAACATCTAAAAATATACCCTATAGGACAGCCCCCATTTAATTGCTCTAAGTTCTTATCATTATCTCTCCAATTATTTATATTCAAAGGATGCATGTGGCTATGCAAAAGTATTAAAAAAGAAAAGAAAAAGAGAAAGAGGAAAAAAGAAAAACGGGAGTAAAAGATGGACAAGTGTCCCAAAGATTAAAACAAATGGGTACATAAATGCCCGCCTCCCAGATTGAAAAAAAAAAAAGAAAGAAAGAATAAAGATAGCCCATGTTTTCCCCGAACAAAGTTCTAAGGAGGGAGTTATTTTCAAAGAGCAAAAGTAGAATTAGGATTAGCCACTAAATACTATATATGCACCTATCCACCATATTCCATACGCACACACATCTTGATTTGATTGTATGCCTTGATTCTCTATGGATCCATTGCTTGACTTTTTACAATATATGAATTGCAAGTATGTTCATCCTTGTTATTGCCACTCCTATGAGCTCCACTATATATATCCTTAGTTATAGGAAGGCATGACCTTATTAATGCCTCAGTGAGATCCATAAATACCACATATAATAAGAGACTTGAGGGTGTCATACAATTATGCTCTGAGTTTTATTGTGAAAACTTACAAAACTCGGAATATTAGTACTGTGAAGAATTTGAGACATAGTGCTTGACTTGATTGTTCTATCTTTCGATTGCTCAAGACTTATGCAAGAGCTGTAAAGCTCCATAGTTAAAGGTAAAATGGGTAAGTTTGAAAGTTAGAGCAGTTTTGTCTAAACCCGAGGAAAATTTATGTCTAAAAGCAGTGTACTTAAAAGAAATAAAAGTATTGCAAAGACTCCTGATCTAAATATTTTAATAATTAGGCTTGGGGTTGTTTGCCAAGGGACAGGCAAAAGGTAAGCTTGGGGGTATTGTTGACACTCCTTAGCGTCAACTTTTACTAGGGCTTTTTACCTGAAGGAAAACAAGAAAACACGCTAGTCTAGGGCTTTATCTGACAAATTCCATGAGTTTTGCATATTCTATATTTTCTAGGGTGATTTTTAGAAAAGCATAAAAAGGGGATTATAGAGCTCAATTATCACGAAATTGATCCACAACGGAACAACATCATCATCGGACTCAGGAAGGGTCTAGAAGACACCCGGCAAATGGAGCCCGGGGAGGGGAGCCCAGGTGGGGCCGGCCGGCCCCACCACCCCTGGCGGCGCCCTAAGTCATCCTCTCGCCGCCGCCTTCTCGGAGTCTTCCTCCCACGCATCCTTGGAAGCCAAGCAAGCCATCCCTACGTTGATTTTAGGTCGGTTTGATCCGACGGTGCACATGAGATGAAGACGTGGATCGCTGACGTGGCGGTTCCTTGCCCCCTACTCCACCTCGGCCTATATAATGACGCCCAAGGCTCCCTCCAAGAGGCATTCTACACCCCGGTGCTTCATATTCTCTACATAATTAGGGTTAGGGTCCCTCTAGTTGATCTAGTCTAGTTCATCTAGTTCTAGTTCATCTAGTTGTAGCAATTAGGAGAGACTAGTTCTTCTAGATCTAGTTTTGTTTAGAGATTAGAGAGATTGAGTAGAGGAGTAGAGATTCTAGAGGAGCTCCGGCACTCTCGGCGCTTCTTCGTGGTCAGTATTCTTACGGATTCATTTCCTCGCCCTGAGCTGCGTTACGAGGTACTTTTGTATTTACCATTCCGATTCAAGTAAGCAATTTGTTCTTGTTCGTTCTTTGGTTCACATCTCATATTGAGAACTTTGATCTATAGGACCCCACAGTAGGTTAAAGTTGTATTTCGTAGTGTAGGCGTGGTGCCTAGGCTAGATTTACTTGTGAATGTCCCTTGATCAGCCGGATAGTGGTAGCTCGCGTAGGTGACTTTATAGCTGCGTTGAATCCTCTGTAGTCCACTTCCCGTTGATAGGACTGATAGGCTTATAGGTGCCTAGTAGGTAGATTACTCTGTTTCTTCTCCTATTCAGGCCACTTGTCCGATAAGACGATATTATATAAAGTTTACCGGTTATTGGAACTAGAGTACAATAGCTATTTCCTTTTTCTTAATATTATCTAGCCTAATTGTAGGGTTAAGTCTATAGACGTTGTCATTATCACAACCTGTTCCCCGTGGATACGATATTTAAAACCTCCGGGTAAAATGTGACACCGGTATGATATTCTGTGGCGCTTGATAATCCTACTTAAAACTTATTTAATGGAGTGCGTTAAAAATACCAACAATCCATTACATGTTTAGTTCCATTCGTATATCCATCCTGACTTGCATTCTTATAAATAACTTAAAAAAAACTCACCATAATCATGCTTTTTCATCTCTACTTAAATAAACTTTTACAAGTACTTTCATGCTACTTGTATTTACTATAGTATGCTTAGGTTTAGAGGTAACTTCATACACCTTTGAAATTGAGCATTGACTATTTTCCTAAGTTAAAATAGACATGGTGTCTAGTTTAATTTTTGAATCATAAGGTGATTTGATCTTACTTCTAAAAGGTTTTTGAATTAAGCAAGGTGCTTAGGTTAAAATCCTTTCCTGATTCAAATTGGACATGAGTCTATGTTGATTCTTGAGCTGATAGTACACTTTAGTAGATGCTAGTTATTTTGTCAGACTAACCCCTATAGGAGAATTCTCAAATTCAATCTGGGTAAGTCAAGAAGGAGTTCACATATGAGATGGATCAAGGCAGATGATAACTTTGCACAAGAAATCCTCCTTAAGAGTATTAATATTTATTTATCTTTTATTACAAGTTATCTTTGTGAACCATGCTAGATTGCAACAACAACATAAAACACGATAGACACAATTTATGCTAAATAATCTTAAACCTTATATCATCTTAATTAGCATAAAAGAAAAAAAAGAGTATGGACAACAAAACCCGTATTTCAATCTTGCTATTCCCTCGGGTATGTGTCCATTAACATTTTGCAGGAAAGAAATAACCCTAATCTATTAGAGAAGAAGTTTTCAATTTCATTGAATGGTGAAAAGGCAAAGAAAAATAAAAAAGGAAGGCCTTGCTCAACAAGACCATAAGCTCTCACCAATAGATGAACCCGAACCCTCCGCTTTCAAATAAGTTTACCACCACTTACATAGAAGGATGAAGACATGAGGTACGTTTGTCCAAGCCTCATGCAACATGTAACTATAATTAACATCTCATACCATGTTGCTAATTGTCTTGGTTATTTCTACCCTATGCCATGCTCAAATATAACTTGCTAAAAAAAATATATATAAAATAAAATACTCCTATGATTCACCATACATATTCTTAGTTCTATTTGAATAAATACCTTTAGTCTAGCAAGCTTCTTTATTCTGTTATAAGTATGCTTTAGTATATTACTTAACCATTATGAAAATCAAGCATACTTATATAAGAATTTAGTTGTACATATAGACTAACCCCTTGCGGAGAAGACATAATGAGAGAAGCAGAGGTCCGAGGAGTGAGAAAGGAGTACAACATACGAGACAAGATGCTAATGAATAACCCATAATCAAGAAAGAAACAAAGAGACCATTGAAGTTTATTTATCCTTCATCATGCTCTAATAATGAAGGTAACATCTTAAGATAAGTGGTCATTAATTTCCTCTTGATCTTGGTATGCAATAAATAAAAGTACAACCATGTTAGAGTTACAACTTAATTTGATCAACCTGATTAAACTTAACATGATTTGTTCTCTAAGTTGATTCATAGCACCATTCTCTTAATTTCAGTCTTAACCAAGTAAGCTATAAATACTTCATCTATTATTCTTGATACATTATAAAGATGAATAGTCTTCCTAGTGGTTAAGTAGCTTTACTCTTTATCTCACAAGTTTAAATGTCATATTTATACTTCTAGTCCTCTCACCCGTGATATGAATGAACAATATGAATAATATCAATCTTATTGTGCCCAAGGTAAGAGAATGAATAAATTTCTAGTTCTGTTGGTGTTTTTCCACCAGCAGAGCCCATGCACTTGATCTCTACCTTGTCTTTACAGACATGAACACACTTCAATTAGAGTGTGAGGAGACAATCCCCGAATTCTCCAAGTGAAAGTTCTCAACTATAATAATGATGCACATAAGATTGACTTCAAGATGCCTACAAAAGAAAGAAAGAAGGCGGCTCCACCATTGGAAGCCACTAGTGGAGGCACCACCTCAATCCTTACCCTCAAGAGCAACTTGAAGTACTCAATGAACCACTACAAGGAGAAGTCTAGTTCGAAGGACTATAAATATCGAACCCTTGCCGTGAGGTAACATCGGTAGTTATCTATATTTACTTTCTTGCATCGTATGATTTATTCTCTCTTTAGCATGATTACTTTTCTATATTAGTATTACATATAAAATAATAAAAATAAATAGTCTTGCATTAGGCTACATTCATGCATCTTAAAAAAAGAAGAACATTAAGCCCCATATGAAACCCTTGTAGTGTAAAAGCTGTAGGAGTTCTCACCGTGGTGGCCTATAGAATAAATATATATCATGCATTTGCACTTTATGCATATAAACCCATAAAAATACAAAAAATATTAATTGAGCATCCTGCTGCAATACTTTGTTATCTTAAAAATACTTTAAAACCTCCACAACAACTAATCCTCTAAAAACGGCTAATCATTAATGTTTTATCCTAATCTTGTTCCACGAGTTTTGGTGTTTTGTGAGAGCTTTCTCTGCAGGATGACTCCAAGAGCCAGCTTTACCTAGGAATATTCATCTTTATCACTTGAAGTACACCTTTCCGACATACGACTTACCCCCCCCTGTAAAGGAAGTAACTTCTTGGGTGATGAGAATGAAGTATTTCTGGCAACACTTGCTCTTATAAGTATGAGCTCCTCTGTGAGGAGCACTCAGCTTTAGCAATCAACCATAAGCAAACATCTAGCTTGGGGAGAGCATCCCCTAGTTATCGCCAGTTTAAAAGCAAGAGACAGAAATGAGATGGAAGGAGGCACGTGCGGTGTCACCGCGAAACGGAGAGTTGACTGAGGTTACCTCAGACGATGAACCCACTGAGTAAGTGTTCTCCTCTATCTAAGTCATGTTGGTAGACTTTAAATTCCATACCCTAGCCATAAGGTTAGAATGGTAGTTATCTCATTAAATGCATTTGCAATTTAGTAGCATAATCTTGTTTACACACTAAAAGATATAAAAACAACAAAAATATTTACTATATCACTCATGGCATCATAAAGCTCGATGTGGATACCTATGGTATTTTCTGAAGGAACATCCGCTGTGGTGGCATAAAATAAAAATAACAAAATATAGCACTCATATTTAAATTCATGCACCATAAATAGAAAATTAAAAAATAAGAGAAAAGTGAAATCCTGTTTAAATTAGACAATATTAAAAGCTAGCTCATAAAGGTGATCAATTACTCTTTGGCTGACCGTTAACCCATTAACAAATTCGAGCCTTGAGTTTTGGTTTCTCTTTGTGGAGAGTATTTATGCAGGAATAACACCATAGCAAGGAGAGAGTCTATCAAGTGGCACCCACCAGGTCCGCTACTGGTTAGCTCACTCTAAAGGACATCTACACCAAGTATTGCAACCATCCAGCTTGGGGGAGGAGCATCCCCTAGTTATCAGGTGACTACACCTAAGCGATTTTTGAGTCTACTTTATATAGTCATAAAATACCAAAAATATGTGGGCACATGAAGGTCCACGCCTGTTGAGTCTTTTATGAGTCTGTGGTTAAATAAAATCTAAAAACCAATAAAAAGAAGTCTTAGTTAGTATTAATTATATTAGAGTGTGTTTAGAGTCAGTCTAGGCTAGAGTTAATTAAAAACTGATGAACATTAAAATTTTGTTTTGAAAATGATGAATAGTTGCTCTGTTATAATGCTTACTAAGTACCTACTTGCCAAACTTAAAATCTCCCTGGTTCTAAGCATTGATGTTTTAATTGGAGAATTTATTCTGAACCTTAATTGTGGAGGCATAAGCTTGCGCTAAGTCTAGGTAGTTGATTGATATAATTCATGAAGGTTGAGCTGCTATTTATCTTATTCCTAGCATTGCTAAGTTCTAAAGGTTTATTTTGAAAATCTAAAAAAATTACATGATGAGCTCTTGTATGACAAATGTGAATTCCTACCAAGGCTAAAATTAACATCTTAGAAGATAGGAAAACCTTTTCACATTTAAAGCTGCTTGCTTTGCATTGAGTTTAGTCAACCTGTGTTGTATACCTTATGAGAGTCTTGTCATGCTTTTAAAACCAAGAATCACTTGCACACTCCAGTCCACATACGCATTATTCCTACTTTAGGGGTAATCGCAATCATTCACCATATTTCCATACATGTTCATCATAAAATGTTCACTCCTACACTAGGAGAGGACACAAAAATATACAAACACCATATAGGATAACCCCTATCTTTAATGCTCTAAGTCCTGATTATATCTCTCGATCTATTTATTGTATTCAAAGGATGCATGTGGCTATGCAAAAAAAAAGAAAAGAAAAATAAAAATAAAGAAAAAAAGAAAAGGGGAGTAAAAGATGGACAAGTGTCCCAGCAATTAAAACAATGGGTACTAGATGCCCGCCTCCCAAAATAAAGAAAAAAAAAATAATAATAATAAAAAGATAGCCCATGGCTTTCCCGAGAAAAATTTCAAATAGAGAGTTATTTTCAAAGAGCAACCCTAGAATTAGAAATTAGCCATAAATAACACATATGCACCTATCCACTATATTCCATACACATGCATATCTTGGTTTGATTGTATGCCTCGATTCTCTGTGGATCCATTAGTTGACTTTACAATACATGTTTTGCAAGCATGCCTATCCTTGTATTGCCACTTCTATGAGCTCCACCATATATACCTTTAGCTATAGGAGGCATAACATCATTAATGCCTCAAGAGAGAACCACAAATACCACATATATTGAGAGACTTGAGGGTGTCATACAATTAAGCTCTGAGTTTTATTCTGAAAACTTATGAAAAACTCCGGAATATTGTTATTGCAAAGAATTTGAGACGTAGTACTTAGCTTGATTGTTCTATCTTCCGACTGCTCAAGACTTATGCAAAAGCTGTGAAGCCCCATGTTACAGGTAAAATGAGTAAGTTTGAAGGTTAGAGCATACATTATTTGATCTAGAGGAAATTTTCGTTTGAAAACATGTGTACTGGAAGGTATAATAACATTGTAGCAACTCCTGATCCAAATACAATATCAGCTAGGCTTAGTTTGTTTGCCAAGGGACTGGCAAAAGGTAAGCTTGGGAGTATTGTTGACACTCGTTAGCGTCAACTTTTACTAGGGCTTTTTACCCGAAGGAAAATAAGAAAACACACTAGTCTAGGGTTTTATCTGACAATTTCCACGAGTTTTGCATATTCTGTATTTTCCAGGGTGATTTTCAGAAAAGCTGAAAAAGAGGGATTCTAGTGCATATTTAGCATGAAAACTTATCCGCCACGGAAATATCACGATTGGGCTCAGGAACCATCTAGAAGACACCCGAAGCAACGGGACCCCGAGAGGAGGAAAAGTGGGGCCGGCCGGCCCCACCTTGGGGCCACCCGGCGCCCCCTGCTAGGGTTTTGGCCCCCCTTCTGGAAGCTTCCTCCACCGCCTACGAGGAGTCATCTTGGCCCTTGGTTACGTCGGTTTGATCCTACGGCGCACGTCGATCCCACCGGGCTATAAATAAAGGGGTAGACCCTCTCCCTAAAGGCATCAAGTCATTTAGAGATCCAGCCATCAAGAGCCTTCTCTAGTTCATCAGAGCCTCTCTAGTTCATAGCTTGTAACACCCCGGTGTTACGTTAACCTAAACCTGCCACATGTCATCATAAGCATTGCATAAGCATTTTATAGCTAAGAATGAATAGTAAGGATCAATATTAGTCGCTTTTCTGCAAAGGTGTCCTTGATTCTTGCTAAAGCCTTACCTTGATTCCTATCAACCAGCATTCCTGAGTCTTCTCCCCTCTTTTCCGTCGGGTAAGTCTTGTGGAGTACATTTGTACTCAGGGTTTGTTTGACCCCAGTTGCAGGTGTTGACTAGTGTTGCTGACTTTGGTCATACCAGTGGGCTTGGCATGATCGAATATCTTCCGTGTACAAAGTTCTTTTCTCGCTTCCGCAAACCCAGTTAAGTTTTGTTTAATCAAACTCTAATCAAGTGTTGTAATCTTCTTTTGTAAATCTTCCGCTACTCTGTTATGTTTGTATGAATGGTTGTAATACTGCAAGTTCTTTGTAAGAAGTGGATCCTGGAGGATCGTGGTGTCATCGGGGTTTCACCCGACAGAACTTTTCAAGTTATGAGGTACACAAGTATGGCTGACAGAGGTCTTAGGGACAATGTCAGGTGCTTGTGGGCCAGGGTGTTATGTAGCTTTAGCCTAGTTAGATTAGAAGTAGAAGAGTTCTAGTTCTTCAGTGGGATCTAGAGCCCCTGGCGTCTGTCTGGAGCGTGGAGTTCGGTATAGTTTATATTCAACATTATGATTCAGGCAACATTGTTCTTAATCTCTTATATATTCTTAATTGCAATAGTCATTGTCTACTTTGATTATATGTCTAGGATAGTTGGTTTGATCTTATTGAATTCATGTAATTGCTTGTATAGTGTTTACCCAAGCGGCCGCTGGGTAGATGGTAGACAATATGTAGACGTGGTGTCTAGATATCTTGTTTATCTGCGAGTGCACCCTGACGTGCCGGGACGTGTGGTAGTCCGCGCAGGTGACAAATGCGTTGGTTCCTCTCGTAGTCCACCCTCCGTGCGTAGGGACTAGCATGGGCACGGTCGCGAAGGAGGTGACCCTTGTGTCTTAATACCCTCATTAGTTGATGCCTCTTTACATGTGATAATGATGTAGGGTTAACTTAACAATGATTGCTAGATGTAGTTGCACTAATTAGAGTTATTCATTGATGTAGTTATTGAATTATCTTAGTATTTATTCTTGAGTTTATCTATTGGCTAGCTATTGTTATGACTAGAAGAGCTCTGATGTTTATCTATTTATGATGACTGATCATTATTATTTATCATATGTATCTTTTATCACGTGATTTATCCCTATTATGAGTAGGATTCTAGTTATGGTTTGCCTTTCACATCAATAGTATAAGTTATAGTTTATAAGTCCTACATATAGACCTTCCCAGTGGTATAAATATAAATCGACAACCTGGTAGACTTCCCTAGGTAAAATGCTACAACGGTATAATTATCTGTCCGCTTGCAGAACCGATCTTAGTTTATATTCTTATCTTTATATTCATATCTTTTATTTCTACCTAGTCATATTGAATACATGTAAATCTATAGTTATTTCTTAAGCAATATGATTAAGGATGACAACTTAATTCAAGCTTAGGAATGATAGTGATAAATAGGTGGCTAGTTGCTAATGACAAGTTAATTAAATACTGACATTTTTGACGTTGTTGCTAGAGGTAGGATTTATCTCTGCTTTTTAGTAGTGACGTTAGAAATGCCAACAGTTAGCCATCCACGAGGCCAGCCACAACGCCCTAACCCCACCCGTACATGCGGTTTCTGGCCAATTTTTTATTTAACCACACTAAACGGCCTTCGTTCGCCTCCCAACTCCGGGCGCGCCCCCTTGGACCATAGGGTTATCTTGCAGAAATACATCGGGCATCTTCGCCACCCCGTTAGCCATCCACGAGGCCAGCCACCCCACCTTAACCCTGCCCGTACATGCGGTTTCCGGTCAATTTTTCCGTTAACTACACTAAACGACCTTCATTCGCCTCCCAGCTCTAGGCGCACCCGCTAGGACCGCGGGGTTATCTCCTAGAAATGCATCGAACATCTTTGGCACCCCGTTGGCCATCCACGAGGCTAGTCACCCCGCCCTAACCCTCGCCCGTACGTGCTGTTTCTGGCTGATTTTTCTATTGACTACACTAAATGGCATTCATTCTCCTCCTGGCTCCGGGCGCGCCCCCAGGAGCATGGGGTTATCTCCTGAAAATGCATCAGGCCTCTTCGCCACACCGTTAGCCATCCACAAGGCCGGCCACAATGCCCTAACCCTGCCTGTACGTGCGGTTTCCAGCCGATTTTTCCTTTAACTACACTAAACGGCCTTCGTTCGTCTCCCGGCTCCGGGCGCGCCCTTAGGACCGTGGGGTTATCTCCTGGAAACGCATCGGGCGTGTTCGCCACCCCGTTAGCCATCCACGAGGCCAGCCACAATGCCCTAACCCCACCCGTACGTGCGGTTTCTAGCCAATTTTTTCTTTAACCACACTAAACGGCCTTCGTTCGCCTCCCGGCTCCGGGCGCGCTCCCTAGGACCGTAGGGTTATCTCCCAGAAATGCATCAGGCATCTTCGCCACCCCGTTAGCCATCCACGTGGCTAGCCACCCCGCCCTAACTCTGCCCGAACGTGCTGTCACCTACATAGACTACCACACGTCATGGCATATCAGGGTGCACTCACAGATAAACAAGACATCTAGACACCACATCTACATATCGCCTATCATCTACCCATTGTACATATGGATAAACGCTATACGAGCAATTACATGAATTCAATAAGATCGAAGTAACTAAACTAGACATATAATCAAAGTAGACAATGACTATTGCAATTAAGAACATATGAATCTATTTAGAGCAAAGTCTCCTTAATCTGAATAATGAATACAATAAAGTAATTAAGAACTAGATCTATTACCAAACTCTTACGCTCTAGACAGACGCCAGGGGCTCCAGATCCGGTGAAGAACTAGATCTCCTCTACTTCTAATCTAGCTAGCTAATCCTATGAACTAGAAGGCTCTTGATGAACTTGAAGGCTCTTGATGCTTGACGGCTTGAGGCCTTGATGAATAATGAATTGGCTCTCTCCACGGGGGTCTACCCACATATTTATAGTCCGGTGGGATGCGCGTGCGCCGTAGGATCAAACCGACGTAACGTAGGGCTGAGATGCATCCTTGGAGGCGGTGGAGGAATATTCCAGAAGGGGGCCGCCAAACCCTAGCTAGGGCGCCGCCCGCCCCATGGTGGGGCTGGCCGCCCCACTGCCGTGGCTCGGCACCCTATCGCCGGGTGTCTTCCGAGTCTTCCTGAGTCTTCCCGCGGTGTCCTTCGTGGCGGATAAGTTTCGTGGTTATTTTGCGCCAGAATCCCTCTTTTTTTTCATCTTTTTTCAAAAATCACCCCGAAAAATACGAGAATATGCAAAACTCGTGGAATTTGTCAGATAAAGCCCTAGACTAGTGTGTTTTCTTGTTTTCCTTCGGATAAAAAGCCCTAGTAAAAGTTGACGCTAACGAGTGTCAACAATACCCCCAAGCTTACCTTTTGCCAGTCCCTTGGCAAACAAACTAAGCCTAGCTGATATTGTATTTGGATCAGGAGTTGCTACAATGTCATTATACTTTCCAGTACACATGCTTTCAAACAAAAATTTCCTCCGGATCAAACAATGTATGCTCTAAACTTCAAACTTATTCTTTTCACCTGTAATATGGGGCTTCACAGCTTTTGCATAAGTCTTGAGCAGTCGAAAGATAGAACAATCAAGCTAAGCACTGTGTCTCAAATTCTTTGCAATACTAACATTCCAGAGTTTTTGATAAGTTTTCAGAATAAAACTCAGAGCTTAATTGTATGACACCCTCAAATCTCTCAATGTATGTGGTATTTATGGTTCGCTCTAGAGGCATTAATGATGTTATGCCTCCTATAGCTAGAGGTATATATGGTGGAGCTTATAGGAGCGGTAGTAACAAGGATAGGCATACTTGCAAAACATGTATTGTAAAGTCAACTAACGGATCCATAGAGAATCGAGGCATACAATCAAACCAAGACGTGCATGTGTATGAAATATGGTGGATAGGTGCATATGTGTTATTTATGGCTAACTCCTATTTCTACTGTTGCTCTTTTGGGAATGACTCTCTTTTAAAACTTTTCTCAGGAAAGACATGGGCTATCTTTATTATTTCTTTTTATTTAGGGAGGCAGGCATCTAGTACCCATTGTTTTAATTGCTGGGACACTTGTCCATCTTTTACTCCCCTTTTCTTTCTCTCTTTCTCTTTTTTTCTTTCCTTTCTTTCTTTTCTTTTCTTTCTTTTTACATAGCCACATGCATCCTTTAAATACAATAAATGAATCGAGAGATATAATCAGGACTTAGAGCATTAAAGACAGGGGTTATCCTATAGGGTGTTTGTGTATCTTTTGTGTCCTCTCCCGGTGTAGGAGGTGAATATTTTATGATGAACATGTATGGAAATATGGTGAATGAGTGCGATTACTCCCAGAGTGGGAATAATGCATATGTGGACTAGAGTGTGCAAGTGTTTCTTGGTTTTAAAAGCATGACAAGACTCTCATAAGGTATACAACATAGGTTGACTGAACTCAATGCAAAGCAAGTAGCTTAAATGTGAAAAGGTTCTCCTATCCTCTAAAGTATTAATTCTGGCTTTGGTGAGAATTCACATTTGTCATACAAGAGCTCATCATGTAAATTTTAGATTTTCAAAATAAACCTCCAAAACTTAGCAATGCTAGGAATAAGATAAATAGCAGCTCAACCTTCATGAATCATATCAATCGACTACCTAGACTTAGCGCAAGCTTATACCTCCACAATTAAGGTTCAGAATAAATTCTCCAATTAATACAATAGTGCTTAGAACTAGGGAGATTTTAAGTTTGGCAAGTAGGTACTTGGTAAGCATTATAACAGAGCAACTATTCATCATCTCCAAAACAATTTTAATGTTCATCAATTTTTTATTAGCTCTAGCCTAGACTAACTTTAAAATTATACTCTCTTTGGATATAGACTAAGTATTTATTTGGTTTAATTAATTATATATCTTTTTTATGGTTTTATATTTAATACCTAACAAAAGACTCTATGACTTCGTGGACCTTCATGTGCCCACATATTTTTGGTATTTTATGACTATTTATAAAGTAGACTCAAAAATCGCTTAGGTGTAGTCACCTGATAACTAGGGGATGCTCCTCCCCCAAGCTGGATGGTTGCAATATCTGATGTAGACGTCCTTTAGAGCGAGCTAGCCAGTAACGAACACGGTGGTAGCCACTGATAGTCTCTCTCCTTGCTATGATGTTGTTCCTGCATAAATACTCCACAAAAAGAAAAACCAAAACTCGAGGCTCGAATTTAATAATGGGTTAGCGGTCAGCCAAAGAGTAATTGATCACCTTTATGAGTTATCTTTAATGTTGTCTAATTTAAGCAGGATTCCACTTCTTTTTTGAATTTTCTTTTTATGATGCAGGAATTTAAATATGAATGCTATATTTTTGTTATTTTTATTTTTGTGCCACCACAAAGGATATTCCTTCGGAAAAAAATACCATAGGGTATCCACATGGGGCTTTATGATGCCATGAATAATGTAGTAAATATTTTTGTTATTTTATATTTTAATATGTGAGCAAAATTATGCTACTAAGTAAATTTAAATTACTAATGCATTAAATGAGATAACTACCATTCTAACCTTATGGCTAGGGTACGGAATTTAAAGTCTACCGACAGGACTTAGAGAGAGGTGAGCACTTACTCAGTGGGTTCATCGTCTGAGGTAACCTCAGTCAACTCCCCATCTCGTGGTGATGCGTCGCGTGCTCCCTTCCATCTTGCTTCGGTCTCTTTTGCTTCTTTCTCTTCTAGCTCCAGCTCTTCATCTTTGTTTGCCTTCTCCCACGCTTCTAATCGTGCTAGGATCTCCTCCTTTTCTTCCTTGGCAATTTGGTCCATCGTTTTACGCTTCTTACGCCCGGCTACTCCAAATAGGGTACTTGCTTGTTCTCTTCTTGCTCCGGGAAGCGATCTTCATATTTCACAACTTTGCCAGGAAAGTCTTCCCATCCACAGTGAGGCTGGGAAGCCTGACGGTGTGCTTGGTGTCTTCTCCTGTTGCGTTGCTTTCTGGTCTGCTCATGGTTATTTAATGTTCTGAATTGACAGCGTACCTTTCCGATAGGTAGGTTGAAGTGGATGTGTCCGGACCCAATGTAGATGTTGGTGTTGGCAGTGTAGAGGAACGGTCTTCCCAAGAGGATCGGGGAATCATCGTTTCCCTGCATGTCAAGAACTAGAAAATCTGCAGGTATATATTGTCCTTGAATTCTTACCATAACATCCTTGACTACTCCTTCAGGAGATCTTAGTGATTGGTCCGTCATCTGCAACTAAATATATGTTGGGTACAAAGGTAAATCAAACAATTCATCATATACCTGTTTTGACATTACGTTGCAGCCTGATCTAGTGTCGCAGACAGTGTGAGGAAAGGTGGTATCTTTGATTGTGCATTCAATGATTGGGACACCTGGATCACCTCTCTTGATTGGAAATGGCTTGGGTAGCATGTGATCGTTTTCTGTGTTGAGAGCAGTGATTAGTTGAGTTGTCTCCTCAAGTGCATGCTTGGTCCTCCTCCATCTTCTGTTGTTTCTGTTGTTCTTTTTCTTTGGCATTGGTTGCTGTTCTTGCTCTTCTTGTTACTGAAATTGCTTCGGGGCTACAGGAGCTTTTAGGACGCGGTTCTTGAATGTGAATCTCTCCTTCTTGTCCTTGATGGACAGGGACGATCTTGGCGTACTCGCATAGATGATGGCTTTTGTTGTGCACAGGAATGGTGCACGCCCAGAATGATGGGTGCCTTCTCATCTACTCCTGTCTCCATGACCACGAAGTCAACTGGGACATATGATTGCCCCACTCTAATGACAACTTCTTCTAGTACTCCCTCAGAGTAGCAAATGGACTGATCTGCGAGCTACAAATACATATTTGTGTACAACAGGGGGTCATTTAATATTTTCTCATAAATTACCTTGGGCATAATGTTGACACTTGCGCCGAAGTCACAGATAGCCTCTGGAAAGCTGTGGCATCCTATTGAGATAGGAATGACAGGTCTTCTAGGGTCTCCCATCTTCTCTGGTAGAGAGTGGTCAATCCACTGTACATCTGCAGGCTCAAAATGATGTTGGGTTGCATTATGAATATCAACAAGGTTAGCAGTTTCTAAATCTTCTGGTTGGCCTGGAATCTTGCCTTTTTCTAAAGGAGGAACAGCAGTAGCTAACTGAGCTAATTATGATTCTAACATTTTATTAAAGCTATACTGATTCTTTATGGCAGAAGCAAAAGTATCCATTCTAACATGTATGTTTTCTAAAGTTTTATCATTTGATGTTAGTTTTCTAGTCATTTGATCTAGCAGTTTGGATTGACTAGTAACTAATTCTCTTAAAGGCGGAAGGTTGTAATTATTAAAGTTGTTACCTTGGTTGTTACCAAGGTAATTACCTTGTCGAGGTTGTTGATTCCACCCTTGATTTTGTTGAGGACGATAGTAGGTGTTGTTGTTGATGAAGTTCACATCCTCTTGTTGTGTAGGGCAGCTAACAGCTGAGTGCCCATAGTCTCCACATTCTTCACATGTCATATGGGAATCATTGACGTGTATGACTTCCTTCTTCTCTATGTCGAGCTTCTTCATAATGAGGTCTAGCTTGGCGGTGACCATGTCGGCTTCCTTGAGATGATGGATTCCTCCTCCCTTCTTGCGAGGCTGCGTACGTTCTTCATTGCATGTTGAATTTGAGGCCATCTTCTCAAGAAGTGCTTTAGCATCAGAGAGCTTTAGTGACAGGAAAGCTCCCCCAGCTGCAGCATCAATAGACTCACGGGTGCTAGAGATGAGCCCGTGATAGAAAGTCTGCATTAATAGCCACTCCTCTATCCCATGATGAGGACAGTCTTCAATATAGTTCTAGAATCTTTCCCATGCTTAAGTGAATGATTCATCATGTTGTTGTTGGAAACTTGAAATCTTCCCACGCAGAGTATTTGTCTTGGCTGTAGGAAAGAATTTTGCCAAGAAAGCAGTTGAGCATAGGTCCCATGTAGTGTGCTTATCTTTGTTGATGTAGAACCACTGCTTGGCTTTCCCCAATAATGAGAACGGGAAAAGATGGAGTAAGATAGCATCTTTTGATACTCCTCTGATAGTGAAAGTGCTGCAGATCTCTAGAAAGTGTTGTAAGTGCGCACTTGCATCTTCATGTCCTTTTCCATAGAATTGGCTGGCTTGAACCATGGTGATGAGAGCAGGCTTGAGCTCGAATCCATTCTCCCCCGTGTTGACCGGCTGGTCCAAATCCGGATGTTTATTGTTGTTGGGGCGTAGAACTCTCGCGGCGACTTCTCACCATGTCTTCAAACACGGGGAGCTAGGTTTTCACCTAAATACTCTTACTGCTTGTTCTTCTACTTCTTCTTCAAATTCTTCTTCTAGTGTTGGAGCTGGCTCCTCCTCAGAGCTAGCTTGAGCAGCCAGAGGGTGTTCTTGATGATGACTCAAATTTGTCCCTTGCTTCTACAAACCTTTTCTTTCTAAGGAGTTTCTCTGGATCGTCAGTAAAGTTTTTTGGAAGAGAAAAACCATTCATTCATCACCCTGCATAAGATAAGAAAATGATAACAACGAAAGGCGTACCTGGTAGAGTTAGAGATCGATTGGTAATATGACTTTATCCATGTGTATATAGGTTATCAATATATTCTAAGCTTATTGTGCCTTCCCCGGCAACGACGCTAAAAATGCTTGTTGGTACTTTTAACGCCACTACTAAAAGCAGAGATAAATTCTACCCTTAGCAACGACATCAAAAGTAGTCGGTATATAATTACTTGTCATTAGCAACTAGCCACTCTTGAATTACTAACATTCCTAAACATGAAGTAGGTTGTCATCCCCGATTATATTGCTAGGAAATTATTATAGATTTACATTGTACTAATATGACTAGGCAGATAAAGATATGAATATAATATGAATGTAAGCTAATGGGTTCTGCATGTGAACAGATAATTATACCGTTGTAGCATTTTACCTAGGGAAGTATCCAGGCTGTCGATTTATAATTATACCTCTAGGAAAGCTATGTAATAAACTATTATCTATCATATTGATGAGAAACTATATAGACTGGATAAATGATATTACCTAAGTCATATACTCTACTCATAACAGGTAGAGGTCACAAGATAAATAAGGATAAATACGGGTGATAGCATAATCATCAAGTATCATAATTAAGGATAATCATCAGAGCATCTTACTAGTCATAATCATAGCTAGCCATTGGATAAACTAGGGAGATAAGTCTATAACTACATCAATGAATAACTCTAATTAGTGCAACTATATCTAGTAATCATCACTAAGTCAACCCTAAATCATCATTGCATGTAAAGAGGCATCAACTAATAAGGGTATTAAGACCTAGGTCACCTCCTTCGTGACCGTGCCCATGCTAGTCCTACATACAGGGGGTGGACTACAGAGGAACTAATGTAGCTGTCACCTACGCAGACTACAACACGTCCCGGCATATCAGGGTGCACTCGCAGATAAACAAGACATCTAGACACCACGTCTACATATCGCCTAGCATCTACCCATTGTACATATGGATAAATGCTATACGAGCAATTACATGAATTCAATAAGATCGAAGTAACTAAACTAGACATATAATCAAAGTAGACAATGACTATTACAATTAAGAACATATGAATCTATTTAGAGTAAAGTCTCCCTAATCTGAATAATGAATACAATAAAGTAATTAAGAACTAGATCTATTACCGAACTCTTGCGCTCCAGACATACGCCAGGGGTTCCAGATCCGATGAAGAACTAGATCTCCTCTACTTCTAATCTAGCTAGCTAATCCTATGAACTAGAAGGCTCTTGATGAACTTGAAGGCTCTTGATGCTTGACGGCTTGAGGCCTTGATGAATAATGAATTGGCTCTCTCCAGTGGGTCTACCCACATATTTATAGTCCGGTGGGATGCGCGTGCGCCACAGGATCAAACCAACGTAACGTAGGGCTGAGATGCATCCTTGGAGGCGGTGGAGGAACATTCCAGAAGGGGGCCACCAAACCCTAGCCAGGGCGCCGCCCGGCCCCATGGTGGGGCTAGCCAGCCCCCGGCCGTGGCTTTCGGCCCCCCGTAAACCGGTGTCTTCTAGAGTCTTCCTGAGTCTTCCCGTGGTGTCCTTCGTGGCGGATAGGTTTTGTGGTTATTTTGCGCTAGAATCCCTCTTTTTCAGCTTTTCTAGAAATCACCCTAGAAAATACAGAATATGCAAAACTCGTGGAATTTGTCAGATAAAGCCCTAGACTAGTGTGTTTTCTTGTTTTCCTTCGGATAAAAAGCCCTAATAAAAGTTGACGCTAACGAGTGTCAACATGCCCTAACCCCACCCGTACATACAGTTTCTAGCCAATTTTTTCTTTAACCACACTAAACGGCCTTCGTTCGCCTCTCGGCTTCGGGCGCGCCCCTTAGGACCGCAGGGTTATCTCCCGAAAATGCATCGGGCATCTTCGGCACCCCATTAGCCATCCATGAGGCCAACCACCCCGCCTTAACCCCGCCCGTGCGTGCGGTTTCCGGTCGATTTTTACGTTAACTACACTAAACGGCCTTCGTTAAGCCTCCCCCGACTCGGGCGCACCCTCTAGGACCGCGGGGTTATCTCCTAGAAATGCATCGGGCATCTTCAGCACCCCATTAGTCATCCACGAGGCTAGTCACCCTGCCCTAACCCTCGCCCGTACTTGTAGTTTCTGGCCGTTTTTTCCGTTAACTACACTAAATGGCCTTCGTTCGCCTCCCGGCTCCGGCGCGCCCCTAGGACCGTGGCGTTGCCTCCCAGAAATGCATCAGGCATCTTCGCTACACCGTTAGCCTTCCATGAAGCCAGCCACAATGCCCTAACACCACCCATACGTGCGGTTTCTAGACAATTTTTCCTTTAGCTACACTAAACGGCCTTCGTTCGCCTCTCGACTCCGGGCGTGCCCCCTAGGACCGCAGGTTTATCTCCCAAAAATGCCTTAGGTGTCTTCGCCTCCCCGTTAGCCATCCAGGTGGCCAGCCACCCCGCCCTAACCCTTCCCGTATATACGGTTTCCGGTCGATTTTTCCATTAACCACACTAAATGGCCTTTGTTCGCCTCCCAGCTCTAGGTGTGCCCCCTAGGACCGTGGGGTTATCTCCTGGAAACACATCAGACGTCTTCGGCACCCTGTTAGCCATCCACGAGGCTAGTCACCCCGCCCTAACCCTCGCCCGTACGTGCGGTTTCTAGCCATTTTTTCTGTTAACTACACTAAATGACCTTCATGCACCTCCTGGGTCCGGGCGCGCCCCCTAGGACCGTGGGGTTATCTCCCGGAAACGCATCAGGCATCTTTGCCACTCCGTTAGCCATCCACGACGCCAACCATAACGCCCTAACCCCGCCTGTACGTGCGGTTTCTGGCCGATTTTTCCTTTAACTACATTAAATGGCCTTCGTTCGCCTCCCAGATCTGGGCGCGCCCCTAGGACCGTGGGGTTATCTCCAGGAAATGCATCAGGCATGTTTAGAACCCTATTAGCCATCCATGAGGCTATCCACAATGCCCTAACCCCACCCGTACGTGCGGTTTCTGGCCAATTTTTCCTTTAGCCACACTAAACGGCCTTCGTTCGCCTCCCGGCTCCGGGCGCACCCCCTAGGACCACAGGGTCATCTTCCAGAAATGCATCGGGCATCTTCGCCAACCCGTTAGCCATCCACGAAGCTAGCCACCCCGCCCTAACCGTGCCCGTACGTGCAGTTTCCAGTCGATTTTTCTGTTAACTACACTAAACGGCCTTCGTTCGCCTCCCAGCTCCGGGCGCACCCCTAGGACCATGGGGTTATCTCCTGGAAACGCATCGGTCGTGTTTGCCACGCTGTTAGCCATCCACGAGGTCAGCCACAACGCCCTGACCCCACCCGTACGTGCGGTCTCTGGTCAATTTTTCCTTTAGCTACACTAAACGGCATTCGTCCGCCTCTCGGCTCCAGGCGCCCCCTAAGACCACAGGGTTATCTCCCGAAAATGCATCAGGTGTCTTTGCCACCCCGTTAGCCATCCACAAGGCCAGCCACCCGACCCTAACCCTGCCTGTACGTGTGGTTTCCGGTCGATTTTTCCATTAACTACACTAAACGGCCTTCGTTCGCCTCCCAGCTCCGGGGGCGCCCCCCTAGAACCGTGGGGTTATCTCCTAGAAATGCATCGGGCATCTTCGGCACCCCGTTAGCCATCCACGAAGCTAGTCATCCCGCCCTAACCCTCGCCCGTACTTGTAGTTTCTGGCCATTTTTTCTGTTAACTACACTAAATGGCCTTCGTTCGCCTCCCGGCTCCGGCGCGCCCCTAGGACCACGGCGTTGTCTCCCTAAAATGCATCAGGCATCTTCGCCACACCATTAGCCTTCCATGAAGCCAGCCACAACGCCCTAACGCCACCCATACGTGTGGTTTCTGGCTAATTTTTCCTTTAGCAACACTAAACATCCTTCGTTCGCCTCTCGACTCCGGGCGTGCCCCCTAGGACCATAGGTTTATCTCCCAGAAATGCATCGGGTGTCTTCGCCTTCCCGTTAGCCATCCACGAGGCCAGCCACCCCGCCCTAACCCTTCCCGTACATGCGGTTTCCGGTCGATTTTTCCGTTAACTACACTAAACAGCCTTCGTTCGCCTCCCAGCTCTAGGCGTGCCCTCTAGACCGTGGGGTTATCTCCTGGAAACACATCAGACGTCTTTGGCACCCTGTTAGCCATCCACGAGGCCAGTCACCCCGCCCTAACCCGCGCCCGTATGTGTGGTTTCTGGCCATTTTTCCGTTAACTACACTAAATGGCCTTCGTGCACCTCCTAGGTCCGGGCGTGCCCCCTAGGACCATGGGGTTATCTCCTAGAAATGCATCAGGTGTCTTCGCCACTCCGTTAGCCATCCACGAGGCCAACTACAACACCCTAACCTCGCCTGTACGTGCGGTTTCTGGCCGATTTTCCTTTAACTACACTAAATGGCCTTCATTCGCCTCCCGGCTCTGGGCATGCCCCTAGGACCACGGGGTTATCTCCTGGAAATGCATCAGGCATGTTTGGAACCCTGTTAGCCGTCCACGAGGCCAGCCACAACGCCCTAACCCCACCCGTACGTGCGGTTTCTGGCCAATTTTTCCTTTAGCTACACTAAACGGCCTTCGTTCGCCTCCTGGCTCCGGGCGTGCCCCTAGGACCATAGGGTTATCTTCCGGAAATGCATCGGGCATCTTCGCCAACCCGTTAGCCATCCACGAGGCTAGCCACCCCGCCCTAACCCTACCCATACGTGTAGTTTCCAGTCGATTTTTCTGTTAACTACACTATACGGCCTTCGTTCGCCTCCTGGCTCCGGGCACGCCCCTAGGACCATGGGGTTATCTCCTTGAAACGCATCGGGTGTGTTTGCCACCCTGTTAGCCATCCACGAGGCCAGCCACAACGCCCTAACCCCACCCGTACGTGCGGTTTCTGGTCAATTTTTCCTTTAGCTACACTAAACGGCCTTCGTCCGCCTTCCGGCTCCAGGCGCCCCCTAAGACCATAGGGTTATCTCCCGGAAATGCATCAGGCATCTTCGCCACCCCGTTAGCCATCCACAAGGCCAGCCACCCCACCCTAACCCTGCCCGTACGTGTGGTTTCCGGTCGATTTTTCTATTAACTACACTAAATGGCCTTCATTCGCCTCCCAGCTCCAGGCGCGCCCATAGGACCACGGGGTTGTCTCCTGGAAATGAATCTGGCATCTTTGGCACCCCGTTAGCCATTCACGAGACTAGTCACCCCGCCCTAACCCTCGCCCGTACATGTGGTTTCTGACCGATTTTTCCGTTAACTACACTAAATGGCCTTCGTTCGCCTCCCGGCTCTGGGCGCGCCCCCTAGGACCGTGGGTTATCTCTCGAAAACGCATCAGGTGTCTTCGCCACATCGTTAGCCATCCACAAGGCCACCAACAACGCCCTAGCCCCGCCTGTGCGTGTGGTTTCCGGCCGATTTTTCCTTTAACTACACTAAACGGCCTTCATTCGCCTCCCGGCTCTGGGCACGCCCCTAGGACCATGGGGTTATCTCTTAGAAACGCATTGGGCTTGTTTGCCACCCTGTTAGCCATCCACGATGCCAGCCACAATGCCCTAACCCCACCCGTACGTGCGGTTTCTGGCCAATTTTTCCTCTAGCTACACTAAACGGCCTTCGTTCGCCTCCCGGCATCGGGTGTGCCCCCTAGGACCGTAGGGTTATCTCCTAGAAATGCATCAGGCATCTTTGCCACCCCAGTAGCCATCCATGAGGCCAGCCACCCCACCCTAACCCTGCCCGTACGTGTGGTTTCTGATCGATTTTTCCGTTAACTGCACTAAACTGCCTTCGTTCGCCTCCCAGCCCCAAGTGCGCCCCCTAGGACCATGGGGTTGTCTCCTAGAAATGCATCAGACATCTTTGACACCCTGTTAGCCATCCATGAGGCTAGTCACCCCGCCCTAACCCTCGCCCGTACGTGTGGTTTCTAGCCATTTTTTCGTTAACTACACTAAATGGCCTTCGTTCACCTCCCGGCTCCGGGTACGCCCCCTAAGACTGTGGGGTTATCTCCCAGAAACACATCAGGCGTCTTCACCACTCCGTTAGCCATCCAAGAGGCCAACCACAATGCCCTAACTACGCATGTACGTGCGGTTTCCGGCCGATTTTTCCTTTAACTACACCAAACGGCCTTCGTTCACCTCCCGGCTCCGGGCGCGCCCCTAGGATCATGGGGTTATGTCCTGGAAATGCATCGGGCGTGTTCGCCACCCTGTTAGCTATCTACGAGGCCAGCCACAGTGCCCTAACCCCACCCGTAGGTGCGGTTTCAGGCCAATTTTTACTTTAGCTTCACTAAATAGCCTTCGTTCGCCTCTCGGCTCCGGGCGCGCCCCCTAAGACCGCAGGGTTATCTCCAGCAATGCATCAGGCGTCTTCACCACCCCGTTAGCCATCCACGAGGCCAGCCACCCCACCCTAACCCTCCCTGTACATGTGGTTTCCGGTTGATTTTTCTGTTAACTACACTAAACGGCCTCCATTCGCTTCCCAGCTCCGGGCGCGCCCCCTAGGACCATGGGGTTATCTCCTGGAAACGAATCGGGCGTCTTTGGCACCTCGTTAGCCATCCACGAGACTAGTCACCCTGCCCTAACCCTCGCCCGTACATGCAGTTTCTGGCCGATTTTTCCATTAACTACACTAAATGGCCTTCGTTCGCCTCCCGGCTCTAGGTGTGGCCCCTAGGACCACGGGTTATCTATTAGAAATGCATCAGGCGTCTTCGCCACACCGTTAGCCATCCACGAGGCCACCAACAATGCCCTAACCCGCCTGTACGTGTGGTTTCCGGCCGTTGTTTCCTTTAACTACACTAAACCGCCTTCGTTCGCCTCCCGGCTCTAGGCGCACCCATAGGACCATAGGGTCATCTCCTAGAAACGCATCGGGCGTGTTCACCACCCTGTTAGCCATCCACGAGGCCAGCCACAATGCCCTAACCCCACCCATACGTACGGTTTCTGGCCAATTTTTCCTTTAGCTACACTAAGCGGACTTCGTTCGCATCCCAGCTTTGGGTGCGCCCCCAAGGACCATAGGGTTATCTCCTAGAAATGCATGGGCGTCTTCTCCACCCCGTTAGCCATCCACAGCCACCCCACCCTAACCCTGCCCGTACATGCGGTTTTTGGTTGACTTTTCTGTTAACTACAGTAAATAGGCTTCATTTGCCTCCCAGCTCTGGGCGCCCCTAGGACCACAGCGTTATCTCCTGGAAAGGCATCGGGCGTCTTCGGCACCCCGTTAGCCATCCACAAGGCTAGTCAGCCCGCTCTAACCCTCGCCCGTACGTGCGGTTTCTAGCCGATTTTTCCGTTAACTACACTAAATGGCCTTCGTTCGCCTCTAGGCTCTAGGCGCGAGCCTAGGACCGTGGGGTTATCTCCTAGAAATGCATCCGAAGTCTTCGCCACACCGTTAGCCATCCACGAGGCCAGCCACAACGCCCTAACCCCGCCTGTACATGTGGCTTCCGGCCGATTTTTCCTTTAACTAGGCTAAACGGCCTTTGTTCGCCCCCCAGCTCTGGGCGCGCCACTAGGAACATGGGGTTATCTCCTAGAAATGCATCGGGCATCTTTGGCACCCCGTTAGCCATCCATGAGGATAGTCACCCCGCCCTAACCCTCACCCGTACTTGTAGTTTCTGGCCGTTTTTTTGTTAACTACACTAAATGGCCTTCGTTCACCTCCCGACTCTGACGCGCCCCTAGGACCACGGCGTTGTCTCCCGAAAATGCATCAGGCATCTTCGCCACACCGTTAGCCTTCCATGAAGCCAGCCACAACTCCCTAACGCCACCCATACGTGTAGTTTCTGGCCATTTTTTCCTTTAGCTACACTAAATGGCCTTCGTTCGCCTCCCAGCTTTGGGTGTGCCCCCAAGGACAATAGGGTTATCTCCTGGAAATGCATGGGTGTCTTCTCCACCCCGTTAGCCATCCACGAGGCCACACACCCCACCCTAACCCTGCCCGTACGTGCGGTTTTCGATCGACTTTTCTGTTAACTACAGTAAACAGGCTTCGTTTGCCTCCCAGCTCTGGGCGCCCCCTAGGACCACGGGGTTATCTCCTGGAAATGCATCAGGCGTCTTCGGCACCCCGTTAGCCATCCACGAGGCTAGTCACCCCGCCCTAACTCTCGCCCATACATGCGGTTTCTGGCCGATTTTTCCGTTAACTACACTAAATGGCCTTCGTTCGCCTCCCGGCTCTGGGTGCGCCCCTAGGATCATGGGTTTATCTCCCGAAAATGCATCTGATGTCTTCACCACACCGTTAGCCATCCACGAGGCCAGCCACAATGCCCTAACCCCGCCTGTACATGTGGCTTCCGGCCGATTTTTCCTTTAACTAGGCTGAACGGCCTTCGTTCGCCTCTCGGCTCTGGGCGCGCCACTAGGACCATGGGGTTATCTCCTAGAAATGCATCGGGCATCTTCGGCACCCCGTTAGCCATCCATGAGGCTACTCACCCCGCCCTAACCCTCGCCCGTACTTGTAGATCCTGGCCGTTTTTTCCGTTAACTACACTAAATAGCCTTCGTTCGCCTCCCAGCTCCGGCGCGCCCCTAGGACCGCGGCGTTGTCTCTCGGAAACACATCAGGCATCTTCGCCACACCGTTAGCCTTCCATGAAGCCAGCCACAATGCCCTAACGCCACCCATACGTGCGGTTTCTGGCCAATTTTTCCTTTAGCTACACTAAACGGCCTTCGTTCGCCTCTCGACTCCGGGCGCCCCTAGGACCGCAGGTTTATCTCCCGGAAATGCCTCGGGTGTCTTCGCCTCCCCGTTAGCCATCCACATGGCTAGCCACCCCGCCCTAACCCTTCCCGTACGTGCGGTTTCCGGTTGATTTTTCGTTAACTACACTAAACAGCCTTCGTTCGCCTCCCAGCTCTAGGCGTGCCCCCTAGGACCGCGGGATTATCTCCTAGAAATGCATCAGACGTCTTCGGCACCCTGTTTGCCATCCACGAGGCTAGTCAACCCACCCTAACCCTCGCCCGTACGTGCGGTTTCTGGCCATTTTTTCCGTTAACTACACTAAATGGCCTTCGTGCACCTCCTGGGTCTGGGCGCGCCCCTAGGACCATGGGGTTATCTCCCGAAAATGCATCAGGCATCTTCGCCACTCCGTTAGCCATCCATGAGGCCAACCACAACACCCTAACCCCGCCTGTACGTGCGGTTTCTGGCCGATTTTTCCTTTAACTACACTAATTCGCCCCCCGGCTCCGGGCGCGCCCCTAGGACCGTGGGGTTATTTCCTAGAAACACATCAGGCATGTTCGGAACCCTGTTAGCCATCCACGAGGCTAGCCACAACGCTCTAGCCCCACCCGTACGTGCGGTTTCTGGCCAATTTTTCCTTTAGCTACACTAAACGGCCTTCGTTCGCCTATCGGCTCCGGGCGCGCCCTCTAGGACCATAGGGTTATCTTCCAGAAATGCATCGGGCATCTTTGGCAACTCGTTACCCATCCACGAGGCTAGCCACCACGCCCTAACCCTGCCCGTACGTACAGTTTCTAGTCGATTTTTTCTGTTAACTACACTAAACGGCCTTCGTTCGCCTCCCGGCTCTGGGCGCGCCCCTAGGACCATGGGGTTATCTCCTAGAAATGCATCGGGTGTGTTCACCACCCTGTTAGCCATCCACGAGGCCAGCCACAACGCCCTAACCGCACCCGTACGTGCAGTTTCTGGTCATTTTTTCCTTTAGCTACACTAAACAGCCTTCGTCCGCCTCCTGGCTCCAGGCGCCCCCTAAGACCATAGGGTTATCTCCCAAAAATGCATCAGGCGTCTTCGCCACCCCGTTAGCCATCCACAAGGCCAGCCACCCCACCCTAACCCTGCCCGTACGTGTGGTTTCCGGTCGATTTTTCCGTTGACTACACTAAACGGCCTTCGTTCGCCTCCCAGCTCCGGGCGCGCCCATAGGACCACGGGGTTATCTCCTGGAAATGAATCTGGCGTCTTTGGCACCCCTTTAGCCATTCACGAGACTAGTCACCCCGCCCTAACCCGCACCCGTACATGTGGTTTCTGGCCGATTTTTTCATTAACGACACTAAATTGCCTTCGTTCGCCTCCCAGCTCTGGGCGCGCCCCCTAGGACCGCGGGTTATCTCTCAAAAACACATCAGGTGTCTTCGCCACACCGTTAGCCATCCACGAGGCCACCAACAACTCCCTAACCCCGCCTGTACGTGTGGTTTCCAGCCGATTTTCCTTTAACTACACTAAACGGCCTTCATTCGCCTCTCGGCTCTGGGCACGCCCCTAGAACCATGGGGTTATCGCCTAGAAATGCATCGGGCGTGTTCGCCACCCCGTTAGCCATCCACAATACCAGCCACCCCACCCTAAACCTGCCCGTACGTGTGGTTTCCGGTCAATTTTTCCGTTAACTACACTAAACGGCCTTCGTTCGCTTCCTGGCTCTGGGCGCGCCCCCTAGGACCATGGGGTTATGATAAGGACACGCCTATGATGTCCAAGAATTTGTCCCAATCTTTCACGGCACAAGTTATCAACAATTTTCTGACTGGATAATAGCAACCTTTCAATTACAATATATAATGATAAATACTCTTCTGAGTTCAATATAGGGGGCGAGCCGACCAATTGCCGAAAAACAAAGTATAAGCTGCAGCACACTAGAATACCAGCTCGATGTTTCAATCAATGAGAAGCAGACAGGAATCGGACAAACAAGCGAAGTGAACCTCACGGTAATTCAAAGCTAACCAACCAACATGTAATTAGATCAACTAACCAGCAGAATTCACGTATGATCAATAACTCAAGAGCTATATACTACTCTGAAGCAGCAGCAACGGCAACAATTATATATCAATCTCAAATAGGAATAGCGGCCGTACTCAATGTATCTCTCGGAAAGGATTAACTCCAACGTGATATCTCCAAGCAATGAAATAGTAATAGATAATGGTTACAGCTCGGCTTACAAAAACAATTAGTAGATGCAATCCGCAGCCGTCGATAAATCTTCCACCCACAGTCACGACGAACCACGATCAGAAGAGAGGGAACCTCAGGAAGTCCAAGCGACGCACCCGAACTGTAGCAGCTCGATCACACACTCCACACAAATCCATGAAGGATCCGAAACAATCACCCCGACTAGCTAGGGTTCTTGAGCGGCGGCTCGACGAGAGATAAACTCCAACAAATAAAATCCAATCTAATCTTTACAGGCCGGCCCTAGGCCATATATGTGCTGCTCGCAGTACGTACACAAGGACTCTTAGTCGGACTTAGTCGAAGACATCGAGGTTCGACCAGCTCACATGGAGGAACCGCACGTGATCGCTTGGACCTCAATCTAGCCGGACTTAACTAATTATTAAACAAAAGACTAATATGGAATATGGCCTGAACAAATCTCCCGTGTGCCATATACTGAATTAAATATTTTAGCTCCAATAGGCAGCACCAATCATCATTCAACTTGGATTAAAATACGTTGCACCTGATGTGTAGTCCGACTTGATCTCACAAAGCATGAAACCAATCTGCACGAAGTGCTTCTCATATTGCTTGTGCAAATTAACTCTCTAGAAAATTAGCTTGGTTGATATGATAGCAAGACAAGATAAATCCCCTTCCTTCACAATGTTTTGCCTTATATCAAATGAAAATGCACCAAGCTTTAAGGAAGAAGGATATTTCATATTGTCAGCAGATAAATCATTCGAAGCTGAACTAATAACTTGAGGAGCCATGGGCTCATCAGGTTATCTCCTGGAAACAAATCGAGCATCTTTGGCACCCCGTTAGCCATCCACGAGACTAGTCACCCCGCCCTAACCCTTGCCCGTACATGCGGTTTCTGGCCGATTTTCCGTTAACTACACTAAATGGCCTTCGTTCGCCTCCCGGCTCCAGGCGCACCCCTAGGACCATGGGGTTATCTCCTGGAAATGCATCCGGCATCTTGGCCACACCGTTAGCCATCCACGAGGCCAGCCACAATGCCCTAACCCCGCCTGTACATGTGGTTTCCGGCTGATTTTTCTTTAACTAGACTAAATAGCCTTTGTTCACCGCCCAGCTCTGGGCACGCCACTAGGACCATGGGGTTATCTCCTGGAAACCCATCGGGCAAGTTCGCCACACCGTTAGCCATCCCCGAGGCCAGCCACAATGCCCTAACTCTACCCGTACGTGCGGTTTCTGGCTAATTTTTCTTTTAGCTACACTAAACGGCCTTTGTTCGCCTCCCGGCTCTGGGCGCGCCCCCTAGGACCACAGGGTTATCTCCCAAAAATACATCGGGTGTCTTCGCCACCCCGTTAGCCATCCACAAGGCTAGCCACCCCGCCTTAACCCTGCCCGTACGTGCAGTTTCCGGTCGATTTTTCTGTTAACTACACTAAACGGCCTTCATTCGCCTCCCAGCTCCGGGCGTGCCCCCTAGGAATGCGGGGTTATCTCCTGGAAATGCATCGGGCGTCTTTGGCACCCCGTTAGCCATCCACGAGACTAGTCACCCTGCCCTAACCCTCGCCCGTACATGCGGTTTCTGGCCGATTTTTCTGTTAACTACACCAAATAGCCTTCGTTCGCCTCTCGGCTCTGGGTGTGCCCCTAGGACCGTGGGTTATCTCTCAAAAATGCATCAGGTGTCTTCACCACACCGTTAGCCATCCACGAGGCTACCAACAACGCCCTAACCCTACCTGTACGTATGGTTTCCGGCCAATTTTCCTTTAACTACACTAAACGGCTTTCGTTCACCTCCTGGCTCCGGGCGCGCCCCTAGGACCGTGGGGTTATCTCCTAGAAACGCATCGGGCATGTTCACCACCCCGTCAGCCATCCATGAGGCTAGCCACAATGCCCTAACCCCACCCGTACGTGTGGTTTCTGGCCAATTTTTCCTTTAGCTACACTAAACGGCCTTCGTTCGCCTCCCGGCTCCGGGTGCGCCCCTAGGACCGTAGCGTTATCTCCCAAAAATGCATCAGGCATCTTTGCCACACTGTTGGCCATCCATGGGGCTAGCCACAACAACCTAACCCCGCCTGTACATGCGATTTCCAGCCGATTTTTCTTTTAACTACACTAAACGGCCTCAGTTCGCATCCCGGCTCCAGGCGCACCCTTAGGACCGTGGGGTTATCTCCTGGAAATGCATTGGGCGCGTTTGAAACCCTGTTAGCCATCCAGGCCAGCCAGAACACCCTAACCCCACCCGTACATGCGGGTTCTGGCCAATTTTTCCTTTAACCACACTAAACGGCCTTCGTTCGCCTCCTGGCTCCGAGCGCCCCACCTAGGACCATAGGGTTATCTCCCGGAAATGCATCGGGCATCTTCGCCACCCCATAGCCATCCATGAGGCCAGCCACCCCGCCCTAACCCTGCCCGTACGTGCGGTTTCCTGTCGATGTTTCCGTTAACTACACTAAACGGCCTTCGTTCGCCTCCCAGCTCTGGGCGCGCCCCATAGGACCACGGGGTCCTGGAAATGCATCAAGCATCTTCGGCACCCCGTTAGCCATCCACGAGGCTAGTCACCCCGCCCTAACCCTCGCCCGTATGTGCGGTTTCATGCCCTTTTTTCCGTTAAATACATTAAATGGCCTTCGGTCGCCTCCCGGCTCCGGTGCGCCCCTAGAACCACGACGTTATCTCCCGAAAACGCATCACGCGTCTTCGCCACACTGTTAGCCTTCCATGAAGCCAACCACAATGCCCTAACCCCACCTGTACGTGCGGTTTCCGACCGATTTTTCCTTTAACTACACTAAACAGCCTTCGTTTGGCTCCCGGCTTTGGGCGCGCCCTAGGACCACGGGGTTATCTCTTGGAAATGCATCAGATGTGTTAACCACCCCGTTAGCCATCCACGAGGCCAGCCACAACGCCCTAACCCCACCCGTACTAGAGGTTTCTGGCCAATTTTTCTTTTAGCTACATTAAACGGCCTTTGTTCGCCTCCTGGATCCGGGCGCGCCCCCTAGGACCACAGGGTTATCTCCTAAAAATGCATCGGGCATCTTCGCCACCCTGTTAGCCATCCATGAGGCCAGCCACCTCGCCCTAACCCTGCCCGTATGTACGGTTTCCGGTCGATTTTTCCATTAACTACACTAAATGGCCTTCGTTCGCCTCCCGGCTCCAGGCGCACCCCTAGGACCATGGGGTTATCTCCTGGAAATGCATCGGGAGTGTTCACCACCCTGTTAGCCATCCAGGCCAGCCACAACGCCCTAACCCCACCCGTACATGCGGGTTCTGGCCAATTTTTCCTTGAACCACACTAAACGGCCTTCGTTCGCCTCCTGCCTCCGAGCGCGCCCCCTAGGACCGCAGGGTTATCTCCTAGAAATGCATCGGGCATCTTTGCCACCCCTTAGCCATCCATGAGGCCAGCCACCCCACCCTAACCCTGCCCGTACGTGCGGTTTCCTGCCGATGTTTCCGTTAACTACACTAAACGGCCTTCGTTCTCCTCCCAGCTCTGGGCGCACCCATAGGACTGTGGGGTTATCTCCTAGAAATGCATCGGGCATCTTTGGCACCCCGTTAGCCATCCACGAGGCTAGTCACCCCGCCCTAACCCTCGCCCGTACGTGTGGTTTCTTGCCCTTTTTTTCGTTAAATACACTAAATGGCCTTCGTTCGCCTCCCGGCTCCGGTGCGCCCCTAGAACCATGATGTTATCTCCCGAAAATGCATCACGCCTCTTCTCCACACTGTTAGCCTTCCATGAAGCCAGCCACAACGCCCTAACCCCGCCTGTACGTGCGATTTCTGGCCGATTTTTTCTTTAACTACACTAAACAGCCTTCGTTCGCCTCCCGGCTTTGGGCGCGCCCTAGGACCATGGGGTTATCTCTTGGAAACACATCGGACATGTTCACCACCCTGTTAGCCATCCACGAGGCCAGCCACAAAGCCTTAACCCAACCCGTACGGGCGGTTTCTGGCCAATTTTTCCTTTAGCTACACTAAACGGCCTTCGTTCGCCTCCCGGCTTCGGATGCGCCCCCTAGGACCATAGGGTTATCTCCTGGAAATGCATCGGGTGTCTTCCCCACCCCGTTAGCTATCCACGAGGCCAGCCACCCCACCCTAACCCTGCCCGTACATGTGGTTTTCGGTTGATTTTTTCGTTAACTGCACTAAACAGGCTTTGTCCGCCTCCCAGCTCCAGGCGCCCCCTAGGACCACGGGGTTATCTCCTGGAAACGCATCGGGCATCTTTGGCACCCCGTTAACCATCCACGAGGCTAGTCACCCCACCCTAACCCTCGCCCGTACGTGCAGTTTCTGGCCGATATTTCCGTTAACTATACTAAATGGCCTTCGTTCGCGTCCCGGCTCTGGGCGCGCCCCTAGGACCATGGGGTTATCTCCTAGAAATGCATCAGGCATCTTCACCACACCGTTACCATCCACAAGGCCAGCCACAACGCCCTAACCCCACCTGTACATGCGGTTTGGGGCTGATTTTTCCTTTAACTACACTAAACGGCCTTCGTTCGCCTCTCAGCTCCGGACGCACCGCTAGGACCATGGGGTTATCTCCTAGAAACGCATCGGGCGTGTTCGCCACACCGTAAGCCATCCATGAGGCCAGCCACAACGCCTTAACCCCACCCGTACGTGCAATTTCTAGCCAATTTTTCCTTTAGCTACACTAAACGGCCTTTGTTCGCCTCCCGGATCCGGGCGCGCCCCTAGGACCACAGGGTTATCTCCCGAAAATGCATCGGGCGTCTTCGCCACCCTGTTAGCCATCCACGAGGCCAGCCACCCCGCCCTAACCCTGCCCGTATGTGCGGTTTCCGGTCGATTTTTCCGTTAACTACACTAAACGGCATTCGTTCGCCTCCCAGCTCCGGGCGTGCCCCCTAGGACCATGGGGTTATCTCCTGCAAACACACCGGGCGTCTTTGGCACCGCGTTAGCCATCCACGAGTCTAGTCACCCCGCCCTAACCCTCGTCCGTACTTGCGGTTTCTAGCCAATTTTTCCGTTAACTACACTAAATGGCCTTCGTTCGCCTCCCGGCTCTGGGCGCACCCCCTAGGACCGTGGGTTATCTCTCAGAAACGCAACATGGCATTCCCCTAAAAGAGATAAAAGAGAATTTTGCCATGCAATCGCCTGGAGGGTGTATGCATACAAAAGAGTTAGTACATGATGTACCCATCAAGTTGGGTGATCATTCATTTCCTACAACTATGGTAGTCTTGAAGGATCAGACAATAGATGTGATCCTTGGTATGAATTGGCTCTACCAGCATGGGGCCGTGATAGACACCTTGAATAGGTGTATAAAGCTAGATTTACCCAATAGCGATACCAAGCTTATACTCCAATTCTCTACTCCTAAGAGAGCAGTTGGGAAAGTCTGTGCTACCTCTGTTCCAAAAATTCAAGATATACCTGTAGTCTGTGAGTTTCCAGATGTGTTCCCTGAAGATTTGCCTGGTCTACCGCCTGAGCGTGAAGTTGAGTTCTCGATTGAGTTAAAGCCTGGAGCTGTGCCAGTTTCAAGGCGTGCCTATCGAATGCCACCAAAAGAGTTAGCAGAAATGAAGGAGCAACTGGAGCAATTGCTTATTAAGAAATTTATTCGACCCAGCTCATCGCCATGGCGTTGTCCGGCGATATTTGTGAAAAAGAAAGATCAATCCTTGAGGATGTGTGTGGATTACCGTCCTCTAAATGAGGTGACCATTAAAAATAAATATCCCCTTCCCCGTATTGATCTTCTCTTTGATCAGTTAGTAGGAGCCAAAGTGTTTTCCAAAATTGATCTTCGATCTGGATACCACCAAATAAGAATCAAACCCGAAGATATCCACAAAACAGCTTTTATTACCAGATATGGTCTTTATAAATATCTGGTTATGTCTCACTTCATGTATCTCATGAATTCTGTGTTTATGCCTGAGCTTGATAAGTTTGTCGTTGTTTTCATCGACGACATCCTTATTTATTCCAAAACCAAAGAGGAACATGCGGAGCATCTCCGTATTGTGCTAACTCACCTTCGAGAGCACCAACTCTATGCCAAGTTTAGCAAATGTGAATTTTGGCTAAATAAAATTTCTTTCCTTGGTCATGTCCTATCTGCTGAAGGCGTGGCTGTTGACCCTGGCAAAGTTCAAGATGTCTTAAACTGGAAACCACCCACCACTGTCCACCAAGTCCGAAGTTTCCTAGGAATGGCGGGCTATTACCGTCGTTTCATTCCAAGTTTCTCCAAAATCTCTAAACCTATTACCGAACTTCTAAAGAACCAAACCAAGTTCCGATGGTCACCTGAGTGCGAAAAGCTTTCCAAACTTTGAAAAAAGCTTTTGACTACTGCTCCAATCCTTGCACAACCAAATGTTGAGAAGCCATTTGATGTGTACTTTGTGATGCTTCCGAATTGGTATTGGGTGTGTACTGATGCAAGAAGGTCGAGTGATAGCTTATGCTTCACGTCAACTCAAACATCATGAAGAACATTATCCTACTCATGACTTGGAATTAGCAGCTGTAGTTCATGCTCTCAAGATCTGGAGGCACTATTTATTAGGAAATTTATGTCATATATACACTGACCACAAGAGTTTGAAGTATATCTTTACTCAGTCAGAGTTAAATATGAGGCAGCGAAGATGGCTTGAATTGATCAAAGATTATGACCTTGAGATACATTATCATTCGGGTAAGGCTAATGTGGTTGCTGATGCTCTCAGTCGCAAATCTCAGTGTAACTGCTTATCCGTACCACCTGCAAGTCTTAATCTCTGTCAAGAATTAGGAAGGTTGGGTATTGAAATGATTGCACAAGGAGAATTGAATAATATCATAGTGAGGTCATCTATTCAAGATCAGATTATAGAAGCTCAACGCACAAGCAAGAGGATAGCTTATATCAAAGATAAGGTTCAAGCAGGTCGAGCGGCTTGTTTCCATATTGATGATAAGGGAGTATTGTGGTTCAAACACCGACTAGTTGTCCCAAAAGTTCCTGAACTTCGTCAACTAATTTTGGATGAGGCTCATATGACTAGTTTTTTAATTCATCCAGGCAGCAATAAGATGTACCATGACCTAAGGCAGAGGTTCTAGTGGACTAAAATGAAGATTGAAATAGCTCGTTATGTGGCACGATGTGATGTCTGCCAGAAAGTCAAGGCCGTACATTTAAAGCCAGCCGGGAAATTGCAACCTCTACCAATTCCAGCCTGGAAGTGGGAAGATATCAGCATGGATTTCATAGTGGGTCTTCCAAAAACAGCTCGTGGTTATGATTCCATCTGGGTAATTGTTGATCGTTTGACCAAGACCGCTCATTTTATACCAGTAAAGAATAAGTACCGAGCTCCTCATTATGCTAAGCTGTACATTGATCAAATCATGAGTTTGCATGGGGTACCAAAGAGTATAGTCACTGATAGAGGTGCTCAGTTTGTGGCTCAATTCTGAAAGAAGTTCCAAGAATCTATTGGAACTCAGTTGTTGTATAGCACAGCTTACCATCCTCAAACCGATGGACAAACTGAGAGAGTTAATCAGGTCCTTGAAGACATGTTGAGGTCATGTGTTTTGACTTATTCAACCACTTGGGATGAATGTTTGCCACTAGTGGAATTTGCATACAACAATAGTTATCAAGAAAGTATCAAGATGGCGCCATTTGAAGCACTGTATGGCCGTAGATGCCGGGTTCCACTTAATTAGTCTAAAACTGGAGAAAGATGGTTCTTCGGAGTTGATCTAGTAAAGCAAACTGAAGAAAAGGTGAGGCAGATTCAAACTAATTTGAGAATAGCCCAGTCCCGACAAAAGAGCTATGCAGATAAAAGGCATCGGCCCTTGATATTCCAAGTCGGGGATTTTGTTTATTTGAAGGTGTCACCCACCAAAGGAGTTACTCGCTTTGGAGTAAAAGGCAAGCTAGCACCACGCTACATTGGTCCATTTCAAATCATTGAAAGGTGTGGGAAAGTGGCATACCGTCTTGATTTACCTGAACAACTGTCTATGATACATAATGTCTTCCATGTGTCTCAATTGAAGAAATGCCTCAGGGTACCTGAGCAAGTTATGGGTATTGAAGGTGTTGAGATCAAACCTGACTTGTCTTATGCCGAACATCCGATCTAGGTTCTAGATCAAAGGGATCATGTGACCCGCCGCCGTACCATCAGATTCTACAAAGTACAATGGAACCAACACTCTGAGGAAGAAGCTACTTGGGAGTCTGAGGATTTCTTGGCCAAGCACTTTCCAGACTTCTATGCCTCTATCTAAGACATGTCTTGCCTCTATAAGTCATGGCTTTCTTTACAAAATGAGACTTGTAACATAAACTTTCTACCTCCCTTATGAAACCATGTAAGATGTGCAAGTATGACACGTTTCCTTTTCCATTACTTAACTCAACTCTTAAATCTCGGGATGAGATTTTCTTTAAGGGGGATGTGATGTAACACCCCTAGTGTTACTACAACTAAAACCTGTCATGACATCATATGCACTGCAATGCATTTCATGAATAGAGAACTATGACATGCAATAACTTAATCAGTTTATCTTCGTAGGTTGTTTGAGTATAGCTAAGCATGTGATATCAATTATTCTTTCTAAACCTAGATGCTAAATTAGGGTATAAAAATTTCTAAGTAAAACTAATCTTGGTGTGATCAAGTGTTTGGCTAACTCTAACTTCAAAAGGCTAATCTTGTTTTACCAATCTTTGGAGGTGAATCAAGAATCAAGATTGAATTTGGAGTCTTTGTCCTTCACATAACCCTAGTGGTTAAGTGTGGATTAAGAATATCGTTTTCAATCTTGAGGAGCTAACTATAATTAATTTTTCAAGTAAAATTTGCCAAACAAGGGCACCATTTGAAAGTATAAGTTTCATACTTGCAATGTGTGCCTTTGGTTGGGTCTTAACCTCACAAGCTCAGCCCTAAATAGTTACACAAAGTTTGAATTAGCAATTCAAATCCAAACCCTAATTTTTAAAGCCCTTTTCTACCCCATTTTGTGTAGTTTCAGAAATATTCAAAATTTGGGGTTGGTCCAAAAAGCAAAGTTGTAGATCTTGATGAGAGGAACAACTTTGGTATTCAAAAGTTTTTCAAGTTCCCATTAAAAATTTGAAGTAATTTCAAAATCTAGTTTGAAGGGTTTTTGTCCCCTTTTCAAAATCTCAAAGCAATTCAAAATTTATTCATTTTTAGAGAAAAATTCTTAAATAAAAGTTGTAGAGCAAGAAAAAAGTTGTGCAACTTCTATTTTGGGAGATTTTCATGTTCTATTCAAATTTCAAAAGTAATTTTGAAAGTTTGCAAATTGATTTAAAAGGGGGTTGCTACAGTGCAAAGCGGCAGCCTAGCAGCTTGCCGACGGCCGCCGCTCTCTGCCGTCGCGAAGGCTTGCCCGTGCCACCTCCCCGCTTGACGTGTCGAACGCGCCGTCTTGTCTTTGTCGCCCGAGGGGCAAACGTCGCCGTCTATAAGAGCCGGAGCTCGTCGCGCCGCCGCCTTCTTTTCTTCCTGCTCACCGTCGACCGCCGCCGTTCCACCGAACAATTCGCGCTCCACGCTCCATCGCCGCCTCCAATAGCTCGCACGTCGCTCTACCAACTCCTTGCACATCGCTAGAGCCGCCAACCATGGCTCGAGGATGACCAGCGCCTCCGCACGCCGCCATCTTCTTCTTCTCCGCCCGCCAGCGCCGCCGTGAGCCTCTACGCCCTGGCCAGCGCCCATCCAAGCGTCTCTAGCTCAACCAACACCACCACTCGCTCCGCCTTGACTCACTGATCACCGTCGGCCCTTTGTTTTCCACAGGTCACTGTTGATCTCACTGGAACATCGCTGCGCCACCGTGTTCATGCCGCCGTAGCCACTGCTACCCCGCACCCACCACTCCGGCCACCGCCAAGCCCACCGCAAGCCTGTTTTGAAGTCTCGGTGAGCTCCTGGTGCTTGTAGGGGAGTCATAGTCGCGTCCTTCACCGCCGTTTAGCCAAAACGGTCACGAGCCGATGAGCTCCGTCGTGCCACCGCCGTCGTGCTCCGGCCGGGTGCATCCCGTGCTCTGCTGAGTTGCGTTCGTGCTGCGTCGAGTTCGTGTCGAGTCGCTGAGTGCGTAGGCGTCCTCAGTTTCACCGGAGAAGCTCCAACGAGCCGGCACCGCCGCTGCCGTGCGCCGCCGTCCGCCATAGCCGCCGCCGTGAACACCTCAGTGCATGCCTAGGGTCGAGTAATACCTCGTTAGGTCCGTAGTGAAGTGGGGAGTTCGCTGGTGTGGTCGTCGTCGCCGGCCAGCTCACCGATGGCGAGTATCGCCGTCGTCTGTCGCCGCCGCCGCCGACTGGCCTGGAGGGAGCCGGGTGGGCCGAAAGGCCAACCCGGCCGCAGACTGTGCACTTAAGAAGAAAAGGTTTTCCTTTTTCTTTTTATTTTCTGAAAGGCTGATTTCACATTTTTGTAACTAATTATTGAGGGCTGATAAAAATAAACCAAAAATTGCTCTGTGCTCACGATAATATACTCTATTTAATAAAAATATTGAGTGCATGTGTTTAGTATAGTTTCTGAAAACCAAAAATGCAACTTTAAATGCTAATCTTAATCTTTCATGATTTTTGCAGTTTTCTATGTGTTTCCAAAAATCATGAAAAATTAGGGTTAAGCTTAATTAGATAAAACCTACTTACCTTAAAATTTGTAGCTCAATTGGATAAAGTTTCATTAAGGTTTATTTTCTGGCTTAATTAATAAAGACTTAATTAAATTCTTTAAATAAGTCTTTATTAATTAAACTTGTTTAATAACTGTAAAAAATGGTTAATAAAGTAAGTAGTGATGTTGATCACTTTAGAGATGTGTGACTTTGGGATTGAGTGATGACCCTTGGTCATTAACCCTAATGACCCTCGGCACCGTTGTAATCTTTGTTGCGCTTAGCGTGTTCGACGTCGTTGCGACTTGTCAGGAGAGCTATGGTAGCTCTCACTGGCAAGACCATCACCCTTGCAGTGGCGGCATGCAGATCTTACTAAAGAACTCCGCCATCGTTAGTTCAAGGGGTGGTATGCAGATCTTCACCACTCTCCCGATAGCAGTCCATCGGGGTGGCTTGATGCAGATCTTTGTTAAGACCCTGTTACCACCACTTGAGAAGGGGAGTTGTTTAGTGTCGTTTAGTAGCTCGATGCATCTCCGTTGCATTATCATGTTACTTTAACTGCACATCATGATCATATGTTATCTCCGTGTAGTTGAGGGGTCCGAGGAAGTTGTTGATCCGACCCCCGTCGTTGCCGAAGCTGAGTTGTTTGAAGGAGTGAGCTCCGACCCTATTGGTTCTACGCCAGGGCCCAAGTTCTTTGTCAACCCAGGCAAGCCCCGGATGCATCCAACCTTTCCTTGTGTTTTATAAAGCTTTAAAAGCTTCTATGCTTATGAAATGATGCATTAGGTGAATTGGAGTTGAATGCTATCCTAAATTGATGCATTTACCTTCCTTGATGTTGATATATCATCCTTGATACCTGTTTTATTTATAAATGCTTAGTGATGCTTAGCCCTGCTTAATTAAAGATAGGTTTTCAAAGAGTGTTTAATGATGAGAACAATTGATGACTCTGATGAGCATGGCTCTGGCGAGTATGGCTCCGAGGAGCATGTCTCTGATGAGTATGGGAAAGAGGAATGAAATTGAGACCAACGGGACACGGTTTTGTTTGTGGTGGAAGCCAATTGGGACACCCAATCGTGCTTGTCCCGTTGGAGTTGGTTAAGGACCATCCGTTGTTGGCCCTTGGATCAATCTGTTAGTACTGATCACATGCTCTAGAAGTAAGCTCCGCCTGGCCGATCTATGCCGAGAACGGACAACCGCGTATCGGGAGTGGAGAGATGGCGGGAGTAGTGTGTACCCACCCTGCGGGCTAACCGTCACGGACGGCGTAGGGCGGTGGTGTACTGTGCTCTCGTGTGACGCGGACCCGGTCTGGACATAGAAAATCTGAGTGTTGGGTTGATATATGGGGGTTAGAGTCCCACATATGTCGTGTGATTAGGAATCCCCAGCTGGGTATATAAGCGGTTCGAATCGTCGTTGCTTCGCGGTAAAGGAAGCTTGATCCTCGCCCCTTCATCATAGTAATAATAGAAGTGGAATGGAATGATGGCTTATAATTGGTTAAATGTTTAAGAAGTGTTTGACTTAGATTATGATCACCTAGAAGATAGGAATTATAATTAATGATGATTTAAAATGTTCCAACTAAGCTTTTATGCAAAAGAGTCCTTGATCTTGTTAAGCTTTACCTTGATACCTATCAGCTGGCATTCTTGAGTCTTCACCCCTCTTTTTGGTCGGGTAAGTCTTGCGGAGTACTTTTGTACTCAGGGTTTCTTCTACCCCTGTTGCAGGTGAACCGCATGAGCAAGTGTGCTATGGCCCTTGCTGCATGACGGTTGTTGAAGTGTCCGATGAGGAGTAGGTTGTTTGGCCTTTGGGCAGGGCACTTTCATTGTTTGGCTTGTAATATATTACTTAATGGTACTCCACTAGTTTGTATTAACTTAAGCACTGTTTGTATAAGTTTGAGAACTAATGATGTAAATTATGGTTATGTAAGACTTCCGCTACTCTATTGTATTTTTGTATAAAACTGTTGTAATACTGCAATGTATCTGCGAGAATGTGATCTTGGTTTGTTGTGGTTGCATCGGGGTTTCACCCGATAGGGCATTTTAAGTTATGTGGTACACGAGCATAGCCGTCGGAGGCCTTTGGGGCAATGACAGGTGCTTATGGGCCATATAATTTAGAAGGTTCTGCCATAGCTAACGGTGTGGCAAAGATGCCTGATGCATTTCCAGGAGATAACCCCACGATCGTAGGGGGCGCGCTTGGAGCCAGGAGGCGAACGAAGGCCATTTGTTGTAGTTAAAGGAAAAATCGGCCGGACACCGCACGTACAGGAGGGGTTAGGGCAATGTGGCTAGCCTCGTGGATGGCTAACGGTGTAGCGAAGACGCCTGATGCATTTCCAGGAGACCCACGGTCCTAGGGGCGCGCCCAGAGCCGGGAGGCGAACAAAGGTCGTTTAGTGTAGTTAAAGGAAAAATCGGCCGGAAACCGTATGTACAGGCGGGGTTAGCGCGTTGTGGCTAGCCTCGTGGAATGCTACCGGTGTGGCGAAGATGCCTGATGCGTTTCCGGGAGATAACCCCACGATCGTAGGGGGCGCGCCTGGAGCCAGGAGGTGAACGAAGGCCATTTGGTGTAGTTAACAGAAAAATTGGCCAGAAAACGCACGTACGGGCGAGGGTTAGGGTGGGGTGACTAGCCTCGTGGATGGCTAACGGGGTGCCGAAGACGCCCGATGCATTTCCAGGAGATAACCCCGCTGTCCTAGGGGGCGCATCCGGAGCTGGGAGGCGAACGAAGGCCATTTAGTGTAGTTAACGAAAAAATCGACCGGAAACTGCACGTACGGGCAGGGTTAGGGCGGGGTGGCTGGCCTCGTGGATGGCTAACGGGGTTGTGAAGACGCCCGATGCATTTCTGGGAGATAACCCTGTGGTCCTAGGGGGGTGCGCCCGGAGCCGGGAGGCGAACGAAGGCCTTTTAGTGTAGTTAAAGGAAAAATTGGCTAGAAACCGCACGTACAGGGGGGTAGGGCGTTGTGGCTGGCATCGTGGATGGCTAACGGGGTGGCGAACATGCCTGATACGTTTCTAGGAGATAACCCCATGGTCCTAGGGGGCGCGCCCGGAGCTGGGAGGCGAACGAAGGCTGTTTAGTGTAGTTAACAGAAAATCGACCGAAAACCGCACGTATGGGTAGGGATAGGGCAGGGCGGCTGGCCTCGTCGATGGCTAACGGTGTGGCAAAGACGTCTGATGTGTTTCCGGGGGACCCACGGTCCTAGGGGGTGCGCCCGGAGCCGGGAGGTGAACGGAGGCCATTTAGTGTGGTTAATGGAAAAATCGGCCAGAAACCACACGTACGGGCGAGGGTTAGGGTGGGGTGACTAGCCTCGTGGATGGCTAACGGGGTTGCATAGACGCCCGACGCATTTTCGGTAGATAACCCTGTGGTCCTAGGGGGCGCCCCCACAGCCGGGAGGCAAACGAAGGCCTTTTAGTGTAGTTAAAGGAAAAATTGGCTAGAAACCGCACGTACAGGTGGGGTTAGGGCGCTGTGGCTGGCATCATGGATGGCTAACGGTGTGGCGAACACGCTCAATGTGTATCCAGGAGATAACCCCATGTCCTAGGGGGTGCGCCCAGATCTAGGAGGCGAACGAAGGCCGTTTAGTGTAGTTAACAGAAAAATCAACCAGAAACCGCATGTACAGGCAGGGTTAGGGCAGGGTTGCTAGCCTCATGGATGGCTAACGGGGTGGGGAAGACATCCGATGCATTTCCTGGAGATAAGCATGCGGTCCTACGGGGCGCGCTCGGAGCCAGGAGGCGAACGAAGGCCGTTTAGTGTAGCTAAAGGAAAAATTGGCCAGAAAAAGCACGTACGGGTAGGGTTTGGGCGTTGTGGCTGGCCTCGTGGATGGCTAACGGGGTGGTGAACATGCCTGATGCATTTCTAGGGGATAACCCCGTGGTCCTAGGGGCGCGCCCGGAGCCGGGAGGCGAACAAAGGCCATTTAGTGTAGTTAAAGGAAAGATCGGCCGGAAACCGCACGTACAGGCGGGGTTAGGGCATTGTGTTTGGCCTCATGGATGGCTAACGGTGTGGAAAAGATGCCTGATGCATTTCTGGGAGATAACCCCACAGTTCTAGGGAGCACACCCGGAGCTAAGAGGAGAACGAAGGCCATATAGTGTAGTTAATGGAAAAATCAGCCAGAAACCGCACGTACGGGCGTGGGTTAGGGCGGGGTGACTAGCCTCGTGGATGGCTAACGGGGTGCCCAAGACACCTGATGCATTTACAGGAGATAACCCCACGGTCCTAGGGTGCGCGCCCGGAGCTGGGAGGCGAGCGAAGGCCATTTAGTGTAGTTAACGAAAAAATTGACCGGAAACCGCACGTACGGGCAGGGATAGGGCGGGGTGGCTGGCCTCGTGGATGGCTAACGGTGTGGCAAAGACGTCTGATGCGTTTCCGAGAGACCCACGGTCTTAGGGGGCGTGCCTAGAGCTTGGAGGTAAACGAAGGCCATTTAGTGTAGTTAACGGAAAAATCGGCCAGAAACCACACGTACGGGCGAGGGTTAGGCCGGGGTGACTAGCCTCGTGGATGGCTAACAGGGTGCCGAAGACGCCCGATGCATTTCTAGGAGATAACCCCACGGTCCTAGGGGGTGCACCTAGAGCTAGGAGGCGAACGAAGGCCATTTAGTGTAGTTAACGGAAAAATCAATCAGAAACCGCACGTACGGGCAGGGTTAGGGCGGGGTGGCTGGCCATGGATGGCTAACGGGGTGGCGCAGACGCCTGATGCACTTCTAGGAGATAACCCTGCGGTCCTAGGGGCACGCCTAGAGCCAGTAGGCGAACGCAGGTCGTTTAGTGTAGTTAAAGGAAAAATTTGCTAGAAACCGTACGTACGGGTGGGGTAAGGGCATTGTGGCTGGCCTCATAGATGGCTAACGGGGTGGCGAACATGCCCGATGTGTTTCTAGGAGATAACCCAGCAGTCCTAGGGGCGCGCCCAAAGCCGGGAGCCGAACGAAGGCCGTTTAGTATAGTTAAAGGAAAAATCGGTCGGAAACCGCACGTACAGGCGAGGTTAGGGCATTGTGTTTGGCCTCATGGATCGCTAACGGTGTGGCAAAGATGCTTGATGCATTTCTGGGAGATAACCCCGTGGTTCTAGGGGGCACGCCCAGAGCCTGGAGGCGAACGAAGGCCACTTAGTGTGGTTAATGGAAAAATCAGCCAGAAATCGCACGTACAAGTGAGGGTTAGGGCGGGGTGACTAGCCTCATGGATGGCTAACAGGGTACCGAAGACGCCTGATGCGTTTCTAGGAGATAACCCCATGGTCCTAGGGGGCGCGCTCGGATCTAGGAGGCGAACGAAGGCTGTTTAGTGTAGTTAATGAAAAAATCGACCGGAAACAGCACGTACGGGCAGGGATAGGCGGGGTGGCTGGCCTCATGGATGGCTAACGGGGTGGCAAAGACACCCGATGCATTTCCGGGAGACCCACGGTCCTAGGGGGCGCGCCCAGAGCCAGGAGGTGAACGAAGGCCATTAAGTGTAGTTAACGGAAAAATCGGCCAGAAACCACACGTACGGGCAAGGGTTAGGGTGGGGTGTCCAGCCTCGTGGATGGCTAGCAGGGTTGCGAAGATGCTCGATGCATTTCCGGGAGATAACACTGTGGTCCTATGGGGGCGCGCCCGGAGCCGGGAGGCGAACGAAGGCCTTTTAGTGTAGTTAAAGAAAAAATTGGCAAGAAACCATACCTATAGGTGGGGTTAGGGCATTGTGGCCGGCATCATGGATGGCTAACGGGGTGGCGAACACGCCCGATGCGTTTCTAGGAGATAACCCCATGGTCCTAGGGGGCGCGCCCGAAGCTGGGAGGCGAACGAAGGCTGTTTAGTGTAGTTAACGGAAAAATCGACCGGAAACCGCACGTACGTGCAGGGTTAGGGCAGGGTTGCTGGCCTCATGGATGGCTAATGGGGTGGGGAAGACACCTGATGCATTTCCTAGAGATAAACCTGCGGTCCTACGGGGTGCGCCCGGAGCCGAGAGGTGAACGAAGGCCGTTTAGTGTAGCTAAAGGAAAAATTGGCTAGAAACCACACGTACGGGTGGGGTTAGGGCATTGTGGCTGGCCTCGTGGATGGCTAACGGGGTGGCGAACACGCCCGATGCATTTCTAGGGGATAACCCCGCGGTCCTAGGAGCGCGCCCGGAGCCGAGAGGCGAACGAAGGCCGTTTAGTGTAGTTAAAGGAGAAATCGGTCGGAAACTGCACGTACAGGCGGGGTTAGGGCGTTGTGTTTGGCCTCATGTATGGCTAACGGTGTGGCAAAGATGGTGGATGCATTTCTGGGAGATAACCCCGTGGTTCTAGGGGCGCGCCTGGAGCCGAGAGGCGAACGAAGGCCATTTAGTGTAGTTAATGGAAAAATCGGCCAGAAATCGCATGTATGGGCATGGGTTAGGGCGGGGTGACTAGCCTCCTGGATGGCTAACGGGGTGCCGAAGACGCCCGATGCATTTCCAGGAGATAACCCCGTGGTCCTAGGGGCGCGCCCGAAGCTGGGAGGAGAACGAAGGCTGTTTAGTGTAGTTAACGGAAAAATCGACCGGAAACCGCATGTACGGGCAGGGTTAGGGCGGGGTGGCTAGCCTCGTGGATGGCTAACGGGGTGGCGAAGACGCCCAATGCATTTTCTACACATAACTCTACGGTCCTAGGGGCGCGCCCGGAGCTGGGAGGCGAACAAAGGCCGTTTAGTGTAGCTAAAGGAAAAATTGGCCAGAAACCTCACGTACGGGTGGGGTTATGCTGTTGTGGTAGGCCTCATGGATGGCTAACGGGGTGGCGAACACGCCCGATGTGTTTCTATGGGATAACCCCACGGTCCTAGGGGCGCGCCCAGAGCCGGGAGACGAACGAAGGCCGTTTAGTGCAGTTAAAGGAAAAATCGGTCGGAAACTGCACGTACAGGCCGGGTTAGGGCGTTGTGTTTGGCCTCGTGGATGGCTAACGGTGTGGCAAAGACGCCTGATGCATTTTCAGGAGATAACCCCGCGGTTCTAGGGGTGCGCCCAGAGCCGGGACACGAATGAAGGCCATTAATGGAAAAATCAGCCAGAAACCGCACGTACAGGCGTGGGTTAGGGCTGGGTGACTAGCCTCGTGGATGGCTAACGGGGTGCCGAAGATGCCCGATGCGTTTCCAGGAGATAACCCCGCGGTCCTAGGGGGCACGGCTAGAGTTGGGAGGCGAACAAAGGCCGTTTAGTGTAGTTAACGGAAAAATCTTGTTGACACAAAATATGGCGCACTGTGCCTCACACACAGCAAGCCGGAAAGCATGGCTTCAATCAGGCAACCGAGCAATTTGAAGATCCAGAGGCGTGCCAGTCAATTTGACCTAAAACTGACAAGGGATAAAAGATTGTTAAATACAAAATTGGAACATGCCGGGTGAGATCAGACAGTTCCGTATATACGGCCCTGAAGCCACTTACAATGACATACAGACTATAGAAGCTATCGCCAATCATGTTTATACATAGTTCGACTAACTTAGAGGTAAAGCATGTGAACATCAATTGCCGAATACGTATGCATGAGGAGACATGTTTGAACAAGTGAAAGTTGACTACGAGTTGAAGCATAACCAAGCTCGGCAAACTAGCCGACTTGGGGTCCATGAAGAAGGAACATACAAACCAATACGAGCAAACCTAATAAAAACTCGTATCCGCCGCACGACACTCAGCTCTATTAAGATTTGAACGCACTTGACGTGTAAGAACCTGCAACATGTAACAACCTAGATTGATCTAATTCGGCTATGAAAGCATATGATCTATTTACCATGATGACATAAGAATAAGAACGTTAAAGAGCAAATAGATCTATAAAAGTAAAGAGCCGAAACTAACCAATCTGGATTGGGCAAAAGAGTGTTACAAAAAATATAAAACATTAAAGACATGCAACACATGATAACTTAATGAATCTACTAGATCTTAACAAGTCTAATAGAGCCGATAACTATCTTGCTTCGCTAAGCTATCAAGTGGACGCCTGCCGTACGGCCATCTAGTCGAGATAAACAAAGCATAAGCAAAGACCTCTTGATCATCAAGCAAGACAAACAAGACTACTTGCATCAACGCCTAAATCCACCGCATGATACTAGACATGATAACAAGGTTGTCGGAACTTACGGAGGTCGACGGATCGATGACTCCTCTCGAAGAACTCGACGACACGATAAAGGACTCGAAACGTGGCACGGGGCCGATTGTATTGATTGGTTGTGAACCCCTTTTACAATGGTCGAGGGTTTATATTTATACTGTGGACATAACATGAATCCTAAAAGATTACGATTACATAATACATTAAAGGTAACTCAAAAAATATGGCGATCTTAGCTCTAATCCTTCTCGGAGTCCTTGATTATCACGTTCCCTTCCTTATAGCCGGTTTTAACTTGCCACCTTTCTACTTCCCGAATAGAGCCACCGCCTTCAAAGATAGCCGACCGCACGATCACTTGCCGAATCATTCAGAGTTAGCCGACCGCATGGATACTTGCCGAATTGCCAGGAACAGCCACCCGCATGGATGCTTGCCGAATGCTTCTGAATACTCGTCTCTCGCAAGGCTGCCACGTATTGGCCTATCTGTCATCTTCTTAGCCTTTACCAAAATCCAGTGTTAACACATGCCCCCTCAATTTCGGGATAAAAGTGATTTTATCCCAAAATTGACCACAAACCCTTTTCTCATTTAGGTCAACACTGTTCAAATCCGCAACCACCGCTCAAAGCCTACATTCTTTGATCTAGATTCAAACCCACTTTGAATCTTCAATGGTGACCCAGGATGGAATTCCAGAGGTAATTTCTCGTTTCCTTCATGCATTCGGCAATTTCTTCATCGATCTTTTGCTTCTTTTGGACTCACTTCTCTAGTTGCATTGTTCTCTGAAGGAATACAAGGATGAGATTTTGATTCCCTATGCAGTGAACCCCAATTCTTATTTCCATGGCCCGATGGGAGATTCCAATCCGATTGAGTTTGTCGAGAAGGAAACTCTGAGGTTCCCCTTCAAATCTGGAATCACCCCGCCGAATCAGTGGCCGAATACCTTCAAAACTTGGCCGTTTCCCCCAATTGCCGGATGGCGAAATTGGTATCGGAGGATCTTGAAAAAGAGCAAAGATCCGCTAATCGGATTCTCAAGATATTCAAAGACCTTTGCTTGGAACTATCTTTGCCAGAGACACCCCGGAACGACTCCCTCTTGATAGCAGCTACCCATTTCTAGTCTGATGCCACCAATGCCTTCATATTTGGTCATGGCCCAATGTCTTTCACCTTAGCTGATATTTTTATGATGACTGGCCTAAATGTGATAGCACCAGTGTACCCTTCCAAGTACAAGAACAATAGCAACCAGAAGGCAGTCAAGTCAGGAAGTGGATGGACAAAATACATTCAAACTTACATGTCAACCGGTGCTATGGTGACAAAGAGTATAAGGCTTTCATGAATATGTGGTCTGTTGTTGACACCTGTTATCACCCAAAATTTATTAGTAATTACCACTCCCCGAGACATGAATATATGATAAGAATAGGGTTATCACTGACAATTCCACGAGTTTTGGTGATTTGTGCATTTTTCAGGGAATTTTCCAGAAAAGCCTAAAAGAGGGATTTAAGTGCTAATTTACCATGAAACTTGATCGCGACGCAAGCACATCACCAGAGGGTTTAGGAATACTCCGAAGATGCCCGAAGCGGCGGGACCGCAGATCACCACCAGTGGGGCCGGCCCCCCACCCCTGGTGCCGCCCCGGCCCCTAGGGTTAGGGTTGGCTGCCCCCTTCTGGAACCTTCCTCCACCGCCTCTGAGGAGTCATCCTGGCCGCTTGCTACGTCGGTTTGATCCAACGGCACGTATCAATCCCACCGGGCTATAAAAGGAGGGCCATACCCCCCGGAAGAGGCCAGATCAAGAGATGAAGAATCGAGCTTTAGATAGAGATCCACTAGATCTAGGCTAGCAATCAAGATAGAGATTAGAGAGATAGAGTAGAAGAGTAGAGATTCGGAGGAGCCCCTACCGGCGGAGCATCCTCGGAGTCAGATTCGCCTGGATTCGACTCCCTCGCCCGAGCCGCTTCCGAGGTACTTTTTTGTATTTACCATTCTGATTCAAGTGAGCATTTGTTTATATTTGTTCTTTGGTTTGCAACTCATATTATATTGAGTACTTTGATTTGGGTAGCTCCTAGGTCGAGTAGCTTTAAGTCGTAGCGTAGACGTGGTGTCTGGGTTATGATTGCTTGTGGATGTCCCCCCGATCGGTAGGATAGTGGTAGCTCGCGTAGGTGACTTTATAGCTACGTTGAATCCTCCTGTAGTCCACTTCCCGTTGATAGGACCGATAGGCCTATAGGTATCCGGTAGGTAGATTACTCTGTTTCTTCTCCTATTCAGGTCAATGGTCCGATAAGACGATATTATACAAAGTTTACCTCAGTAGTTAGAACTAGAGTACATTAGCTATTTCCTCATTCTCAATAGTTTTCTAGACTGTTTGTAACCCCCTTAGATTAAGAGTATTATCTTTGGGTCATAATTCACCTCACCGTCCTTTGGGTTCGATATTAAAACCGGGTTGATCTTGGTGAAGTGCTTGATCAAGATATATATCACGTAAGCTTTGGGATAATCTGATTATAATCATTATTTAGGGTGCGATTAATTTATACCAACAAGCATTTAAAGGCGCCGTTCTTTGGGGAACGGTTTGCTGATTTTGATTTAGCCTATCTTAGTCTATAGTTATCCTTTTATATTAAAAAAAATTATTATGGAAAATGAATCTCAACTTTTATATCAATATGGAGCACCATCGGGATCGTACCTCCAGCCTTCTGTAGAATCTTCTAAACCTATCACATCACCGGCTATGAGCTACGTCCGGGATTAATTAAATTAGTTCAGAACATGTCTTTTCTCGGTAATACTAGCGAAAACCCCTATTCCCACTTAACTGATTTTGAGCGGAACATGTTCATGTCCGAGCATTAAAGGCATGGCCGATGAGACTTTAAGATGAAAACTCTTTCTATTTTCATTAACGGGTAGAGCCAAGAAATGGTATAATCGCCATGTTGGGAGTAGTCAAGGAGATTGGGAAATATTACAAAAAATACTTTTGTCTTAAATTTTTTCCAAAGAGAAAAGGTCGCTAAACTTCGATTTGAAATCATAGGATTCAAACAATTAGACAATGAATCGCTAGGCAAGGCTTGGGATCGTTTTTGATGGTTTTGTAAATTCTAGACCTAATCTTGCTTTACCAGAATCCATGCTTTTACAATATTTCTTTCTAGGCCTTGACGATAGAAATAAGGAATATCTTAATTTAGCCTCGGGTGGAGCATTTATGCATATTACTTGTTGAACATGCTAAAACTATTCTTACTAATATTTTAAATGATCTCCCAAGAAAAAAAGAAGAGTTGTTAGAAGAAAATTCTCATTTAGCTAGAGATGAACTTTTACCTGATTCATCTCAATCTATAGTTGAATTAAAACCTGAGCTAGCTAATGAGATAATTCCAAATTCTGAGTGGATCTTTGAAATAGAGGATGATTTCTTTAACGATTTTGGGAATACTACACTTTATCGTAAAACTATTCAACCCCAAAGAATTTGGAGATTTTAATTCTAGTCTTTCACATCCTGATGATTTAAAATTTCTTAGAGAAATAACAAGGGAATTAATTTTTATTTTGGGTGATGATTGGTTGACAGAATCTGAGCAATCCCCAAGTAATTCGTCTTAATTCACCCTCTGTTAGTATAAAGTTACAAGTAGATTCATATCCCTTTGAAGCTTTATATAATCCAGTTGTAGGAGTCAACGTTATGTCATATACCTTTGCTAGAAAATTCTTGAAAGATATACCATTAATTCCTATAAATAAGTTATTTAAAAATTGTTCAGAATATATTATTCCTAGTTTAGGAGTTTTGAGTGCACTTCCTATTGTTATTAATGATTTCCGCATATTGCTAAATTTCTATATCTTTGATGTGTGGGATTTTGATGTAATGATTGGAGTACCCATAATAAAACTTCTTCAAGAAGGTCGTGATGGTAAATTAAATGTCCAACTTGGGAAAGGATTTAATTTTTTGATACCTATAACTTATGCGGTAAAGTTTAAAGCAGAGCCCCTTCCCGAATTAGACCCAATAGAATAGGTCAAGGATATTGAATTCAATGATTTTATTCAACCCGATTTAGAAGATGATACCCAGTTCTTCATCGATGAAGAGGAGGAGGACCTTATTGATCCTGAACCTCTCGATGAACTACTAGAGCCACCTAAACCTCCTATTGAGCTTAAACCATTACCATCTGGTCTTAAATATATTTTTCTAAATAATGATCAAGAATATCCTATGATTATAAGTGATAAACTTTCTGATGAAGAGACTTATAAATTAATAACTGTTTTAGAAAAACGTAGAGCTGCTTTTGGATATTCACTCCAAGACCTAAAAGGGATTAGCCCTGTTCTTTGCACCCATCGCATACCTACCAATCCAGAAATTACACCTTCAAGAGAGCCTCAGCGTAGACTCCAAAATGTGATGCGAGATGTAGTAAAGAAAGAAGTTCTAAAGCTTTTACATGCAGGGATCATATACCCTGTACCGCATAGCGAGTGGGTAAGTCCTATGCAAGTTGTACCTAAAAAGGGAGGAATGACGGTTGTCCAAAATGATAAAAATGAATTAATACCTAAGAGAACTGTCACTGGATGGCGAATGTGTATAGATTATAGAAAACTCAACAAAGCAACAAAGAAAGACCATTTCCCTTTACCTTTCATTGATGAGATGTTAGAGCGTTTAGCAAATCATTCTTTCTTCTGTTTCCTTGATGGTTATTCAGGATATCACCAAATCCCTATCCACCCTGATGATCAAAGCAAAACCACCTTTACATGTCCTTATGGAACTTATGCTTATAGGAGAATGTCTTTTGGATTATGTAATGCACCCGCTTCTTTTCAAAGATGCATGATGTCTATATTTTTTGATATGATAGAAGAAATCATGGAAGTTTTTATGGATGATTTTTCAGTTTATGGAAAAACTTTTGATGATTGCCTAGAGAATTTAGACAAGATTTTGCAAAGATGTGAAGAAAAACACTTAGTCCTCAATTGGGAAAAAATATCATTTTATGGTTAGAGAAGGAATAGTGTTAGGACACCTAGTGTCGAAAAGAGGTATAGAGGTAGATAAAGCCAAAATCGAAGTAATTGAACAACTACCTCCCCCGTTAATGTGAAAGGAGTCCTAAGTTTTTCTTGGTCATTGTGGTTTTTATCGTAGATTTATAAGAAATTTCTCACAAATTGCTAGACCAATGACCAAATTGTTAGCTAAGGATGTACCTTTCGAGTTTGATGAAGAATGCTTAGAATCATTTAAGATTCTTAAGAAAGCACTTACATCAAACCAATCATTCAACCCCCGATTGGTCTTTACCTTTTGAAATTATGTGTGATGCTAGTGATTATGCTGTAGGAGCAATCTTAGGACAAACAAAAGATAAAACTCATCATGCAATTGCTTATGCTAGCAAGACAATGACAGAAGCACAATTAAATTATGCAACTACTGAAAAGAAACTTTTGGCTGTTGTCTTTGCTATTGATAAATTTAGGTCTTACTTAGTTGGAGCTAAAATAATTGTTTATTCTGATCATGCTGCTCTTAAATATTTGCTCACTAAGAAGGATGCTAAACCACGATTAATAAGATGGATTCTATTGTTGCAAGAATTTAATTTGGAAATTAAAGATAGAAAAGGAATAGAAAACCCCATTCTTTTGATCATTTGTCTAGGATGTATTTTAAAGAACCCCGTGAACTAACTATTAATGACTCATTAAGAGATGACATGCTGTTTAAAGTGACCAAGACAGATCCTTGGTACGCAAATATTATCAACTTTATGGTTGCGGGGTTACGTACCACCGGAGAAAATAAGAAAAGACTCATTTATGAAAGTCGTCTCCACATGTGGGATCCACCATACCTCTTTTTGTGTATGCGCTGATGGATTACTCAGAAGATGTGTACCAGTGGAGGAAGGCATGCAGATCATTCAGAAATGTCACTCATCACCATATGGAGGTCATTATGGGGCATTCCGCACTCATGCAAAAATCTGGCAGAGTGGATTCTTTTGGCCAACCATGTATGAAGACACCAAAGATTTCATCCGAAGATGTGGAGCGTGTCAGAGGCACGGAAATATCAATGCAAGAGATGCTATGCCACTCACCAACAACCTTCAGATAGAGCTCTTTGATGTCTGGGGAATTGATTACATGGGACCATTTGTGAAGTCAAAGAATTATGAGTATATTTGGTGGCAGTTGACTATGTATCCAAGTGGGTAGAAGCTATGCCATGCAAGAATGCTAACTCAAAACACTCAAAGAAGATGTTTGAAGAGGTTATATTTCCAAGGTTTGGAACACCTAGAATGGCTATAAGTGATGGAGGAACACATTTCACTGATAAGAAGTTTCACTTATACCTACAAGTTCATGGAATACGACATAACGTCGCTACTCCATATCATCCTCAGACAAGTGGCCAGGCAGAAACATCCAATAAACAAATCAAGAATATTCTCCAAAAAACAGTGAATGAAATGGGAACTTTATGGAAGGATCGATTACCTGATGCACTATGGGCATACCGGACAGCTTATAAAACACCTTTGGGTATGTCACCATATCAATTGGTATATGGCAAGACCTGCCACTTACCAGTCGAATTAGAACATAAAGCTCACTGGGCTATCAAAAGATGGAACATGGATCTAGAAGCTGCTGGAGAGAAAAGAAAGATGCAATTATCAGAATTAGAAGAATGGAGAGAAAAGGCCTATCACAATTCGAAGATCTACAAAAAGCGGACGAAGAGATGGCATGATAAGAGGATCAAGAAGGAGTTTACACCAGGAGATAAGGTATTACTTTTTAATTCCAGGTTCAAATTATTCGGGCTTGGAAAATTAAGGAGCAAATGGGAAGGACCCTTCACCGTTGTAAATTCATCACCACATGGAGCAATAACTCTACAATCAAACGAAGGTACGCTATTCAAGGTAAATGGACACCGACTTAAACTTTATTTAGAGCCATTTAATTCAGGAGTAGTGGATGAAATTGAATTCATCCAATTACCAACTTATTAAGTTCTATTTTATTCCGGTACGAATTTTTATCCGAAAACACATCTAATAGAAACACAGGAGGAGTCTGAAGTACCCCGTGGAAGGGCACCCGAAGTGGGCCCTAGGTGGGGCCGGTCGGCGCCCCTATGGGGCCGGTCGGCGCCCTGCTGCGCTCCCTCATCCCGACTCTCGTCCCATGTCCTTCTACACTCTTTCTACATATATTCACGTATTATCCACGCGTAGTAGGATATTCTTTCGTACGGATCCCATAGAACCTAGGTTTTATCCTCATCCTGTCTCCTGAAAACCCATATAAATACGTACCTAGACCTCCTCAACTTTATTCCATAACCAGCCACCTCTCCCTTTCAAAGAGAGCTCTCCAATCTAGATCTACTAGCAATGGCGAACAAGGCGATCGTCTCCTACGGTGCGGACTTCGACAGCATCCCTAGCGATGATTCGAAGGCCCTCGTCCTCGCGCAGCTGAAGCCTCTCGCCGTTGTGCCACCGAAGCAAGTTGCAATGATCCCCCAACGTCATGAGCAAGTCTACTACGTGCAAGATCCATCTGCTCTTCCTCCACCACCTGCAAGGCTGATGCTTGAAGGAGGTGCTAAAGGAAAGCAGATTGCTATCCCCAAGGGTACCCAGCTCCTTGCACCTAGAGCTAATGAGCGACTCGTGGCAGTCGAGACCGACAAGAAGGGCAAGCTTATATGCGCTAAGTACACCAACGCTGCTCGTCCTTCTGTCCAAGGAATTCATGCAAACCCTGATGAAGTATGCTACACCGAGCCCATTGCACCTAAGCCCAAGCCTAAGAGGAAGAGAGCAAAGAACAAAGATTAGCACTAGAGAAAGTTCCCAAACAACAAAGACCTACTCTACGCACTCTCAATGAGAAGCTTGAAGGCCTCTCCAATCTTGTCAAGGAGATGGAAACATCTAACAAGCTGAGGGACAAGCTCATAGAAGATGTAGAAAAGAAGGTTAGGGTTAATCTCAAGTTAATCCGCAGCCTCAAGCGCGACAAAGACAAGCTTGAAGAAGAGGTTGCGGCCCTCAAGGAAATAATTCAGGGCCTCAACAATGAAGGGCAACATTAACTGCCTAGTTATCCAATAAGGCACACTTCCGCTAGTCCGATTAGTTAAAGGAGTCGGTCGAGTCGAGTCATTTTGTTAGGACAAAGCCTAAAGAGCTAGGGCAGTCGTTAGCTCAGTCATTAAAGCATCTGTTGAATTATTTTATACCACCACCATAAATGAATAAAGTGCCTTATTCTATATTAATGTGTGTTATCTATTCTACTCTCTATTTTTTGGAATATTTTGTCTCCACATATTGCGCAGAAAGTATGCAGGAAAACAAGTGTGGGGAAGCACAATTAATCACGGTTTAAAAATACGATCGGAAAAGCAGCGTAATTCGAAGCGACATCGAACCAACACCGCACACGCAGCGGCGGGACCCGCAGACCCCGATGTGGGGCCGGCCGGTGCCCTGGTGGGGTCGGGCGGCGCCCCCCTGCCTTCTCTCGCCTCTTTGTTTCGGTCGAGTCAGGTTCGAGTTAATTACAAGTCAAATGCATATTTTATACTCCGAATTTCGATTCAAACTTTAATTCTTCATACTACATGCTTCACGAAATAATAAACTCATTCAATCCATGACTTGAGAAAAATAAATTATATAACACCTTTCTAGAGTCATGATTATTCTGAAATTTATAGTGTTTCATGATTATCTAAGTTATTGTAGGGAGTAAGATAGCAAAGATAATGATTATTCAATTTCTGATAATTTGTCTTTGGAGATTTTATTTCAAAAACTTAAAAACACTTAGCTTCACTTCTCTTTGTAATGGAACTAAACAATAATTATGTCAATCTACTTTAATAGCTTTGGTTGAGATGTTTATCATATTCCTAGTATCATAAAATAAAAATAAAAGAAAAATTCACTATCTTGAGCAATATTGTGAAGGAGGCATGAGCTATTCAAAAAGACTCCGAGGAAATAAAAAAGGACAAGTGTCCGGAACCTCAAAAAGATAGATCACGAGGAAATAAAAAGGGACGAGTGTCCGGAACCTCGAATTAAGAAAGGAAGAAATATGAGCATGTGCTCAGCAGAAAGAAGAGCTCATGGTTCCTCCAACATGATATGCCAAGAAGTGAGACTTTTTCCTGACATAGAAATATGATATCTCTCTCCCTCGCTATAAAAATATTCAATTTATGTCGCTACCACTAGTGCCACTACAAATGAGAGGGTTGAAGCTATGTTTTTACAAAAGACATCTCCACTCCAAAAGACATAATTAAAGGAAGGGTGATCAATCTTAAGCTTTCTTACTCTGCAATCACTTGAGAACTCATGATAGACACTCTAAAATTTCATAATACATGATTACTAGATTAGTGCTATACAATTTAAGCTCAAAGTTATGCATTGAATGAGTACCCATTTTACTAAAATCAACCTTTTCTCGGGACAAGCAAAAGCCTAAGTGTGGGGGTAATTGTTGACACCTGTTATCACCCAAAATTTATTAGTAATTACCACTCCCCGAGACATGAATATATGATAAGAATAGGGTTATCACTGATAATTTCCATGAGTTTTGGTGATTTGTGCATTTTTTAGGGAATTTTCCAGAAAAGCCTAAAAAAGGGATTTAAGTGCTAATTTACCATGAAACTTGATCGTGATGCAAGCACATCACCAGAGGGTTCAGGAATACTCCAGAAGACGCCCGAAGCAGCGGGGACCACAGTCACCACCAGGTGGGGCCAGCCGGCCCCACCCTGGTGCCGCCAGGCCCCCTAGGGTTAGGGTTGGCTGCCCCCTTCTGGAACCTTCCTCCACCGCCTCTGAGGAGTCATCCTGGCCGCTTGCTACGTCGGTTTGATCCAACGGCACGTATCAATCCCACCGGGCTATAAAAAGAGGGCCATACCCCCCTGGAGGAGGCCAGATCAAGAGATAAAGAATCAGAGCTTTAGATAGAGATCCACTAGATCTAGGCTAGCAATCAAGATAGAGATTAGAGAGATAGAGTAGAAGAGTAGAGATTCGGAGGAGCCCCTACTGTCGGAGCATCCTCGGGAGCTGTATTCGTCGATTCGGCTCCCTCGCCCGAGCCGCGTTCGAGGTACTTTTTGTATTTACCATTCTGATTCAAGTGAGCATTTGTTTATATTCGTTCTTTGGTTTGCAACTCATATTATATTGAGTACTTTGATTTGGGTAGCTCCTAGGTCAGAGTAGCTTTCGTAGCGTAGACGTGGTGTCCGGGTTATGATTGCTTGTGGATGTCCCCCGATCGGTAGGGATAGTGGTAGCTCGCGTAGGTGACTTTATAGCTACGTTGAATCCTCCGTAGTCCACTTCCCGTTGATAGGACCGATAGGCCTATAGGTGTCTGGTAGGTAGATTACTCTGTTTCTTCTCCTATTCAGGTCACTGGTCCGATAAGACGATATTATACAAAGTTTACCGGTAGTTAGAACTAGAGTACATTAGCTATTTCCACATTCTCAATAGTTTTCTAGACTGTTTGTAACCCCCTTAGATTAAGAGTATTAGGCTGGGTCATAATTCACCTACTGTTCCTTTGGGTTCGATATTAAAACCGGGTTGATCTTGGTGAAGTGCTGATCAGTATATATCTGTGCGCTTGCGGATAATCTGATTATAATCATTATTTAGGGTGCAGTTAATTTATACCAACAGCTGTGCAGATTCATCTTCTATGGCAAATCCAATGAGCCAACCTTGAACCACATGGTGATGGCTAAGGAATTGGTTGCAGGCACCTTGATCCCCTTGGGCAAATATCTTTTAGGGGCTATCCATCACATGATGCACCAGATCACTGTCCAGATGCGCAAACATGGAGAAATTCATTGTGTAAATGGCCCCTGGTGGTTCGTTCAAATGTGGCTACAGCTGTACATGCATCAAATAGTCTCTGTGGACCTTCATGACCTGGGCTTCCCTTCAGTCAATAATGCTGAAGATGATTCAGTAAAAAAGAAAGCTTGTCAGACATATGGGGAGGCAACATCCTCTATTATCATTGACATAGATATTGGCCATCTATTCAAGTTGTTCTTCAAAGGCTTTGACAATGTGATCTGGCTCTCCTACAGAGAAAATGAAAATCTGACTCTGCCCTGCAAGTTTAGCTATGAAACTGGCTATTCAGATCAAGTGTCCATAGAGATCTTCAACTCTTTTATCAAGCCTTGTGTTCTGCCAGCAGAATTTTATCATGAGAGGTTGCTGCACCCTACCTATGAATTCTACAACCCAAACATGGCAGCCAGACAACTAGGATGGGGCCAATTGCCCCTAAGGCTATTCTTCTCCAAAACTATAAAGCCTAGGGAGAAAATAGGAGATGACATAGAGGCCAAGAAAGTTTTTGAGCTTAGATGGGAACTACCAGCATATGAGCCTTCTCCTCTTGGATTAATAGACATTGCCCATCCTCTGTTTGCTTCCTGGTGGCAAGAGTGGTGTGCCCACATTTTTAACATGCCAGTGCACCCTCTATGCCAAGACTTGCAAGCTCAATTTGCTTCTGGCAGTGAGGTAATTTCCTTGCACTCATAACTCTCCTGCTTTTGGATCCATTCCTGGTTTTAATACTTTATTATTTATAGGATGTTGAGCCTACTCCTCCTTCTCGAGTAGCTCAATATTATCAGGCTGGACCCAATCCTGCTTTGGGGTTTAATGCTCCAACTTTGGCAGCCTTCATGAAAATTCCTGTAGCCTTGGGTTCAGCACCTCCAAGAGAAGAGAACAAAAGGAAAGCCACTGCTGAACCAAGCAAGGATATCACTGTGCCCAGGAAGATAAGATCTAAGAAAGCCAAGCTGTCTCCTAAGGTACATCTTTGTCAGTTCTCATTTTTGGCAATAATTTTGCGCTTATTTTCTCTTCTTACGGCCACAGGTTAAACTTTCAAGATCAGCCAACGCTTCAACAACTATGGAGATTTCTCCTCAGGCCTCTGCTGGAGATGTAGAAATCTAGGAAGCCACTGGCCATATTGGTACTATCCTCTCAGTTGATCACCTTTTTTCTTTGCACTAGATGCATTCAGCAGTAGTCATATCCTGCTACTTTGTATTCCCAGAAACAGATCAATTCTTGGACAGGATGGCAGAAGAACTCTCCCCTCGTCAGGTTTCTAGCTCATCATCTCTAGGCATTCAGCCAAGCCCTCAACCAAGCCAGGGTAGAATTCAACCTGAAGAAGACTCTGTTCAGAAGGTAGTGCATTGCCCCACTGAATTCTTTAGCAGACTTGATTAATCGGCTAATTTTCTCTTTCCTAAGGATGATATCAAGCCGACTGTCAGCTACTCCTTCACTGTTGAGGAGTATATCAGTGAAAGAGGTGAAGAGGCTACATCACAGCAGAGGTTGTCATCAAAAAATCAAGCTCGGCTATAGGAGATAGCTCTGCCATTGACTAAGGACATAAACATTCTGGTCTAAGATGCAAATCAAATAAGGGACCTTGTTGAGCTTATTGACCAAGACATCCCTCCTACTCTCAGGGTTCCCCTAGAATCTGTAACCCATCTTGATGACCATTTTGCTATGGTCAGGAGAGCAAGCAAGAATATGGCCTCCAGAGCTGCTCTGCAAAGTGACAATCTGATGAAGAAGCAACAAGCCAAAGAGCTGCATTCTCAGTTTAGGCTGCCAAACAATCCCTAGCCACCTTGGAACCTAAATTGGAAGCTATGGAGGAGGAGAAGGCTAGGCTGGAAGCTCAATTAGCTCAATTAAATGCCAAAATTCAGTCTCACAAAGATCAAATTGCCAGCCTGCCAAACTCCGTAGATGCAGCTAAAACAAAGATAGCATCTGTCATCAAAGAGAACCAGCAGATTAAAGCGAAGCTCACTAAAATCCAGGGCTCTAAAGATGATGACCAAAAGGTGCTTGATGAGGTTAGCTGAATCAGGGCTGATGCCATAGATGCAATTAAATCCTTCCTGGGCGAGTGAAGTATTGGCTTGTAATACATTCATATGCAATATACTGTATTTCTAAACGATTGCATCCTTTTCTGTTCTTCGGCCTTCTCAGTTCTGTCTTATTTGACAATATAGCCGATTGCCTTTAGCTTCTCGATTAGGAGAATAGCTGATTCCCTTTGAAACTTCGGTTTTTGATTTAGCCGAGCCTGGCCTAGTCCGGTAACGGCCCAAAAGGGAGAAACCCTACTTCGTCGCTTGGAATACTCCGAGATATACGCCACGATTCCCCACTTCGGCTTATAAATAAAGACCCTCCTCTTGCCTTCATCGTCATCTCCAGTCAAACACTCTCAACGCCATCTCCTCGTCTCTCTGCCTAAATCAATCTAGAAAGAAACCTAGTTTCCAGAGCTTCAATGGCGAACGGCGATGATCGTAGTAAGCGCCCTGCGGAGGGAGAGGCAGAAGGAAGCCGAGCACCGCGCCACCAACGCCATGGGTGAGAATCAATCGGTTGCCTCCTTGTGGTTTACTCTCTGTTCATCTTCTCTGACTTTGATTTATTCATCTACTTAGGGCGAGGGTCATCACCGGCCAGTACCACCTTCTCCCTCCGATGACGGTGACTCAACCAGGCACCTCAGACCAGCCGGTTCCTGTCCCTGGTTCCTCCAGTTCGTCGAGCTCCTCCGAGTCCGACAACTCATACAACCCCAACCCTTGGGGTCCAGCGGAGTCAGAGGGAGAAGACCTTCTGTACGTCCATGAGGAGGCGCTCAGGTTCCGCAAGGAGAGGGATGAGGCCCGGAATGAGCTGGGCGATGTCTCCAAACAGTTCGGCATTGCGCAAGCCGAATGGGTGGATCAGCGCAAGCAGCTTTGCGACGCCATCACCGGTTTGGTACCTCTGTGCAGACTTCTTTCTCAATCTTCTTCATGTGCTGACTTGTTTTCCTTGTCCAGCACTTTCTGCGGAAAATGAACATCTGAAGGCGGCGGTGAATAGGGTGGCCAACAAGGTGAACGCCCAGGGGGAGACGACCGAGGCACGCCTGGATGCTGTGGACAACCGTGTTGATCAGGCCGTCATCCAAGGTGTGCACCATGGTGTGTCTCTTGGTCTGGCGGTGATGACCTCCTGGATCGGTGAGGACTACGCCTTCCAGGCCGTTGGCTTCGCTGGCGGCCCTCCACATGAGATTGACGACATCAATGAGCGCCTGGTGCATTAAGAAGATCATGCTTGCGCTCTCGCCAATCCACCAATCCCCCAATCTGTCCTTAACAAATTATTCCAGGGTAGTTTGTACTAGGATGAACTGATTGTGAACAATTACTTTTTTTGAAATGTGTTTGTTTATGATTTCTCATGTTGGATGCCGAATAGATGTCTCCAGCACTTTTCCAAATCAACACAACTCTGAATGATGTTTCCCGAACGTAATGACGTCATCTTAGTCGATTAGATCTCAGTCTTGCATTGCAAACGATGTGACACACTGCTTTCGATGGGTCATTCAATGCCTCAACTTTCTCTTCTTCCGATAAACCAACCAAATCAAATTTAATGCCAAAGTCAATCTCAAACCATTCGGCTATATATAGATATTTTTTTGTACTAAAGGCGATATGAACCATATCGGCTATTTTCAAATTTCATGGGATTTTTTAAGCTAAAGGTGATGTCCCTCCATCGGCTATGTTTGATTTCAAACTCCTTTTTATGAACCAACTTCAACACCGGATGAAATTTCTTAAGAAACCTTCCATTAATAGCCCCGTAAACTCCTCTTTGAGCAAAGTTTTTAAAATATATGCATTGCCAGGCACACATCTTACTATTCGAAAGGGTCCTTCCCAATTTGGAGACTATTTGCCGAACGCTCTATCCTTCGTTCCAATCGGCAGTATAGTCTTCTAAACCAGATCTCCTTCTGTGAATTGCTTCACTCTAACCTTCTTATTATAATACTTGGCAACACATATCTTGTTTTTCTCAATATTTTCCAGTGCCTTGAGACGAATCAGATGCAAATCTTCTAATTTATCCATCATTAAGTTTGTATAATCTTCTTTTCCAAATCCTTTTGTAACATAACTCATCTTGAACTCGATTGCAACTCCCACGGCAAAACAGCATGGTGCCCATAAACCAATTCATAGGGAGATGTCCGAGTTGACCCATGACAATCCATTCGGTAAGCCCACAATGCTTCATTAAGAACCAAATGCCACCTTCTTGGCTTCTCATCAATCTTCTTCTAGATGATCTTAATCATAATCTTATTTGATGCTTCAGCTTGGCCATTAGCTTGTGCATAATAAGGAGAAGAATTATATAACTTAATCCCGATGTCTTCGGCAAAATCATAAAACTCTGAGGAAGTAAACTAAGTTCCTTGATCAGTCGTTATAGTTTGAGGAATCCTAAACCTATGAATTATATGCTCCTTAACAAAACTGATCATGTTTTCTCGATGTAACCTTCTTCAAAGGAATAGCTTCAACCCACTTGGTAAAATAATCAGTAGTCAAGAGCACAAACTTATGTCCTTTGCTCGAAGGAGGATGAATTTGACCAATTAAATCTATACCCCATCCTCTAAATGGCCAAGGTTTGATTATCGGGTTCATAGCAGATGCTGAAGCCTTTTGAATATTGCCGAATTTTTGATAATCGTGACATCCCTTATAATATTCAAAGCAATCTTCTAGCATGGTTGGCCAAAAATAACCAGTTCTTCTAATTATCCACTTCATTGGTAAGCCGATTGATGTGCAGCACACAAACCTTCATGTACCTCATACATCATCTTTTCCGGCCTCTTCTTGATTTAAACATTCAAGCAACATTCCATCTATAGACTTGTAATACAATCGATCATCAAGAAGCACGAACTCGATAGCTTTGTACCGAAGCTTTTGAAACTTTCTGTGATGGATTTCTTAGATAATCGGCAATCTCGCACCTCCAATCACCAACCACTTGATCAGCACCAAACATCTTTGTCTATAGTGAGAACTTATTGATTTTCATGATATCCGAAGCAGCTTGAGCTAACTTATTTGCTTTTCATTGTCTCCCTATGGATATGATGCAAAGTTACCATTCAAAAACATTTTAAAAGTTCCCGGCATTCTTCATAATATTCTCTTAATACATCATTTTTGCACTGCATCTTGACTAGTTAATTGGTTAATTACCATTTCGAAATCCCTAAAGATTTCGACAAAGAACGGCTTTTACCTCTATAAGAAGTCGAAGCCCTCTAAGCAATGCTTCATACTCCACTTGATTATTAGTAACATAAAACTCAATGGGAATAGCATATTCAAAGGTTACTCCTTGTGGAGAAATCAAGAGAATACCAGTACCACCACCTTTGCTATAGGATGAACCATCGAAAAATAAAGTTCAGGGCACAATGCTTATTATCTTAATAGAAGGATCATGATGTTGTGTAATAAAATCAGCAATAATTTGACCTTTTACTGTTTTTGCCAATTCATATCTCAAATCAAACTCCGATAAAGCTAAAATCTATTTGCCAATCCTTCCATTTAAAATTGGCATTGACAACATATGCTTTATTACATCAAAACTAGAAACTACCACGCATTCGGCATTTAACAAGTAGTGCCAAAATTTGGTACATGAGTAATACACACAAGCAAAGTTTCTCCGTAGCCGAATACCTTGTTTCTGGATCCAACAGTTTTTGGCTAAGATAAGCTATGACTTTCTCCTTTCCCTCATATTCTTGCATGAGGGCTGATCCTATTGTTAGGCTATCGGCCGCCACATACAACTTAAAAGGCTTGTCAAATTGCGGTGGTACCAACACGGGTGGTGCCTTCATGTATTCCTTGATTTTATCAAAAGCCTTTTGTTGTATGTCACCCCATACAAATTCTTGATCTTTCTTGAGCTTCAATAATGGAGAGAAAGGTAAGACTCTTTCTGATAAATTGGATATAAACCTTCTCACAAAATTAATTTTGCTAAGCAAAGATTGTAACTTCGTGAGATTGGTCGGGGGTACAACTTTATCTATTGTCTCCATGCTCTTTTTCTAGACTTCAATTCCTCCTTTATGGACTAGGAATCCCAAAAATTCACCAGCCAAAACTCCAAAAGCACACTTGTTTGGATTCATTTTCAAACCATGTCTTCTAGTGCATTCTAGAGTCTTCCTCAAATCGGCTAAATGCCCTTCATGGTTCCCGGACTTAACCACCACATCATCAATATAGATCTCCATGATTTTGCCGATCAACTCATGGAAGATATAATTCATAGCCCTTTGATAAGTTGCACCGACATTCTTTAAACCGAATGTCATGACAATCCACTCGAACAAACCAATATGACCAGGGCATCTGAAAGCTGTCTTTGAGATATCTTCTATTGCCATGAAAATTTGGTTATAACCAGTATTACCATCCATAAAGCTAATAACCTCATATCCAGCTGCTGCGTCTACCAGCAAATCGGCGACTGGCATCGGGTATCCCTCCATCGGGGTAGCTTTATTGAGATCCCTGAAGTCTATATAGACCCTCATTTTACCATTCTTTTTGTATACTGGAACTATATTTGAAATCCATTCCACATACCTGCATGGCCGAATGAAGTTTGCTTCTAACAATCTTTCAATTTCTTTCTTCACATCGGCCAATACCTCTTCTTTATAAATTTTCCGTGGAGGTTGTTTGTAGGGACGATATCCGGACTTAATGGGTAATCGATGTTCAACAATAGAACGATCCAATCCAGGCATCTCTGTATAATCCCAAGCAAAACAGTCTTTAAACTCGTTTAGAAGATCTATCAATTGTGATCTATACTATGGATTCAAACTTGCACTGATGTACATCGGCCTTGGCTTAATATCATCACCAACATTTATCTCTTCTAACTTGTCGGCCAACATAAAACCACGCCCTAGCTTTCCTTTGTTGCCATCGATGGGATTACCCATTAAAAATTGCTGTGGGAGCTGACTGCTTGGATCGGCTGTTGATCCCTGTTGAAGATATTCACAGGACCTTCTCCCCACACTTTACTAGAGAAACAGTCAATACCATCATATTCCCAGTAAGCAGGCTCCATAGCAGCAACACTTACAGAATCATCAGCGTGAACAACTTTAATGTCATCTCCGACCCACTGAATAAGAATCTGGTGCATGGTTGAAGGAATGCAGCAATTAGCATGAATCCAATCTCTCCCTAAAAGTAGACTGTATGCCCCTTGCCATCGATGACAAAGAAAGTAGTGATCAATGTCTTTGACCCAATCATCAACTCAACATGCACGGCTCCTCGAGTGTCAGAAGGTTGCCAGCAAAATCTCTGAGAACCATGTCGGTTTTTAACAAGTCTTCACTTGTCATCCCAAGCTTCCTGAAGGTAGTATTGTCGATACGGGACGTAGACGGCTACTCACCAACACGGTTCCGTCAGGACAAGGGAAAGAAGGACGGATCCGAGTAGATTACGGATTATCCTAGTTAGACAGATAGAAAGTAACCTCTGTAATAGGAGCAGAACACTTCCTACAAGTCCGACTAGGATTAGAAACCGTAGCTCTGGCTCTTTTCCTCTTATAAAAAGGAGCCAGAGCACCCTCTTGTAACAGAGAACGACACACGATCATACATCAATCCAACGCAAAAGGCCAAGGCCGACTGGAGTAGAGCCTTTACTCGACGACGAGGGCTCGAACCAGGATAAACGTGTGTCTCTTGCGTGAAACCGCCAAGTTCTAGTTGTTCACCGAGATCCAAATCAACTGCTACGGGAACCCGTGGCAGGCTATCGGTGGTCAAGCACCGACAGCTGGCACGCCAGGTAGGGGCTTTCGGCGAAATCAACGTCAAAGGCTCGACAGACCTACACATGATGATTTTTCCGATGGGATCAACCTTCGTTTTTGGAAGCTGGGTCTGCGAAGCAGATGAACAAGGAATTCTCCACGGTCGACTACTTCAAAAACCCAAGCCGAAGATACAAGAAATTTTTTCAAGACTCAAGCTCACAGAGGAAGCTAAAAACTCAAATCTACAAGGCAACCGAATTCTTTTTATCACGGTTTCAACAACTCGGCACGGATATATCAGGATATCACATAGAAGGCAATGGAGTCTTACGACCTCGACCAATGGAACATCTTCAAACAAGATAAGTACTCCACCTTCCTTCCTTTTCAATATGATAAACCATTGGAAGAAGAAGAACCCGGCTATCCACCCAATACGCATAAAGGGGTGTTCATGATGAGACAACCTCTAGTGCCACCAGTCCAACCCAACTACAGATCTTCAGAAGAATCAGAAGCTGATATTCCAGCAAATTCCGCCACAAGAGAAGGAGAGACTGACAGCCAGAAGGCAGCCAGAGAAAGAAGAAACAAGAAAAAAGGAGGGAGGAGGAATCGAGTTCAAGAATGAAGAGAAGCATGGCGCAAGTATGAAGAAGAGCTAGCCGAGTACAATCAAAGAAGAGCTGAAAAAGAAGCTGAGGAAAGGCGAGCCACAGCGAGAACCAGACTCGATCCAGTAGAAAAGATACAAGAATTGATCAATGAAATAAATGCCATACAAAGGCCAAGTGAAGAACAAGCCAGACTTAGAAGCCTACTCAGAGATACTGTGCAAAGAATACAAGACGATCGAGTACCTCTCCATCATATACCATCTGAATAGACAAGTCGAAGAACTCAGAGGGTTTCTGCATTTGAAAGATTATCAACCCCAAATCATAGCAGAAGAACTCAACTACATCATGTCTGGACAGAAAAAACGGGGGAGAACAGAGGAAGACTACCAACACCACTCCGAAGCCCTCCCAGAATGACTTCAAGATACGACAGTTAAGCAGACTCTGACTACAAACTAGAAAAAGTACTCGACAGATTTCCTTACTTCGCAGGGAGGCTACTTACGGTCAAGTTACCTCATAAATTCAAACCATCCAACCACTCAAAATATGATGGCAAAACAGAACCATTGCAATGGCTCAGAATTTATTCTCAGTCAATTGAACTAGCTGGAGGGGACGATGATATCAAAGCACTATTTTTCCCAATGGCTCTAGAAACATTACCACTACAGTGGTTCGACAAGTTACGTCCTGGATCTATCAAGACATGGAGCGACCTTCAAAAGGCTTTCTGTGAAAATTTCACAGGAATACTTATACACCCGATAACACAAGCAGAGTTGAAAGGTTTAAAACAAAACCTAGGAGAAAGTCTCAGGGATTTCTACAGAAGATTTGGGAAACTAAGAGCTCAAGTTCACGACATTACCGAGAGAGAAGTAATAGAAGCATTCTCATATGGATTGAAAGTAAGATGGATGTTTCATGATTTTTTGCAAAGAAAATCTCCTGGACAAATGATGAGTTCAAAAGAACGATGGAAAAAGATGATTACAAATTTCAGTAACAAAAGACACGAGAAAGATTTCCGGACAACAGGAACAACTCGGATAAAAGGAACAATACGGACGAAAGGAACAACTCGAACGAACAAAACAACCAAAGGTGGAACAACCAAAACAACCCAAGATACCGAGGACAACTCAAGATATCAAGACAGCTCAAGAAGATGGGATAACCAAGATAATAGACAAGACTATCATAATAAAAAGAGATACTCAGACAATATGGTGGCTTCCACTGAAAGAAAGAAATTCTACCCGGCAAGAAGATTTGAAGATCTTGAAAATATAAAATGCATCTATCATCCAACAGGAATTCACCCCGTGGGAGAATGTTGCATTTTCCAAGAAAGGTATATGAAGAAGGACAAACAAGACAAAGAAGAAAAAAAAAAAAAAAAAAAAGAAGAAGACAAAGACGACCGACAACGGCTTCCAAAACCCAAGAGCAACAGTATCAGTAATATTCTCAGGAGTGCTTGGCTCCAGAAGCAAACAAGAAGACAAACTTGCTTGGCGAACAATCATGGCAGCAGAACCAGCAATACCCAGATATCTAAACTGGTCCCAATATCCAATACAATTTTTGAGAGAAGATCAATGGACAAGTGTTGGGAACGCAGGACTATATCCACTAGTACTCGGACCTACGATTGCCGCCATAACAGTAACCAAAGTACTCATCAATGGAGGAGCGGGACTCAACATCATATTTGCAGACACATTAAAGAAGATGGGACCAGAATTTTCAAAAATGATCACACCTACAAGCATACCATTCTATGGGATAGTACCCGGGAGACCAGCCATGCCTCTCGGACAATTACACTACCAGTAACATTTGGAACTCCCACGAATTACAGAATGAAGCTCATCAAGTTTGAAGTTGCAGATTTTGAATCATCATATCATGCAATATTGGGAAGACCAGCACTTGCAAAATTCTTGGCCATACCTCACTATCCATATCTACTACTCAAAATGCCAGGACCACACGGAGTACTATCTCTCAGAGGAGACCTGAAAAGAGCCTACGAATGCGATGTACAAGCAATACAGATATCCTCAAAAGTATAAGGTGAAATCAACTCGGCAGTAGCAGAAATAAGAACAGAACAAATGGAAATCCCAGCCAAAAAGCAAAGTACCCTCACCACAGCTGAAGGAGAAGGCACCAAAAAGATTGACCTAGGGACAGGTGATCCATCCAAGACTGCTACGATCAGTGCAAACCTACCTATCAAATAGGAACTCGTGCTCACCAACTTCTTACGGGACAACAAAGACATATTCGCTTGGAAACCAGCTGATATGCCAGGAGTCCCAAGGGAGTTGGCTGAGCACAAAATTGAAGTCAACAAAGGAGCAAAACCAATCAAGCAAAGGCTACGACGTTTTTCACCAGACAAGAAGGAAGCAATAAAGAAAGAAATAGCCCGACTACTAGCAGCAGAATTCATAAAAGAAATCTTACATCCAGATTGGTTAGCAAATCCCATTCTGGTACATAAAAAAACATGGATGAATGGCGCATGTGCGTCGACTACACGGGTCTCAACAAACATTGTCCCAAAGACCCTTTCGGATTACCAAGAATTGATCAAACAGTAGATTCAACAGCAGGATCAGCCTTGTTATCCTTTCTAGACTGCTACTCGGGATATCATCAGATTGCACTAAAAGAAGAAGACCAAAGCAAGACTTCCTTCATCACACCTTTTGGCGCCTACTGTTACAAAACAATGTCTTTCAGACTCAAAAATACAGGAGCAACATACCAAAGAGCAATTTAGGCTTGTTTGGGCGATCAAATCAGAAAAAATGTAGAAGCATATGTGGATGATGTAGTCATCAAAACAAAGAACCCAGATTCTCTTATTGAAGAACTACAACAAACTTTTGACAATCTAAAAAAGTGAAAGTGGAAACTCAACCCCAACAAGTGTGTATTTGGCGTGTCATCAGGACAACTACTCGGGTTTCTAGTAAGCCAAAGAGGAATTGAAGCAAGCACAAAACAAATCAAGGCAATAACCGACATGGGCCCACCTACAGATATCAAAGACCTACAGAAATTGATAGGTTGCATGGCAGCACTCAATAGATTCATCTCCAGACTCGGGGAAAAAGACTTACCTTTCTTCAAATTATTAAAGAAGACAGATAAGTTCACCTGGAATAAAGAAGCACAAGAAGCCTTCAACAAGCTAAAAACATATATCAGTACATCTCCAGTTTTAGTACCTCCAAAGAAAAATGAAGACCTCATGCTCTACATTACTGCAACAACATCAGTAGTAAGCACAGCTATTGTGGTTGAAAGAGAAGAGCAAGGACACATCTACAAAGTACAAAGGCCAGTATACTACATAAGCGAAGTTCTCATGATATCAAAAGTGAGATATCCACACGTGCATAAACTACTCTACGCAATACTTATAACCTTAAGAAAGCTCAGACACTACTTTAAAGATCACAAAGTAGTCGTAGTAACAGATTTTCCACTCGGAGACATCCTAAGAAACCGAGACTCAACTGGACGTATTTCAAAATGGGCAATTGAATTCGGAGCACTGAAGATAGAATTTACACCAAGAAAAGCAATCAAATCTCAGGCATTATCCGACTTCATTGCAGAATAGACTGAGATACAACAACCCACCCCTGACACCATCTTAGACCATTGGAAAATGTACTTCGATGGATCCCTAAAACTGGGGGGAGCAGGAGCAGGGGTACTACTCATCGCACCTGACGAAAAACAACTCAGATATGTTCTGCAAATTTTATGGCAAGCTACCAACAACGAAGTAGAGTATGAAGCACTCATCCACGGCTTACAAGTCGCAACTTCACTAGGAATCAAAAGACTACTAGTCTACGGAGACTCTGCCGTAGTAGTTAACCAAGTCAATAAAGAATGGGATTGCACTAAAGAGAACATAGACGCTTACTATGTGGAAATCAGAAAGCTCGAGAAAAATTTTCAAGGATTAGAAATTCATCATATATTACGAGATTCAAATGTTGCAGCCGATGTGCTAGCCAAACTAGGCTCAGACAGGGCAAAAGTACCCGCTGGAGTCTTTGTAAAAAAACTAAACAAGCCATCCATCAAGTCAGGAGAAAAAGAAGACGACAAAAAGAAGACAGGACAAGAGCAAATTCTGATGATTAGTACAAACAACTTGACATGGATGCAAGTACTCATAGATTACATCAAAGAGAAGAAGTTACCCGGCAACAAAATAGAAGCAACTCAAGTCATCAGAAGGAGCAAAAATTATGTCTTAGTAGGAGACAACCTTTACAAGAGAGCAGCATCATCAGGCGTATTACTAAAATATGTCTCAACAGCAGAAGGAAAAGAAATACTATTAGAAATGCACTCTGGATGCTGCGGGAATCATGCATCTTTAAGGACACTAGTCGAAAAATCATTCCGATCAGGGTTCTATTGGCCAACAGCATTAAAAGACGCCGAAGAACTAGTCAAACACTGCAAAAATTGCTAAATGTTTACAAGACAGGCACATGTCCCAGCTCACAATCTAATATGCATCCCACTAGCATGGCCATTCTCATGCTGGGGACTCGACCAAGTCAGACCTCTCAAGAAATCCAAAGGAGGGTTCGAGTACATCTTCGTGGCTATAGACAAGTTTACTAAATGGATAGAATACAAGCCATTGGTAAAATACAGCTCGGCCAAAGCACAAGAGTTCATCCAGGAAATCATGCACAGATTTGGAATGCCAAACAGAATAATCACAGACCTAGGATCACCATTTATAGCTAATGAATTCAAAAGCTAGGCTCAAGACTGCGGATTCAGCATCGATTATGCATCAGTAGCTCATCCTCAAGCAAACGGTCAAGTAGAAAGAGCCAACGGTCTCATCTTGGCAGGATTAAAACCAAGACTATATGAAGATCTCAAAGATTACGGAGCAAAATGGATAGATGAACTACCTAAAGTAGTCTGGGGTTTAAGAACTCAAATAAGCGAAAGCAACCGGCTACTCGCCCTTCTTCCTAGTATACGGATAAGAAGCCGTACTACCAGCCGACTTGATCTGGACATCTCCCAAAATTGAGCAATACAATGAAGGGGAAGCAGAAGAAACCAGGAGACTAGAAATCGACAGCTTAGAAGAAATTAGAGTCAATGCAACACTACAGTCAGCAAGATATATGCAAGGACTAAGAAGATATTACGACAAAAGCGTTCAACCAAGAACCTTACAAGCCGGCGATCTAGTCCTCCAGAAAATACAAAAAACAGATGGAAGGCATAAACTACTCAGCCCATGGGAAGGTCCCTTCATAGTGACAAAAGTGACAGGACCAGGATCCTACGAATTAATGACTGAAGATGGAGCTCCAATAAAAAATTCATGGCACATCTCTCAGTTATGACGGTTTTTTGCCTAGAAATCAAAAGACATATACTATTCATCCAATAAAGTTTCACTACTCAATAAAGATTACAGGATCCTAGCTTCTTTTCAGAACAAGATGAGAGCCAAGAGAGAGCTCGACCTATCCCGACTTCTAGAAAAATAGAACTCGGATGAGGGCCTACGGTTCGAACTAATTGTTGAAGCGCAAAATGGCTACAACCTAGCCTGAGCCCAACTATTCCGGGTTGTTTTCACAATACCGATGAGAGTACGGCTAAAGAAGTCAACACTCGCCCTATCCTAGCTCCTTTTCAGGACTAGATGAGAGCCAAGAGAGAGCTCGACCTATCCCGACTTCTAGAAAAATAGAACTCGGATGAGGGCCTACGGTCCGAACTAATTGTTGAAGCGCAAAATGGCTACAACCTAGCCTGAGCCCAACTATTCCGGGTTGTTTTCACAATATTGATGAGAGTACAGCTAAAGAAGTCAACACTCGCCCTATCCTAGCTCCTTTTTAGGACTAGATGAGAACCAAGAGAGAGCTCGACCTATCTCGACTTCTGGAGAAACAGAACTCGAATGAGGGCTTACGGTCCGAATTAATTATTGAAGTGCAAAATGGCTACAACCTAGCCTGAGCCCAACTATTCTGGGTTGTTTTCACAACACCGATGAGAGTACGGCTAAAGAAGTCAACACTCCCCTATCCTAGCTCCTTTTCAGGACTAGATGAGAGCCAAGGGAAAGCTCGACCTATCCTGACTTCTAGAAAAATAGAACTCGGATGAGGGCCTACGGTCTGAACTAATCATTGAAATACAAGATGGCTGCAACCTAGCCTGAACATTAACAGTTTCAAGATGGCTTCACAACACCAAAGGGAGTACGACAGACAACAAAATATTCAAGCATTTCAAGTCAACTACAAGATATTTAACAAGATTCAAGAAGGGTAATTCTTTTTAAGACATCAAAGTTTCATTACAACAAAGAAGTCTACTGCTGATGATCATCACCACCATCAGCACGCACTGGCGTAATTTCTACAAGGTCAGTAAACTCTTGAGCTAAGGCCAAGACAGCAGCTTCAGACTCCGCAAGTGCCTGCTCATCCTCAGGAGTATGAGTCCCATCCATCACTATATCAAGAGGAAAGTTAGGATCAATCACTTGGATACGAGCCAACACACCCTGGACGCCAAGCAAAACAGCATCCTTGGCGAAGTTGATAGTCCGCTCGGTCAGTCGGGGAATAAACTGAACCCAAGTCAGACCTGCATCTTCAGGCCTCCTCAGCATGGAAGCAAGACCTTGGGCAGAAATCAGCAGAGCCGACCACTTGTCTTTAGAAGCCTTCAGACTAACAGACAAGTCTTCTATTGATGCCTTAGCCTGCAAAAGATCCCGATCAGCACCACGCCTAATCAGCCGAGCCCGAGCTAAAGTCTCTTCAGCATCCTCCTTTACCTTCTTCGAGTCGTTGCGAAAGGTTTTTACTTCAAGCTTCAAAGCTTCAGTCTCTTTCGAGTACTTTTTCTTCAGAGCTACAAAAGGAAGCAAAAGGAAGTCAGAGAAAAAGCAGTGACAAAATTATATACAACAAAAAGCATTCACAAGTACCTTGGAGATCTCGAGAAGCCTTCTTCTCGAATTCAATAGCAGCAACAACCTGAGCTCTCAAGGCAGTCTCTGAGGATTGACGTCCTTGACGCTCCTCATCGAGTGCCAGCCGCAAAGAAGCCAGCTCATCCAACAACTTCTTTTGAGACTCAGACGAGCCAAAGAAGATGTCAGAATCGCTTACGTACTCCTACATATGAATAGAAAGAAATTAAGAAAAAAGAACAAGACAAGAGAATCTACAAACAAGTCGTCCTACCTGAAACTGCTCAGCAAAGGACTTAAATCCTAGTTCAAGTTTCTTAAGGCGAGAACTCGGATTAAACTCCTCTTCCAACTCCTGCATCGACTTCAAATCACGAATAGAATTCCAAGGAGGATAAAAAGGAGACAAAGGAGGAGAACACCCAACCCTAGAATGAGGAGAAGTTAGGGGTTGGGCAAATGGCAACTTGTCCGCTCCTGAGGAAGTCGCCACAACCGCTTGAGCAACCGGTAGCGAAGAAGTTCCAGCAGCAGCAGAAGAAGTCACCAAAAGGGTAGAATCCACAGCCGGATTGGGGTCAGGCAAAGACACCTGACCCACCACACCAACACTCTCCGTCTTCTTAGAGTCAGAAGCCGGAGCAGAAGAAACAGCGGCAGACAGCCTAAAAAAACCAAACAAGTTAAAACACAAATGATGCAAGGAAGATAAAAAGAAGTCAGTAAGAAGAAAACTTACTTAGGAGCACGACGAAGAGCAATACGAGGCCGAGGTGGTGGAGCGGGCATGACCTGATCCAGATCCACCAACAACTCGGTAGATGAAGAAGCAGGACCCGGCAAGGGACCCAAAACCGGAGGTTGAGAAGAAGTCGTCCGGGGGCTACGGAAGTCCAAAATCAAAGTTAAAAAAGCAAATGAGTATACACGCCAAAACCAAGAAGACGAAACTCACCGGCGAAGAAGGGGAGAGTTATCAACATCCTTAGCCTCATCTTCAAAGAGAAGAATTGACCCACCTTCTACCAAGAAAGAAGAATCAAGACTACTTTCCAAAAAAAAGAACAAGTCAAGCAAAATCAAACAACCTCTCACCTATCAGAAGGTTACCTGAAGGCTGAGGGGAAGGACAAGAGCGCGCCCGTTTCTGAGACGCAGCAGAGGAAGAATCACCCGCAGTAGGCCTCTTCCCACCAGCGCGAGTAACTCGAGGAATGGCCACCGACTGATAAGGAACATATTGAAGAATAGGCTCCATCAAAGAAACACCCAGCAAAACAACTCGGCCTTCAATTACCTATGACCAGGAGCAGCCGGAGGAGCCGGAAGAGGAGCAATCTCCCCATCAACATAGAGAGAAGCATTGGCATCAAAAACCCTGCCAAAAGGCTTCAGAAAGAAACAGAAAGACAAGTCAGTATTAATCAAAAGTACTCGGAAAACTTAAATACAAGAAAGAAAATATAACTTACAGCAGGAGGAGGATTGCTGGCCGAGTACTCAAAGCCAATCATGGGGACCACCGACGCTCCTCTTAGAATCTTCTGAAGGTGCGCAAGCACCTCACCATTGGACAACTCGGTCGTGGCCACCATATTTAGGGGATCTTCAAAGACCGAGTACTCGAAGCTAAAATGCTCCCGTGCCTTCAAAGGCTGTACTCGGCGATGAAGATAACTCGCCACAATGGCAAAACCAGACAAGCCATTCCACTTCAAATAACTAATCCTATCGAAGAGGGGTTGGAGAAGAGTCAACTCGGCAAAGAAGCGTCGCTCCCTTCTCCCACCGATCATTAGGAACAAAGGAACCCCCGAGTAGGTTTGTAGTCTTTGGAGCACCAAAGACCACCATCAAGATTACCAGCATAAAACCACTCGGACCACCAATCCTTCATGGATTCAACAAGATCGTACTCAAAGAAGTGGCTCGACTTACGCGCCTGCCGGAATTGAATTCCACATCCACCAAGGGTGTGGAGGGATTCATTGCGGGGCTGCGGTTTGAGGCGAAAAAGAAAGCGGAACAGATTTAGGGAAGGAGGAATGCCAAGGAAAGTTTAACAAAAATGAACAAAAATAGAAAGATGAAGAACACCATTGGGGGTAAGATCATGGAGGGAGATACAGAAATAACGAAGGAAACGATGAAGGAAAGAACAACCCGGGAGACAGAGCCCGGCGTGAACAAAAGAGACAAAAAGGACAATTTCACCTGGGCGAGGAACAGGAACACGATGCTCGCCAGAAGCAATCCAACCAGAGAACTCCTTAGGCTGGATCATTCCCCACTCCTGCAACTCAATCAGGTGCTTCTCCTGAGTAGTCGGAGGGGGGAAGTTCTTTGCGATGGCCTTCATAGCAGCAAACTCAGGGTTCAGCTGCTCGTCGACCTCCTCCTCAAGAACAGGCTTCTCAACTTCCGACTTCTTGGAAGCTACCTTCTTTCTATCCATACAATGAATCAAGCAACCAGGTTAAGAGGAGGATTCGTGGCAACGCGAGAGCAAAGATTTGGGGATTTTTTCTACTGCGCTAGGGTTTCAGGAAGCAAAGGCAAGGTGAAGAGGAAGAACAGTAACCACAGCTAATTTATAGCCCGGTCTTAAAGGCCCACTTAAGGGGCAACGGTAAAAAAAGGCCAACAGATACAAGGCGCAGAAACAGGAAAGGCCCAGTAAACCCTCAAATCGCGGGATAACGGTCCTTATCCCGTTACCCACCAATGGTAAAATATTGTGCCGTTACAAGGAAAGGTAACTTTGCCAAGATTATCATAACAAGTCAGCACAGAGGAAGACGGCCGTGAACAACTCCACTCGAGGGAAGCAAGTCAACTTCTAAGCTAAAACAAGTCTACTCAAAGATAGACAGTCTTCATATCAATCCAAAACAAGTCGGCACGAAGGCGGACAACCACAAACTCAAGACAAAACAACTCGAATCATTGCAAGAACAAATATTCTTCAAATATTACAGGATACAAGGTTACAAGTCTTACAAGACCCATCGAATTCAGAAAGAACATTGAAGCAATGGCTACAAGGAACCCCTCAGAGAATTTGGCCATAGAAGAAAATTATGATCTACAAGGAATCCCGTGGAATTCTGTCATAGAAGACAACTACGTAGAATCCAAGACCGTCGCCGTTGCAGACCCAGACTACCTCTGAGGCAGAATGAGCCGAGCAGATCCAAAGCAACCTAGATACACCAACACAGTGCATCCTAGATCACTAAAAGGAGCACTGACTGATCAAGCATCACATCGGGCCTCTCCAAAAACAAGTCGGATCAAACCCCATGTGAACAAGAGAGCTCCAGCTGTGCGTCGGGTGGTGGCTGATCTGCACCGCACAGCTAGAAGACTGTGCGGCTCAGCAACCCCCCACGCAAAGCATAGCCCTAGCAGAGTGGAAAAGAGGTACTAAGAGTGCAAAATGACCCAGCACAAGGCACATCTCAAGACTTCTTCTACCCGCCAGAACGAGCCTCCAATCACAATGCTACCCCGGGATTAGTCTACCCCTAATCCCTATCTCAAGAATTCTTCTACCCACTAAGAAGACCATACTGGAAGAACAAGAAAGAAGCCCAGAGGCTGTTCAACCTCGCAAACTATCATTGTCGCAAGAACAGGAAGAAGCATACTACAAGACTCTGAAAAGCAACCAAAAGAGAGGGGCAATTTATAGGCCAGCATCGGCGTACGTAGACCAAGTTCACCAATTCAGAGAATCAATGACAAGGACAATAAAAGAGGGCAGTAAAGAGAGCAACAGAAGAGTATATTCCAGGCATATCCCAAAGACAAGAAAAGCCTTTATACCACACCACCGCCAACGCCCAACCATAAAAAGCGCACATAAAGGACAGTAAAAGCAAAGTCACGAGCTGTTGTCCGTTTTCCACATAGAAGAACTCGGAAAAAGCTCGGGGGCTACAGCTAAAGAAGAACTCAAAAAAAGTTCAGGGGCTGTAGCTAAAGAAGAACTCGGAAAAAGCTCAGGGGCTGCAGCTAAAAAAGAACTCAAAAAAAGCTCGGGGGCTACAGCTAAAGGAAGAACTTCGAGAAAAAAGCTCGGGGGCTACAGCTAAAAGGTTATCCGCACGAAAGAACTCAACAAAAATCGAAGGCTATGATCAAGGAAAATAAAAGCCATTGCCCGACTTCTTTTTCGACCAAAAACAACTCAGACAAAGGCTCGGGGGCTACAGGGTATACACCCTCAACTTTTTCTTTTTTTCAAAACCCTCCAGCTACTTATAAATAAGTAGCAAGAGGCTCGGAGGCTACACTCAATGAGTCCACCTATGGCGCACAAAAGGGAAGAACTCTTCAGCTAGACCACTTCGAAGCATCACTCCAAAAGCAAGACGCTCTCCGAGTTCTACTTCGAAATGCTCGGGGGCTTGTCGATACGGGACGTAGACGTCTACTCACCAACACGGTTCCCGTCAGGACAAGGGAAAGAAGGACGGATCCGAGTAGATTACGGATCATCCTAGTTAGACAGATAGAAAGTAACCTCTGTAATAGGAGCAGAACACTTCCTACAAGTCCGACTAGGATTAGAAACCATAGCTCTAGCTCTTTTCCTCTTATAAAAAGGAGCCAGAGCACCCTCTTGTAACAGAGAACGACACACGATCATACATCAATCCAACGCAAAAGACCAAGGCCGACTGGAGTAGAGCTTTTACTCGACGATGAGGGCTCGAACCAGGATAAACCGTGTGTCTCTTGCGTGAAACCGCCAAGTTCTAGTTGTTCGCCGAGATCCGAATCAACGGCTACGGGAACCCCGTGGCAGGCTATCGGTGGTCAAGCACCGACAAGTATATGGCATGATATTAATAGCAGCCCTACCATCAACAAACATTTTGGTTAGAGGCTTGCCGTTGACGTATCCTTTCAGATAAAGTGGCTTCAAATGGCGATACTTGGTTGGTTTATCAAAAACCGCCTGCTGTGTCAAGATAAGCTGAGCCATCAAATCTTGAAACTCACTTTCATCAAAATCGGAATACACTTCTTCCTGGACATCTTGGTTTTCAGGAGCTATAAATTCTGATGGGAGGAAGAAAGCCATGCATGCATCGTCTGAAGGCCCATGCTCATCGGGTTTCTTTTTAGGGCGCCATGTCGGCTTCTCCTCAACATCTGCTTGTTTTAGCTCTTTGTTCCTCAAACACTGAACTCTTCTCTTTTGGCTCTTTCTCAGTCCTAGAGGGCACCACTGTCCTTTCTGCCATACGTATTCATGGGGACCTTCTTCTCTATTGTATCCCTTATGACGAGTCCAACATTGATCTGCAAACCTCTTCCTTTACTGATTCTCAAAACTGTCTATTTTTAAGCGCCGATCATCCTCAGGAAACTGTGTTCCAAATCTTTCATGGACCGAACGGTGGTTGACTCGAGATTGCCTGTACCCAAAATATTGATCACTGGATTCAGGGTAATTGTTTCTAGCAGGCAACTTCAAGCCTTCATTCCAACAATGCTTAAAGAACGAACACCCCCAATGAGACTGTTCCATCTCTCTTATGTGTTCTTCTTGCTCTCTACGATACACTTCTTCATATCTCTGGCGTTCTTCTATAAACCTTTGCTCTTCATAGTATTCCCGCTCTTGCTGCCTTTGCCATTTGTTCAGCAAAATACGTGATGTAACCCTAGGTTTGGAAGTTTTACCTCTTTCGGTTCGGCTATTCTTGAACCGAACTTTTTCCTTCAACTCCTCAGTTGTAATCTGTTGATCAGGGTCGACAGTACCATTCTTCTTAGCTCTTTCAGAAGTTAATACTTTCACTTTGCCTTTACCTTTAGGATCATCTGCAGAAACCATATTCATAGAGAAAGAAATCATATTCTGAGAAAAAGGCTGATCATCAACTTTCATCTTGCCATCGAACTTCGGGTGTCCCTCTTGGATAGCCTTCTGAATCCGCACTCTAAACACTCGGCAATCGTTGATGGAGTGAGAATTAGTGTTATGATAGCCACAATACTTCTTATCTTTCACTCCTTCAGGGTGCAACATAGGATGTCCATATGGCAGTTTGATGCGTCCTTCCCTTACCAACAAATCAAAGAGTCCTGTCGACTTAGAGACATCAAAGTCATAAGTTCCCTTTGTTGCCTCAACCAGCGTTGACTAACTTGAGTAGGCTCTTTTGCCCAAGTCGGCTCGATCGCGGCTATCTCGTCATCATCATCATATTCACCGCTTCTTCCAGAAAAACTTTGATACATTTCACTAGCAATATTCCCTTTTTGGAAATGGTTATCTCTCCTGAACCCCTGAGCTTGATTACTCATAGCAGCCAGCCGCTGTGAAAGTTGACCAAGGTCATCAAACTCCATGCCGAACAGCTTATCTCTGACATTCACCGCATGCACGCTATCGCCATCCCAGCAACCGATCATCCGTAAGTTCAATGAATAGCAAAGGTTTTTGGTTTCTCTAAACCTGTGAAGATACTCCTGCGGTGTTTCATTAGCTCTCTGTCTCAAACTCATGAGGTCGACTAGCTTCTTCTCATTAGTGCTCGTGAAGAAGTATGCATGAAACTTCTGCTCTAGCTCTGCCCATGTACCAATGGAATGGGCTGGCAATAAGGTAAACCATGTGAAAGCTGGTCCTGTGAGAGACAAAGGGAAATACCGAATTCTCCAAGCTTCATCTGTGGAGGCCTCCCCAAGCTGCATCAAGTACCGACTGATATGCTCTAAGGTGCTAGTATCATCTTGACCAGAAAACTTAGTCAAGTCTATTGGAGGCTTCACCCTTGGAGGAAGTGCCACTCTATTGTACCATTCTGGATAAGGAGACTTGTATGAATAGGATTGATTCTTTGGCTTTAGGCCGAACTGATGCTGCATCATATCAGCCATCCTATGCATAATAAGATCAACGTCTGAATTCAGAGTTCCACGTGTTTGCCTTCCAGAAGGTATCCCTGATGCACTCTTGTACCCTGGGTTTGGTAAAACATCCAAAGCGGTGTAATCAGTAAATTCCTGATATCCATCTCCATACATATTTCTTTGCAGCCTGTTTGATGCTGGAGATACTTTGAAAGCTGATGGGGGTACGTCCCCTGTTGTACCAAATGTCACCTGGCCATAGGTAGGAGGCTGTTGTTTCTCATTGGGAGCTGGTTCACCTTTGTTTGAGCCAGATGCTCCATCATCTCCAACAGGCTTCTCTTGATACTTTGGCACATGGAAGAGTGTTGGCCCACGGATTGGTCCTGCATTCTCCTCAAAGTACTTATTAGCCGTTGGGCCGAAAGTGCTAACCATGATTGCACGAAAAGTATTCAGAAAGGCTGTGTGATGATTTGTCATAGTTTCTCCCAAAGCTTTGTGAACTAACTCTGACATCTTTCGAGCATCCTCCTCTTCAGTGAAATCAAATTGGTGAGGAAGGAGAACCCTTGGCAACGACTGCTTCTGGAAAACCTTGTTGCTTTTATTCTTGGAGAAGGACATCAAACACTTCTGTTGAAACTGATTACATGCTTGTTGCACCAACTCCCTTGAATTCTCTGGCAATTCATCCAAGGTCACATCCAGAACGTGATCATTGTTGATTTTAGGTATCTTGAACGAAGTGGTCCCACCGGGCGTGCCAAAAAGTGTGTTGACACAAAATGTGGCGCACTGTGCCTCACACACAGCAAGCCAGAAAATGTGGCTTCAATCGGGCAACCGAGCGGTTTGAAGATCCGGAGGCGTGCCAGTCAATTTGACCTGAAACTGACAAGGGATAAAAGATTGTTAAATACAAAATCGGAACATACTGGGTGAGACCAGACAGTTCCGTATATACAGCCCTGAAGCCACTTACAACGACATATAGCTATAGAAGCTATCTGCCAATCATGTTTATACATAGTTCGACTAACTTAGAGATAAAGCATGTGAACATCAATTGCCGAATACATATGCATGAGGAGACATGTTTGAACAAGTGAAAGTTGACTACGAGTTGAAGCATAACCAAGCTCGGTAAACTGGCCGACTTGGGGTCCATGAAGAAGGAACATACAAACCAATACGAGCAAACCTAATAAAAACTTGTATCCACCTCACAACACTCAGCTCTATTAAGATTTAAACGCACTTGACGTGTAAGTACCCGCAACATGTAACAACCTAGATTGATCTAATTTGGCTATGAAAGCATATGATCTATTTACCATGATGACATAAGAATAAGAATGTTAAAGAGCAAATAGATCTATAAAAGTAAAGAGCCAAAACTAACCAATCTGTATTGGGCAAAAGAGTGTTACAAAAAATATAAAACATTAAAGACATGCAACACGTAATAACTTAAAGAATCTACTAGATCTTGCCAAGTCTAATAGGGCCGATAACTATCTTGCTTCGCTAAGCTATCAAGCGGATGCCTGCCGCACGGCCATCTAGTCGAGATAAATAAAGCATAAGCAAAGTCCTCTTGATCGTCAAGCAGACGCCTGCCGCACGACCATCCAGTCAAGACAAACAAGACTACTTGCATCAACGCCTAAATCCACCGCATGATACTAGACATGATAACAAGGTTGTCAGAACTTACGGAGGTCGACGGATCGATGACTCCTCTCGAAGAACTCGATGACACGACAAAGGACTCAAAATGTGGCACGGGGCCGATTGTATTGATTGGTTGTGAACTCCTTTTACAATGGTCGAGGGTTTATATTTATACCCTGGACATAACATGAATCCTAACAGATTATGATTACATAATACATTAAAGGTAACTCAAAAAATATGGCGATCTTAGCTCTAATACTTCTCGGAGTCCTTGATTATCACGTTCCCTTCCTTATAGCCGGTTTTAACTTGCCACCTTTCTGCTTCCCGAATAGAGCCACCGCCTTCAAAGATAGCCAACCGCACGATCACTTGCCAAATCATTCAGAGTTAGCCGACTGCATGGATACTTGCCGAATTGCCAGGAACAGCCACCCGCATGGATGCTTACTGAATGCTTCTGAATACTCGTCTCTCGCAAGCCTGCCACGTATTGGCCCACCTGTCATCTTCTTAGCCTTTACCAAAATCTAGTGTTAACAAATCTACTGGAAACCACACGTACGGGCAGGGTTAGGGCGGGGTGGCTAGCCTCGTGGATGGCTAACGGGGAGGCGAAGATGCCCGATGCATTTCCTAGAGATAACTCTACGGTCCTAGGGGGCGCGCCCAGAGCCGGGAGGCGAACGAAGGCCGTGTAGTATAGTTAAAGAAAAAATTGGCCAGAAACCATACGTACGGGTGGGGTAAGTGTGTTGTGGCTGGCCCCATGGATGGCTAACGGGGTGGCGAACATGCCCGATGCATTTATAGGAGATAACCCTACAGTCCTAGGGGCACGCCTGGAGCCGGGAGGCGAACCAAGGCTGTTTAGTGTAGTTAAAGGAGAAATCGGTCGGAAACCGCACGTACAGGCGGGGTTAGGGCGTTGTGGTTGGCCTCGTAGATGGCTAACGGTGTGGCGAAGACACCTGATGCGTTTCCGGGAGATAACCCCACGGTCCTAGGGGCGCGCTCGGAGCCGGGAGGTGAACGAAGGCCATTTAGTGTAGTTAACGAAAAAATCGGCCAGAAACCGCACGTACGGGCGAGGGTTAGGGCAGGGTGACTAGCCTTATGGATGGCTAACAGGGTGCTGAAGATGCCCGATGTGTTTCCAGGAGATAACCCCACGGTCCTAGGGGGCGCGCCCGGAGCTGGGAGGCGAACGAAGGCTGTTTAGTGTAGTCAACGGAAAAATCAATCGGAAACCGCACGTATGGGCAAGGTTAGGGCAGGGTTGCTGGCCTCGTGGATGGCTAACGGGGTGAGGAAGATGGCCGATACATTTCTTGGAGATAACCCTGTGGTCCTAGAGGCGCGCCCGAAGCCGGGAGGCGAACAAAGGCCATTTAGTGTAGTTAAAGGAAAAATTGGCTAGAAACCGTACGTACGGATGGGATAAGGGCGTTGTGGCTGGCCTTAGTGTGGCGAAGACACCTAATACATTTCCGGGAGATAACCCCACGGTCCTAGGGGGCGCGCTCGGAGCCGGGAGGGGAATGAAGGCCATTTAGTGTAGTTAACTGTCAAACCTGGTTTTCCCAAGAAGACCAAGCGCTAACTATATGTGTGCCCAGGATGTCCACACAACACATATAGTAACAAATATGGAGATTATCAAAGACAATGCTTTATTATATATCAAAACATAGTTACAACAAGACTTACATCTATTACAAAGCATAGTGGAAACTATTCTATATCCACTCTTCGGTCTCCGTATCCACGGGGGACGGTTGGCTGGGGAGCACTCGCCTAGTACTCATGGAACATCTTGAGGAAGACACATCTCTGAATCTAGCATCCGGTACCCATCCGGGATTTTGTTGATTGTAAAGCAAGTGTAAGCGAACCATGCTTAGCAAGTATAACAAAGGGGATGAAGGCTCAAAGGCCGACACGGTTTGATCAAGTTAGCAATTTTATTTAATTAAGTTTTATTAAACCTGAAAAATACTACTTTAGTGAGGAGACCATCCCAAAATTAGTGTAACATCATTAGTCAAGATTAAATGTATCTCTCAAACCATCCATGTAACCACTATTCAAGAAGGATCCGGGCCGCTCGTGTCCGTGAGCACCTAGCTGTTATAACAGATTTAAAAGATTTCTGCGAAAATTGTACAACTTTACCCACCGAGCCGTGATTCCCATTTGCCTGGGTTTGCAAGGCCCCATGTACCTCTTCCTTTGGAGGCGTGGCGGGGGTCTCACTACATAACCTTTCGCTAGACACCCTAACAAGTTAGTAGCCGCTAGGTTTCGGATGGACCAAGCAGATATAGATGCTCTCCTCCGAGAGTGGTTCACATATGACCCGCAGCCCGGACACACAAACGGCGGGACAAGAGCCATACCCGTCTTGGCACCCCCCCCCTTTTGCACCTTTCGGTAACCACTAACAAGCTAGAGACATACTAGTTAATTAGTTAAAGTCAGAGCCATATAACACTCGGGGTTGTACGGAACTCCCCGGGTGGCCGCCGGATGAGTCCTTATGGAGAGGCACTAGAGCACAAAACCACAACGCTCTAGCCCCCTAAATGTTGCTAAAAAGCATCATTTTAAAGTATGACATAAACCATTAATCAAATTAATCATTTAATTTGGTGTTGCGCGGCAGTGACTATCCAACAATGCATACCAATCCATAGGAACAAGGATATATGGTACAAAAGATAAACTAGGTAAAGTCCTTACGGTATTGCAAAATTAGACACATGCAGTATGTATGAAGTGAATATTTGTTTATAGGTGCAAGGAGCCTTTGTTACACTTGTTAAGCATGGTTCGCTTACACTTGCTTTACAATCAACAAAATCCCGGATGGGTACCAGATGCTAGATTCAGGAGATGTGTCTTCCTCAAGATGTTCCATGAGTACTAGGCGAGTGCTCCCCCAGTCAACCGTCCCTGTGGAGTATGGAGACCCGAAGAGTGGATATAGAATAGTTTCCACTATGCTTTGTAATAGATGTAAGTCTTGTTGTAACTATGTTTTGATATATAATAAAGCATTGTCTTTGATAATCTCCATATTTGTTACTATATGTGTTGTGTGGACATCCTGGGCACACATATAGTTAGCGCTTGGTCTTCTTGGGAAAACTAGGTTTGACAAAGTGGTATCAAAGCAATGTTGACTGTAGGACGCTCAGCCTAGTTAGAAGTGGTCATTTTACAAAAGTATTTTAACAAAAAAAACTAACCTTGACTTCCTCTACCTTGATGATTTGTAAAAAATAAAACAGTATTTACCGAAAGCCTCTCGTTTGTCCAAGATCATTGAAGATGATGCTTAGGGAGATGAAGATTCTACATCGAGAAGTGTCTTGTGAAGACAGTTGTGTTCAAGTTTGCTACCCTAATGCCATTTAGGAAGTTATAATCCCCAAGCACTTTTTACGTTAGTAACGATGCTAAGGTGAGTGCTAGTGTGCTTGATTAAGGACCACTACCATGTTAGTGTGCCCAGTGTGGTTCTTTGTTTTGTTATGGTGTCAATGTGTGATTCGGCTCTTTGTAATGAGTGTAGCTTCAGTGAATCTCGGGACGAGATTCCTGTTAAGGGTATTTGTCACACCCCAAAATTCCTATTTTGGGATGTGACCTAGAAAACACTAAATAAAATCTATAATTTAATATTTTTTTTAAAGTTTCCAAGCTTTAGTTAAGTTTGCTATCAATAAAGCGAGTGAAGAAAAAACAATTTTCTAAAACCTTACAATTTAATATAACATGTTTGTTGCATTTCATGCCATTGCATAGTGTTTATGTATGAAAAAGGAATTTAAAGCTTTTCAAATGCGCATAGGGTTTTGATCCTATCAATTTTGATCCTAATCAAATCACTCATGATCCTTGACCAAGTTTCCTTGACCTCAAAACCATGATCAAATATTTGTAAACCATACACCTTGATCCTTGTTCCAAGAACCTTGATGGATCCCAAACTTTCATCTTGCTAAATACCCAAACTAATGCTCTCTAAAACTTTAACTAGTCATACCCTTGCTCCCTCCCATGCAATTCTATCATCACTTTGTTCAAGCAAAATCCATCACATACCTAAGTTATTCTCGGTTGAACCTAATTTCATATGAACCCATGGCACCGCTAACTTTGTACCCTCTTGCCAAATGGATCATACTTTTCTCTCTTTTTCTCACCTTGGGCAACATTCTCATGGACTCCTTCCCCTCTTCCTTTTTTTACCTCTTGATCAAAGAGAAATCTTGTTTTATACATCCTTAAAAACTATACGACACAGGTCCCACCTTTCTGGAACTTTGAATTCTCTATAAACCCCAACCGTGTGTCTAAGAATTTAGTGGGACGGACCCCAACCCTCCCCTTCCATCTTCTATTCACATGGGACAAATACATATGGTTATCCCATTAGTAAACCATCACCCTCATCTCTCTTTTGCTATTGGGTTAGCACAACTCTTTCCATCATCCTACGTTGCTTCGGGCCAATCTAGTCCGAATCTTGCCTCGACCCTTGCATCGGATCAATGTGCAACCATTATCCTCTCTTTGTGGGCCAAGATCAAGCCCAACCAGCCCTTCACCTCATCCTCTCCCCCTCTCCCACGTCACCCTTAGGGTGCTGGTCAGCCCCCTCCCCAAATCATGCCCCTTCCTCTCCTTTCATGTAAGGAAACCCCCTCCCTTCCTTCTGTTTCTGATCGGCCAAAACAGCAGCATCCCCTCCTCTCCTTTTCCTTCCCCATCTGCCATGGACGTCCCCTCCTCTTCCTTCTTCTCCCTCTCCTTTCTCTCCATGAAAATGGAGTCCCCATGCAGCAGCGATTCTGTTTTGCCACTGCAATCTCCATCCCAAACAATGTGAAGGCAGGCCATTGATCTCCTCTGCTATACAGTAAGCCGATCCTCTCCTTCCCTCTCTCAAAGTGTTTCTTCTTCTTCTCCTCATCCCTCTCTTGATCTCCTCACATACCACAGGATGTTCCCGAGTTGATCCCTCGCTGCGATGAACCTGCTTCGCTGCTGCAGTCCTAATCCCTTGCACCGCAGCCATTGTTTGGAGGAGGCTGTCGTCGCTGCATTGTTTATTTGTACACCACTTGGTGAGGTCGTCCCTCCCCCTTCCCTCTCTGATCTTGCTGCTGTCCCTCTGCTGTTAGGGAGGAGAAGACCATCGTCGCTGCATTGGAGGTCGCCCCGATCAGCGGCTGTACGAGCAGGATGCCCTGCAGGACCACGTCGTCGCTGCCGGTCATGGTTGGCTGCATCTCGTCTCTCCAAACCCTAACCCTAGGTGAGGACGCCCCAACACCTTCCCAATGTTGGTTTCATGTTCCTTGCTGCCAATCATGTGTCGTAGATGATGTTTGATGGATCTCCGACATCGTTTTGGCCAATAACGTGTTGCTGTCCCGTTGATCGCAGATGTATCGTCACCCGTCATCATCAATGGCTGTCATCAAACTGCCTCTGTCCCACCCCCGAATATCTAATCTAAGAACCCCCTGCAACCTTCCCATGCTGTTTTCGCATTCCTTGCAGTAGACCCATGTACCCATATTCAGTTTAGTATTGATTCCAACGAAGTTTCCTCGCAACCATGTCGCTGCACATTGCAGACAGCAGCGCTACTGTCAGTTGGCATTCATGTTCCTAGTGATCTAGACCTCCAGCAATCTAACCCTTTGATCAAAAAAATTGTTCTTGCAGTTCCACAGGCCAATACAAATTCGTTTGGTCACAGGAGTTGATGTAAAAGAGATATTATCTTTTCTGTGCTCGCTGTCTCGGCTGTTTCAGCAGCTATGTACCTCTGAATTTCAGTGAAGTTTCCCATCAACCAATTGTCAAATAATGAAACCCTTTATACATCATGTTCATATCGTCCTTGCACACGGCTCTGTTAATTTTCTTGGTCATAGGAGTTCAGACGCCGGAGATATCATCATCTCCGCGTTGACTGCTCTGCTGCCCAGGCTGCTGTACTGCTCTGCATCGTTTTTGCGTTCCCTGCTAATTCACTATCCGAATCACCAAACCCTTCATCTGACATGTCCATCATATCCTTGCACATGAATCTGCAAGTTATGGTGGCCATTCGTGACATGATGGCAGAGATATCGAGTCCTTAGTTCTTGCTACCCCTGCTGTCCAAACAGCCATGCCACCTTGTTTTGGAATCGCTTTCCCCTACATAATTATGCTCTAAAAGACTTGCCCTTTTCCCAAACCATGCTCCATATAGTACTTAACAAACCCATAGATCAGATCACTCTTTGGTGAAGCAAGTACCACGTCTTCAATGATCGAAACCCTCACTGTCTACCGACATGCATGTCTTGGGTGCAGTAGTCGCTATATCCGTTGTCTATGCTGATTTGATATGTGTTTCCATCCACCGGTTGCCCATGACATGTTGCCATATACCCTCTATACATATCCAACAGCACTGGCACATATCTCAAAAGAGCAGTTAGAACACACCGTATATATGTTACATCCTTGCTATTCTTGTATCTTACATTGTTTCGCTCTCGTCAAGTTCTTGCCATCCCAATCTCCACCACTACCTTTTCCTTGGCACATTCTATAACTATAGATCAATCTGCATGCCAATATTGTATGATATCATCCATCGCCATTACATGTCTTCAACTGGTTCTATCCTTCCATCATTGAATCATCAACATATATATCCACTTGTCTTATGCAAGTCGTGATATATCCACTCTACTAAACCACGTTACCACCACATATGCACAATATTCTACATTCTAGTTTGTAATCTTGATGTCTCACCTTAGTTTAGTCATCACCATTCCATCTCACTCTTGCATAGCCACCATTTCCATATATACAGATATATGTTTCCTCATCATGCTTGCATAGTCATCCCGTGTGACCTAGCCCTTAAATCTTAGTAAGGTTACATCAAGTCCTATCCATCTTGTCTACAATCCTATAAACTTCTACACTTCATCTACAAATCCTAGTACTCTCTACACCATTCCTACCATTTATCGAACCTTCCAACTTTCTTTTCTTTTAAGTTGTTGCTCTTGTTTTAGTAGTTTTTGCGCTCAAGCGATCGTAGTTACAAGCCATACGTATTTCAAACCTTTATATATTATTTTTATAATGCTTGATGTATTGTTTTTAGGTTTCTTTATGATGCTTGTGTTGGTTGCCGATGACGTTAGAAGTGGAGCTCTGCAAGGATGATCCGACAAGAAAGAAATGGAGTGTTTGGCAAGCTTTTAGAAGGCAAGTGTAACATGAGTTTCCTTGTTACCTAATAATCTTATAATCATTTCATATGCATGTGTCTAATATGATGAACCCTTAAGGACTTTACCTAGCACTCTTATTATCTTGTATTCCTTGTTACCTTGGGTTATGCATATGGGTATTTGCTTAGTTTGCAATCACCAAACTGTTATAATGTGAATCTTGATTAACGACTTATGGAATCAGTGGTTTAAATCATGCTTGTTGGCAACATCGATATCAGGCGGCTAGAGCATTGGGTCTTTTGGGTGCTCTAGTCCGCCCTCCATAAGGATCGAATCTTAAAAGCGGCCACCCAGGGAGTTACCGTACAACCATGAGGGCTACATGGCTCGGCTTTAGCTAAGTAAACCGAACTTCTCTAGCTTGTTAGTGGTTACCGAAAGGCGCAAAAGGGGGTGCCAAGACGGGTATGGCTCTTGTCCTGCCGTTTGTGTGTGTGCTGGGCTGCGGGTCAATTGTGAACCACTCTCGGAGGAGAGCATCTATATCCGCTTGGTCAATCCGAAACCTAGCGGCTACTAACTTGTTAGGGGGACTTTCGAAAGGCTTCATAGTGAACCCCCCGCCAACTTACCATGGAAGTGAGTCAAGAGGCTAGCTACCTCGGGCAAAAGGGTAAATCACGACTCATGGTGAAAGTGTACACACTCTGCAGAGTTTGATCAAACTGTTATAACGGCCCGTGCTCACGGTCACGAGCGGCTGGATCCTTTTCGAGATAGATACCATGGATGGTTTGGGTGATGATTTAATCCTGACAATTATTATAGTTCTCACATTGGGAGCTTAAGCACAACCTAGCAAATCAGGTAAAATAATACAATATGACCAACTAAAAATGCTTACCGCAGTTCAACCGTGTCTTGCCTTTTGAGCCTTGCATCCCCTCATGTTATGCTTGCCGAGCATGGTGCGACACTTGCTTTACAATCAACAAAATCCCGGACGGGTACCGATGCTGGATTCAGCAGATTTGTCTTCCTCAAGAAGTTCCATGAGTACTAGGCGAGTGCTCCCCCAGTCAACCGTCCCTGTGGAGTATGGAGACCCGAAGAGTAGATATAGAATAGCTTCCGCTATGCTTTGTAATAGATGTAAGTCATGTTGTAACTATGTTTCGATATGCAATAAAGCATTGCCTTTGATAATCTCCATATTTGTCTCTATATGTGTCGTGTGGACATCCTGGGCACACATATAGTTAGCGCTTGGTCTTCTTTGGAAAATCAGGTGCGACATTAACGGAAAAATCGGCCAGAAACCGCACGTACTGGTGGGGTTAGGGCATTGTGGCTGGCCTCGTGGATGGCTAACGGGGTGGCGAACATGCTTGATGTGTTTCTAGGAGATAACCCGTGGTCCTAGGGGCGTGCCCAGAGCTGAGATGCAAACGAAGGCCATTTAGTGTGGTTAAAGGAAAAATCAGCCAGAAACTGCACTTACAGGAGGGGTTAAGGCATTGTGGCTTGCCTCGTGGATGGCTAACAGGGTGGCAAACACACCTGATGCATTTCTAGGAGATAACCCCATGGTCCTAGGGGTGCGCCCGGAGTCGAGAGGCGAACGAAGCCCCTTTAGTGCAGTTAATGGAAAAATTGGCCGAAAACCACACGTACGGGTGGGGTTAGGGCATTGTGGCTGGCCTAGTGGATGGCTAATGGGTTGGTGAATATGCCCGATGTGTTTCTAGGAGATAACCCAGTGGTCCTAGGGGCGCGTCCGGAGCCGAGAGGCGAACGAAGGCCGTTTAGTGTAGTTAAAGGAAAAATCGGCCAAAAACCGCACGTACAGGAGGGGTTAGGGCGTTGTGTCTAGCCTCGTGGATGGCTAACGGGGTGGTGAACACACCCGATGCATTTCCAGGAGGTAACCCCGCAGTCCTAGGGGTGTGCCCGAAGCCAGGAGGTGAACGAAGCCTGTTTAGTGCAGTTAAAGGAAAAATTGGCTGGAAACCGCACGTACAGGTGGGGTTAGGGCATTGTGGCTGGCCTCGTGGATGGCTAACAGGTTGGCGAACATGCCCAATGCATTTCTAGGAAATAACCCCATGGTCCTAGGCACGCCCAGAGGTGAGAGGCGAACGAAAGCCGTTTAGTGTAGTTAAAGGAAAAATCGGCCGAAATCCGCACGTATAGGCGGGGTTAGGGCGTTGTGGCTGGCCTCAATGTGGTGAAGACGTCCGATGCGTTTCCAGGAGATAACCCTGCGGTCCTGGGGTGCGCCCAGAGCCGAGAGGCGAATGAAGGCTGTTTAGTGTAGTTAAAGGAAAAATTGGCTAGAAACCGCATGTACGCGTGGGGTTAGGGCATTGTGGCTAGCCTCGTGGATGGCTAACGTGGTGGCGAACATGCCCAATGCATTTCCATGAGATAACCCTATGGTCCTAGGGGCGCGCCCGGAGCCGGGGGGTGAATGAAAGCTGTTTAGTGTAGTGGCAGGGTTAGGGCGTTGTGGCTGGCCTCGTGGATGGCTAATGGTGTGGCGAAGACGCCTGACGCACTTCTGAGAGATAACCCCATGGTCCTAGGGGGCGCGACGGAGCCGGGAGGCGAACGAAGGCCATTTTGTGTAGTTAACGGAAAAATCGGCCAGAAACCGCACGTACGGGCGAGGGTTAGGGCGGGGTGACTATCCTCGTGGATGGCTAACGGGGTGCCAAAGACGCCTGATGCATTTCTAGGAGATAACCACGTGGTCCTAGGGGGCGCGCCCGGAGCTGGGAGGCGAACGAAGGCCATTTAGTGTAGTTAACGGAAAAATCGACCGGAAACCGCATGTACGTTTAGGGTTAGGGTAGGGTGGCAGGCCTCGTGGATGGCTAACGGTGTAGCAAAGACGTCTGATGCATTTCCAGGAGACCCACGATCCTAGGGGCGCGCCCAGAGCAGGGAGGTAAACGAAGGCCATTTAGTGTAGTTAACGGAAAAATCGGCCAGAAACCACACGTATGGGCGAGGGTTAGGGCGGGGTGACTAGCCTCGTGGATGGCTAACGGGGTTGCGAAGACGCCCGATGCATTTACGGGAGATAACCCTATGGTCCTAGGGGGCGCGCCCGGAGCCACAAGGCTTCATGGATGGCTAACGGTGTGGCGAAGACACCTGATGTGTTTCCGGGAGATAATCCTGCGGTCCTAGGGGGCGCGCCCAGAGCAGGAGGCGAACGAAGACCGTTTAGTGTAGTTAACAGAAAAATTGGCCAGAAACCGCTTGTACGGGTGAGGGTTAGGGCGGGATGACTAGCGTCGTGGATGGCTAATGGGGTGCAAAGACACACGAGGCATTTCTAGGAGATAACCCCACGGTCCTAGGGGCACGCCCTAAGCTGGGAGGCGAACGAAGACCGTTTAGTGTAGTTAATGGAAAAATCGATCGAAAACCTCATATACAGGAAGGGTAAGGGGGGTGGCTAGCCTTGTGGACGGCTGACGGGGTGGCGAAGACGCCCGATGCATTTCTGGGAGATAACCCTACGGTCCTAGGGGGAGCGCTCGGAGTCAGGAGGCGAACGAAGGCTGTTTAGTGTAGTTAAAGGAAAAATTGGCCAGAAACCGCACGGACGGGTGGGGTTAGGGCGTTGTGGCTGGCCTTGTGGATGGCTAACGGGGTGGCGAACACGCTCGATGCGTTTCCAGGAGATAACTCCATGGTCCTAGAGGTACGCCCGGAGCTGAGAGGCGAAGGAAGGCCGTTTAGTGTAGTTAAAGGAAAAATTGGCTAGAAACCGTACGTATAGGTGGGGTTTGGGCATTGTGGCTGGCCTCGTGGATGGCTAATGGGGTGGCAAACATGCCCGATGCGTTTCTAGGAGATAACCCCATGGTCCTAGGGGCGCGCCCGGAGCCGAAAGGCGAACGAAGGCCATTTAGTGTAGTTAAAGGAGAAATCGGCCAGAAACCACACGTACAGGCGGGGTTAAGGCATTGTGGCTGGCCTCGTGGATGGCTAACGGTGTGGCGAAGACGCCTGATGCATTTCTGGCAGATAACCCCGCGGTCCTAGGGGGGCGCGCCCAGAGCCGGGAGGCGAACAAAGGCTATTTAGTGTAGTTAACGGTAAAATCGGCCAGAAACCGCACGTACTGGTGGGGTTAGGGCGTTGTGGCTAGCCTCGTGGATGGCTAACGGGGTGGCAAACACGCCCAATGCATTTCTAGGAGATAACCCCGTGGTCCTAGGGACGCGCTCAAAACCAGGAGGCGAACGAAGGGCGTTTAGTGTAGTTAAAGGAAAAATTGGTAGGAAACCGCACGTACAGGCGGGGTTAGGGCATTGTGGCTGGCCTCGTGGATGGCTAACGGTGTGGCGAAGATGCATGATGCGTTTCCAGGAGGTAACCCTGTGGTCCTAGGGGGCGCGCCCGGAGCCAGGAGGCGAACGAAGGCCGTTTAGTGTAGTTATCGGAAAAAATGGCTAGAAACCGCACATACGGGCGAGGGTTAGGGCGGGGTGACTAGCCTCATGGATGGCTAACGGGGTGCCAAAGACACCCGAGGTGTTTCCAGGAGATAACCCCGCGGTCCTAAGGGCACGCCCGGAGATAGGATGCGAACGAAGGCCGTTTAGTGTAGTTAAAGGAAAAATTGTCCAAAAACCGCACGTACGGGTGGGGTTAGGGCGTTGTGGCTGGCCTTGTGGATGGCTCACGGGGTAGCGAACACGCCCAATGCGTTTCCAGGAGATAACCCCGCGGTCCTAGGGGTGCGCCCGGAGCTCGAAGGCGAATGAAGGCCATTTAGTGTAGTTAAAGGAAAAATCGACCGGAAACCGCACGTACAGGCGAGGTTAGGGCGTTGTGGCTAGCCTCATGGATGGCTAACGGCATGGTGAAGATGCCTTATGTGTTTTCGGGAGATAACCCTACGGTCCTAGGGGTGCGCCTGGAGCCAGGAGGCGAACGAAGGCCGTTTAGTGTAGTTAAAGGAAAAATTGGCTAGAAACCGCACGTACGGGTGGGGTTAGGGCGGGGTGACTAGCCTCGTGGATGGCTAACAGAGCGCCAAAGATGCCCGATGTGTTTCTAGGAGATCACCCCATGGTCCTAGGGGGCGCGCCTGGAGCTAGGAGGCGAATAAAGGCCGTTTAGTGTAGTTAACGGAAAAATCGACCGAAAACCGCACGTACAGGCAGGGTTAAGGCATTGTGGCTGGCCTCATGGATGGCTAAGGGGGTGGCGAAGATGCCCGATGTATTTTTGGGAGATAACCCTGCGGTCCTAGGGGGCACGCCCAGAGCCGGGAGGCGAACAAAGACCATTTAGTGTAGTTAAAGGAAAAATTGGCTAGAAACCGCACGTACGGGTGGGGTTAGGGCGTTGTGGCTGGCCTCGTGGATGGCTAATGGGGTGGCGAACATGTCTGATGCATTTCCAGGAGATAACCCCATGGTCCTAGGGGCACTCCCGGAGCCGGAAGGCGAACGAAGGCCGTTTAGTGTAGTTACAGGAAAAATCGGCTAGAAACCGCACGTACAGGCGGGGTTAAGGCATTAAGACTGGCCTCATGGATGGCTAACGGTGTGGCGAAGACACCTGATGTGTTTCTAGGAGATAACCCTGCAGTCCTAGGGGCGCGCCCAGAGCCAGGAGGCGAACGAAGACAGTTTAGTGTAGTTAACAGAAAAATCGGCTAGAAACCGCACGTACGGGCGAGGGTTAGGGCGGGGTGACTAGCCTCATGGATGGCTAACGGGGTGCCAAATACGCTCGAGGCGTTTCTAGGAGATAACCCCCCGATCCTAGGGGCGCGCCCTGAGCTGGGAGGCGAACGAAGGCCATTCAGTGTAGTTAACGGAAAAATTGACCGGAAACCGCACATACAGGAAGGGTAAGCGCGGGATGGCTGGCCTTGTGGATGGCTAACGGGGTGGCGAAGACGCCCGATGCATTTCCGGAAGATAACCCTGAGGTCCTGGGGGGCGCGCTCGGAAGCTGGTAGGTAAACGAAGGCCATTCAGTGTAGTTAACGAAAAAGTTGGCCAGAAACCGCATGTACTGGTGGGGTTAGGGCATTATGGCTGGCCTCGTGGATGGCTAACGGGGTGGCAAACACGCCCGATGCGTTTCCAGGAGATAACCCCACGGTCCTAGGGACGCGCTCGAAGCCGGGAGGCGAACGATGGCCGTTTAGTGTAGTTAAAGGAAAAATCGGTCCGAAACCGCACGTACAGGCGGGGTTAGGGCATTGTGGCTGGCCTCGTGGATGGCTAACAGGGTGCCGAAGACGCCTGATGCATTTCCGGGAGATAAGCCTGCGGTCCTAGGGGACGCGACCGGAGCCAGGAGGCGAACGAAGACCGTTTATTGTAGTTAATGGAAAAATCAGCCAGAAACCACACATACGGGCGAGGGTTAGGGCAGGGTTGCTGGCCTTGTAGACGGCTAACGGGGTGGTGAAGATGCCCGATGCATTTTCGGGAGATAACCCTGCGGTCCTCGGGGGCGCGCTCGAAGCCGGGAGGCGAACGAAGGCCGTTTAGTGTAGTTAAAGGAAAAATTGGCCAGAAACCGCACGTACGGGTGCTGTTAGGGCGTTGTGGCTGGCCTTGTGGATGGCTAACGGGGTGGCAAACACGCCCGATGCGTTTCTAAGAGATAACCCCACGGTCCGAGGGGTGCGCCCGGAGCTGGAAACTGCACATACAGGCGGGGTTAGGGCATTGTGGCTAGCCTTGTGGATGGCTAACGGCGTGGCGAAGACACCTGATGTGTTTCTGGGAGATAACCCTATGGTCCTAGGGGCGCGCCTGGAGCCAAGAGGCGAATGAAGGCTGTTTAGTGTAGTTAAAGGAAAAATTGGCTAGAAACCGCACGTACGGGTGGCGTTAGGGCGTTGTGGCTGGCCTCGTGGATGGCTAACGGGGTGCCGAAGGCACCCGATGCGTTTCAAGGAGATAACCCTGTGGGCCTAGGGGTGCGCCCAGAGCTGGGAGGCGAACGAAGGCCGTTTAGTGTAGTTTAAGGAAAAATCGGCCAGAAACTGCACGTACAGGCGGGGATAGGGTGTTGGGGCTGGCCTCATGGATGGCTAACGGTGTGGCAAACATGCTTGATGCATTTTCGGGAGATAACCCCACGGCCCTAGGGGACGCGCCCGGAGTCTGGAGGCGAACAAAGGCCATTTAGTGTAGTTAACAAAAAAATCGGCCAGAAACCGCACGTACGGGTGAGGGTTAGGGCAGGGCGACTAGCCTCATGGATGGCTAACGGGGTGCCAGAGATACCCGATGCGTTTCCAGGAGATAACCCTATAGTCCTAGAGGGCGCGCCCGGAGCTAGGAGGTGAACGAAGGCCATTTTGTGTAGTTAACGAAAAAATCGACCGAAAACCGTACGTATGGGCAGGGTTAGGGTGGGGTGGCTGTCCTCATGGATGGCAAACGGGCTGGCGAAGACGCTCGATGCATTTCCAGGAGATAACCCTATGGTCCTAGGGGGCACGCCCGGAGCCGGTAGGCAAACGAAGGCCGTTTAGTTTAGTTAAAGCAAAAATTGGCCACAAACCGCACGTACGGGAGGGGTTAGGATGTTGTGGCTGGCCTCGTGGATGGCTAATGTGGTGGGAAACACACCCGACGCATTTCTAGGAGATAACCCTGTGGTCCTAGGGACGTGCTCAAAGCCAGGAGGCGAACGAAGGCCGTTTAGTGTAGTCAATAGAAATATCAGTCGAAAACCGCACGTACAGGCAGGGTTAGGGCACTATGGCTGGCCTCGTGGATGGCTAACGGCACGGCGAATACATCCGATGCATTTCTGAGAGATAACCCTACGGTCCTAGGAGGCACCCTAGAGCCGGGAGGCGAACGAAGGCCGTTTAGTGTAGTTAAAAAAAATTAGCCAGAAACCGCACGTACAAGCGAGGTTAGGGCATTGTGGCTAGCCTCGTGGATGGCTAACGGTGTGGCGAAGACGCCTGATGTGTTTCCGGGAGATAACCCTGTGGTCCTAGGGGGCGCGCCCGGAGCCGCTTAGCGAACGAAGGCGCTTTAGTGTAGTTAAAGGAAAAATTAGCTAGAAACCGCACGTATGGGTGGGGTTAGGGTGGGGTGACTAGCCTTGTGGATGGCTAACGGGGCGCCGAAGACGCCCGATGCATTTCCAGGAGATGACCCCACGGTGCTAGGGGGCATGCCCGGAGCTGGGAGGCGAACAAAGGCCACTTAGTGTAGTTAATAGAAAAATCAACCAGAAACCGCACATAAAGGCGGGGTTAAGGCATTGTGGTTGGCCTCGTGGATGGCTAACGGGGTGGTGAAGACGCCCGATGTATTTCAAGGAGATAAACCTGTGGTCCTAGGGCGGCGCGCCCAGAGCCGGAGGCGAGCGAAGCCCATTTTGTGTAGTTAAAGGAAAAATTGGCCACAAACCACACGTACGGGTGGGGTTAGGGTGTTGTGGCTGGCCTCGTGGATGGCTAACAGGGTGGCAAACAAGCCCGGTGCGTTTCCAGGAGATAACCCCACGGTCATAGGTACGCGTTCGAAGCCAGGAGGCGAACAAAGGCTGTTTAGTGTAGTTAAAGGAAAAATCGGTCAGAAACCGCATGTACAGGCGGGGTTAGGGCATTGTGGCTAGCCTCGTGGGTGGCTAACGGTGTGGCAAAGATGCCCAATGCATTTTCGGGAGATAACCCTGCGGTCCTAAGGCACGCGCCTTGAGCCAGGAGGTGAACGAAGGCCGTTTAGTGTAGTTAACAGAAAAATCGGCCAGAAACCACACGTATGAGTGAGGGTTAGGGCAGGGTGACTAGCCTCGTGGATGGCTAACGGGGTGCTGAAGACGCCCGAGGCGTTTCTAGGAGATAACCCCATGGTCCTAGGTGCGCACCCGGAGCTAAGAGGCGAACGAAGGCCGTTTAGTGTAGTTAACGGAAAAATCGACCAGAAACCACACATACAGGAAGCGTAAGGGCTGGGTGGCTGGCCTTGTGGATGGCCAATGGGGTGGCGAAGACGCCCGATGCATTTCTGGGAGATAACCCTGTAGTCCTAGGGGCGCGCCCGGAGCCTAGAGGCGAACGAAGGCCGTTTAGTGTAGTTAAAGGAAAAATCGGCCGGAAAGCGTACGTACAGGCGGGGTTAGGGTGTTGGGGCTGGCCTCATGGATGGCTAACAGTGTGGCGAAGATGCCTGATGCATTTCCGGGAGATAAACCCACGGTCCTAGAGGTGCGCCCGGAGCCGAGAAGCGAACGAAGGCCATTTAGTGTAGTTAACGGAAAAATCGGCCAGAAACTGCACGTTCGGGTGAGGGTTAGGGCGGGGTGACTAGGCTCGTGGATGGCTAACGGGGCGTCGAAGATGCCCGATGCGTTACCAGGAGATAGCCCCACGGTCCTAGGGGGCGCGCCTGGAGCTGGGATGCGAACGAAGGCCGTTTAGTGTAGTTAACGGAAAAATCGACCGGAAACCGCACGTACAGGCAGGCTTAGGGCATTGTGGCCGGCCTCGTGGATGGCTAACGGGGTGGTGAAGTTGCTCGATGTATTTCCGGGAGATAACCCTGTGGTCCTAGGGGGCGCGCCCGGAGCCGAGAGACGAACGAAGGCCGTTTAGTGTAGTTAAAGGAAAAATTGGCTAGAAACCGCATGTACAGGTGGGGTTAGGGCATTGTGGCTAGCCTCATGGATGGCTAACGGGGTGGCAAACATGCCCGATGCGTTTTCAGGAGATAACCCCATGGTCCTATTGGCGCGTCCGGAGCCGGAAGGCGAACGAAGGCCGTTTAGTGTAGTTAAAGAAAAAATCGGCTAGAAACCGCACGTACAGGCGGGGTTACATTGTGGCTGGCCTCGTGGATGGCTAACGGTGTGCCGAAGACACCTGATGCATTTTCGGGAGATAACCCTGCGGTCCTAGGGGGCGCGCCCGGAGTCGAGAGGTGAACGAAGGCCATTTCGTGTAGTTAACGGAAAAATCAGCCAGAAACCGCACGTACGGGTGAGGGTTAGGGTAGGGTAACTAGCCTCATGGATGGCTAACGGGGTGCCAAAGACACCTGATGCGTTTCTAGGAGATAACCCGATAGTCCTAGGGGGTGCGCCCAGGGCTAGGAGGTGAACAAAGGCCGTTTGGTGTAGTTAACGAAAAAATCAACCGGAAATCGCACGTACGGGCAGGGTTAGGGCGGGTGGCTGTCCTCGTGGATGGCTAACGGGGTGGCGAAGACGCTCGATGCATTTCCAGGAGATAACCCTGTGGTCCTACGGGGCACGCCCGGAGCCGGGACGCGAACGAAGGCCGTTTAGTTTAGTTAAAGGAAAAATTGGCCACAAACCGCACGTACGGGTGGGGTTAGGGCGTTGTGGCTGGCCTTGTGGATGGCTAATGGCATGGCAAACACACCCAATGCATTTCTAGGAGATAACCCCGTGGTCCTAGGGACGCGCTCAAAGCCGGGAGGCGAACGAAGGCCGTTTCGTGTAGTTAAAGAAAAAAATCAGTCGGAAACCACACGTACAGGCCAGGTTCGGGCATTGTGGCTGGCCTCGTGGATGGCTAACGGTGTGGCGAAGACGTCCGATGCATTTTCGGGAGATAACCCTATGGTCCTAGGGGGCGCGGCCAGAGCCAGGAGGCGAACGAAGGCCGTTTAGTTTAGTTAAAGGAAAAATTAGCTAGAAACCGCACGTACGGGTGGGGTTACGGCGTTGTGGCTGGCCTCGTGGATGGCTAATGGGGTGGCAAACATGCCCGATGCGTTTCCAGGAGATAACCCCATGGTCCTAGTGGCGCGCCCAGAGCCAAAGGTGAACGAAGGCCATTTAGTGTAGTTAAAGGAAAATTTAGCCGGAAACCGCACGTACAGGCAGGGATAAGGCATTATGGCTAGCCTCGTGAATGGCTAACAGTGTGGCGAAGACGCCTGATGCATTTCCAGGATATAACCTCACGGTCCTAGGGGGCGCACCTGTAGTCGGGAGGCGAACGAAGGCCATTTTTTGTAGTTAACGGAAAAATCGGCCAGAAACCGCACGTACGGCTGAGGGTTAGGGCAGGGTGACTAGCCTCGTGGATGGCTAACGGGGTGCCGAAGATGCCTGATGCATTTCTAGGAGATAACCCCATAGTCCTAGGGGCGCGCCCGGAGCTAGGAGGCGAACGAAGGCCATTTAGTGTAGTTAACAGAAAAATCGACCGGAAACCGCACGTATGGGCAGGGTTAGGGCGTTGTGGCTGGCCTCGTGGATGGCTAACAGGGTGGCAAACACGCCCGATGCATTTCTAGGAGATAACCTTGTGGTCCTAGGGACGCGCTCGTAACCAGGAGGCGAACGAAGGCCGTTTAGTGTAGTTAACAGAAATATCGGTCGGAAACTGCACGTACAGGTAGGGTTAGGGCATTATGGCTGGCCTCGTGAATGGCTAACGGTGTGGCGAAGACGTCCGATGCATTTCCGGGAGATAACCCTATGGTCCTAGGAGGCGCGCCCAGAGCCGGGAGACGAAGGAAGGCCGTTTAGTATAGTTAAAGGAAAAATTGGCCAGAAACCGCAGATACGGGTGGAGTTAGGGCGTTGTGGCTGGCCTCATGGATGGCTAACGGGGTGGCGAACACACCCGATGCATTTCCAGGAGATAACCCTGCGGTCCTACGGGCGCGCCCGGAGCCGGGAGATGAACGAAGGCCATTTAGTGTAGTAAAAGGAAAAATCAGCCGGAAACTACAAGTACAGGCAGGGCTGGGGCGTTGTGGCCGGCCTCGTGGATGGCTAACGCTGTGGCGAAGATGCCTGATGCATTTCCGGGAGATAACCCCATGGTCGTAGGGGGCGCGCCCGGAGCCAGGAGGCGAACGAAGGCCATTTGGTGTAGTTAATGGAACAATCGGCCAGAGTACGTGCGGTTTCCAGTTGATTTTTCCATTAACTACACTAAACGCCCTTCGTTCGCCTCCTAGCTCTAGGCGTGCCCGCTAGGACCATGGGGTTATCTCCTAGAAACGCATTGGACATCTTCGGCAACGCGTTAGCCATCCACGAGGCTAGTCACCCCACCCTAACCCTCGCCCGTACGTGCGGTTTCTGGCCGATTTTTCTGTTGACTACACTAAATGGCCTTCGTTCTCCTCCCGGCTCCGGGCGCGCCCCCTAGGACCACGGGGTTATCTCTCGAAAACGCATCAGGTGTCTTCGCCACGCCGTTAGCCATCCATGAGGCCAGCCACAACGCCCTAACCCCACCTGTACGTGCGGTTTCTAGCCGATTTTTTCTTTAACTACACTAAACGGCCTTCGTTCGCCTCACGGCTCCGGGCGTGCCCCTAGGACCACGGGGTTATCTCCTAGAAATGCATCGAGCGTGTTTGCCACCTCGTTAGCCATCCACGAGGCCAGCCACAACGCCCTAACCCCACATATACGTGCGGTTTACAGCCAATTTTCCTTTAACTACACTAAATGGCCTTCGTTCGCCTCACGGCTCCGGGCGAGCCCCTAGGACCGTGGGGTTATCTCCTGGGAATGCATCGGGCATGTTCGCCACCCCGTTAGCGATCCATGAGGCTAGCCACCCCACCCTAACCTGCCCGTACGTGCTGTTTCCGGTCGATTTTTCCGTTAACTACACTAAACAACCTTCGTTCACCTCCCAGCTCTAGGCGCGCCCGCTAGGACCGCGGGGTTATCTCCTAGAAACACATCGGACATCTTCGGCACCCCGTTGGCCATCCACGAGGCTAGTCACCCCGCCCTAACCCTCGCCCGTACATGCGGTTTCTGGCCGATTTTTCCGTTGACTACACTAAATGGCCTTCGTTCGCCTCTCGGCTCTGGGCGCGCCCCCTAGGACCACGAGGTTATCTCCCGAAAACACATCAGGCATCTTCACCACACTGTCAGCCATCCACGAGGCCAGCCACAACGCCCTAACCCCACCTGTACGTGCGGTTTCCAGCTGATTTTTCCTTTAACTACACTAAACGACCTTCGTTCGCTTCACGGCTCCGGGCGCGCCCCTAGGACCGCGGGGTTATCTCCTGGAAATGCATCGGGCATGTTCACCACCCCTTTAGCCATCCACGAGGCCAGCCACAACGCCCTAACCCCACCCATACATGTGGTTTCAGACCAATTTTTCCTTTAGCTACACTAAACAACCTTCATTCGCCTCTCGGCTCCGGGCGCGCCCCCTAGGACCGTAGGTTTATCTCCCGGAAATGCATCGGGAATTTTTGCCACCCCGTTAGCCATCCACGAGGCCAGCCACCCCGCCCAAACTCTTCCCGTACGTGCGGTTTCCGGTCGATTTTTCCGTTAACTACACTAAACGCCCTTCGTCCGCCTCCTAGCTCTAGGCGCGCCCGCTAGGACCACGGGGTTATCTCCTAGAAAAGCATTGGACATCTTCGGCACCGCGTTAGCCATCCACGAGGCTAGTCACCGCACCCTAACCCTCACCCGTACGTGCGGTTTCTGGCCGATTTTTCTGTTGACTACACTAAATGGCCTTCGTTCGCCTCCTGGCTCCGGGCGCGCCCCCTAGGACCACGGGGTTATCTCCCGGAAATGCATCAGGCGTCTTCACCACACAATTAGCCATCCACGAGGCCAGCCACAACACCCTAACCCCACCTGTACATGCGGTTTACAGCTGATTTTTCCTTTAACTACACTAAACGGCCTTCGTTCACCTCACGGCTCCGGGCGTGCCCCTAGGACCGCGGGGTTATCTCCGGGAAATGCATCGGGCGTGTTCGCCACCCCGTTAGCCATCCACGAGGACAGCCACAATGCCCTAACCCCATCCATACGTGCGGTTTCTGGCCAATTTTTCCTTTAGCTACACTAAACGACCTTTATTCGCGTCTCAGCTACAGGTGCGCCCCCTAGGACCATAGGTTTATCTCCTAGAAATGCATCAGGTGTCTTTGTTACCCTGTCAGCCATCCACGAGGCCAGCCACGCCGCCCTAACCCTTCCCGCACGTGTGGTTTCCTGTCGATTTTTCTATTAACTACACAAAACGCCCTTCATTCGCCTCCTAGCTCTAGGCGCGCCTGCTAGGACCGCGGGGTTATCTCCTAGAAGCGCATCGGACATCTTTGGCACCGTGTTAGCCATCCATGAGGCCAGCCACAACGCCCTAACCCCACCCATACGTGCGGTTTGTAGCCAATTTTTCCTTTAGCTACACTAAACGACCTTCGTTCGCCTCTCAGCTCCGGGCGCGCCCCCTAGGACCGTAGGTTTATCTCCCAGAAATGCATCGGGCGTCTTTGCCACCCCGTTAGCCATCCACGAGGCCAGCTACCTAACCCTATAACCCTTCCTGTACGTGCAGTTTCCGGTCGATTTTTCCGTTAACTACACTAAACGCCCTTCGTTCGCCTCCGAGCTCTAGGCGCGCCCGCTCGGATCGTGGGGTTATATCCTGGAAATGCATCAGACATCTTCGGCACCCTGTTGGTCATCCACGACGCTAGTCACCCCGCCCTAACCCTTGCCCGTACATGCGGTTTCTGGCCGATTTTTCCGTTGACTACACTAAATGGCCTTCATTCGCCTCCTGGCTCTGGGCGCGCCCCCTAGGACCATGGGGTTATCTCCCGGAAATGCATCAGGCGTCTTCACCACATAATTAGCCATCCACGAGGCCAGCCACAATGCCCTAACCCCACCTGTACATGCGGTTTACAGCTGATTTTTCCTTTAACTACACTAAACGACCTTCGTTCGCCTCACGGCTCCGGGCACGCCCTCGGACCGTGGGGTTATCTCCTGGGAATGCATCAGGCATGTTCGCCACCCCGTTAGCCATCCACGAGGCCGGCCACAATGCCCTAACCCCACCCATACGTGCGGTTGCTGGCCAATTTTTCCTTTAACAACACTAAACAACCTTCGTTCGCCTCTCGGCTTCGGGCGCGCCCCCTAGGACCATAGGTTTATCTCCCAGAAATGCATCGGGCATCTTTGCCACCCCGTTAGCCATCCACGAGGCCAGCCACCCCGCCCTAACCCTTCCCGTACGTGCGGTTTCCGGTCAATTTTTCCGTTAACTACACTAAGCGCCCTTTGTTCGCCTCCCAGCTCTAGGCGCGCCCGCTAGGACCGCGGGGTTATCTACTGGAAACACATCGGACATCTTTGGCACCCCATTAGCCATCCACGAGGCTAATCACCCCGCCCTAACCCTCGCCCGTTGTTGGCATTTCTAACGTCACTACTAAAAAGCAGATATTGATCCTACCTCTAGTAACGACGCCTGAAATGGTCGGTATTATAATTACTTGTCATTAGCAACTAGCCACTCTTGAATTACTACATTCCTAAGCATGAAGTAGGTTGTCATCCCCAATTATATTGCTAGGAAATTATTATAGATTTACATTGTACTATTGTGACTAGGCAGATAAAATATATAAATAAAATATGAATGTAAACTAATAGGTTCTGCAAGCGGACAGATAATTATACCGTTGTAGCATTTTACCTAGGGAAGTATCCAGGTTGTCGATTTATAATTATACCTCTAGGAAAGCTATGTAATAAACTATTATTTATTATATTGATGAGAAACTATATAAACTGAATAAACAATATTACCTAAGTCATATACTCTAATCATAACAGGCAGAGGTCACAAGATAAATATGGGTGATAGCATAATCATCAAGTATCATAATTAAGGATAATCATAGAGCATCTTACTAGTCATAATCATAGGTAGCCATTAGATAAACTAGGGAAATAAGTCTATAACTACGTCAATGAATAACTCTAATTAGTGTAACTACATCTAGTAATCATCGCTAAGTCAACCCTAAATCATCATTGCATGTAAAGAGGCATCAACTAATGAGGGTATTAAGACCTAAGTCGCCTCCTTCGCGACCGTGCCCATGCTAGTCCTACATACGGGGTGTGGACTACAGAGCAACTAACGTAGCTGTCACCTACGCAGACTACCACATGTCCTGGCATATCAGGGTGCACTCACAGATAAACAAGACATCTAGACACCACGTCTACATATCGCCTATCATCTACCCATTGTACATATGGATAAACGCTATACGAGCAATTATATGAATTCAATAAGATCGAAGTAACTAAACTAGACATATAATCAAAGTAGACAATGACTATTGCAATTAAGAACATATGAATCTATTTAGAGTAAAGCCTCCCTAATCTGAATAATGAATACAATAAAGTAATTAAGAACTAGATCTATTACCGAACTCTCGCCTCAGCATGACGCCGGGGGCTCCAGATCCGATGAAGAACTAGATCTCCTCTACTTCTAATCTAGCTAGCTAATCCTATGAATTAGAAGGCTCTTGATGAACTTGAAGGCTCCTTGATGCTTGACAGCTTGAGGCCTTGATGAATAATGAATTGGCTCTCTTCAGGGGTGTCTACCCATATATTTATAGTCCGGTGGGATGCGCGTGCGCTGCAGGATCAAACCGACGTAACGTAGGGCTGAGATGCATCCTTGGAGGCGGTGGAGGAAGCTTCTGGAAGGAGGGAGCAAACCCTAAAAAGGGGGGCGCCGCCCGGCGTCCCCGGTGGGGCCGGTCGGCCCCAACTGGCGGCTGCTGGCCCCCCGCTCCTTCCAAAGTGTCTTACGAGTCTTCCCGAGTCTTCCCGTGATGTCCTTCATGGCGGATAAGTTTTGTGGTTATTTTACGTTAGAATCCGTCTTTTTCAGCTTTTCTAAAAATCACCCTAGAAAATATAGAATATGTAAAACTCATGGGATTTGTCAGATAAAGCCCTAGACTAGTGTGTTTTCATGTTCTCCCTTGGGTAAAAAGCCCTAGTAAAAGTTGACGCTAACAGGTGTCAATAATACCCCCAAGCTTTACCTTTTGCCAGTCCCTTGGCAAACACACCAAGCCTAAGTGTTATTGTATTTGGATCAGGAGTTGCTACGATGTCATTACTCTTCCCAAGTACACACACTTTCAAACAAAATTTCCTCCAGATCAAACAATGTATGTTCTAACCTTCAAACTTACTCTTTTCACCTGTAATATGGGGCTTCACAGCTTTTGCATAAGTCTTGAGCAATCGAAAGATAGAACAATCAAACTAAGTACTATGTCTCAAATTCTTTGCAATACCAACATTCTAGAGTTTTTGGTAAGTTTTCAGAATAAAACTCAGAGCTTAATTGTATGACACCCTCAAATCTCTCAATATATGTGGTATTTGTGGTTCTCTCTTGAGGCATTAATGTTGTTATGCCTCCTAAAGCTAAGGGTATATATAGTGGAGCCTATAGGAGTGGCATTAACAAGGATAGGCATACTTGCAAAACATGTATTGTAAAGTCAACTAATAGATCCACAGAGAATCGAGGCATACAATCAAACCAAGATGTCCATGTGTATGAAATATGGTGGATAGGTGCATATGTGTTATTTATGGCTAACTCCTATTTCTACTTTTACTCTTTTGGGAATGACTCTCTTTTAAAACTTTTCTCAGGAAAGACATGGGCTATCTTTATTATTTCTTTTTATCCAGGGAGGCGGGCATCTAGTACCCATTGTTTTAATTGCTAGGGCACTTGTCCATCTTTTACTCTCCTTTTCTTTTCTTCCTCTTTCTTTCTTTTTCTTTGCTTCCTTTTCTTTATTTTACATAGCCACATGCATCCTTTGAATACAATGAATGAATCAAGAGATAAAATCAAGACTTAGAGCATTAAAGACGGGGTGCCGAAGATGTTCGATGCGTTTCTGGCCAATTTTTCTTTGACCACACTAAATGGCCTTCGTTCGCCTCCTAGAAATACATTGGGCATCTTCACCACCCCGTTAGCCATCCACGAGGCTAGCCACCCCGCCCTAACCCTGCCCGCCGCCTGTGGTTTGGGTTCTCGGTTTTTTTTTTCGTTAACTACACTAAATGGCCTTCGTTCGCCTCCTAGCTCCGGGCGCACCCCCTAGGACCACGGGGTTATCTCCTGGAAATGCATTGGGCGTCTTCGGCACCCTGTTAGCCATCCACGAGGCTAGTCACCTCGCCCTAGCCCTCGCTCGTACGTGCAGTTTCTAGCCGTTTTTTCCGTTAACTACACTAAATGGCCTTCGTTCGCCTACCGGCTCTGACGCGCCCCTAGGACCGCGGGGTTGTCTCCTGGAAATGCATCAGGCGTCTTCGCCACACCATTAGCCTTCCATGAAGCCAGCCACAGCGCCCTAACCCCACCTGTACGTGCGGTTTCTGGCCGAATTTTCCTTTAACTACACTAAACGGCCTTCATTCGCCTCACGGCTCTGGGCGCGCCCCTAGGATCGTGGGGTTATCTCCTGGAAATGAATCGGGCGTGTTCGCCACCCCGTTAGCCATCCATGATGTAATAGAACTGACCAAATTATAAGAGCACAAGTATAAAACATTCACTAAAGTGACTAATTTCACACTTGAACCCATATAATCTCGGTAGTCTGGAAATCTCGAAGGATTTCAAACCAATAAAATATACAAGCCAAGATCGAGCGCAACTTAACATAATTCACCATTCGTTACATCAGAGTTCACAAATAGTTCGCAAGTGACATCACATAGGAATACTTAGTTATTACAATACCAGTTCGCAATAGTAAAAGCAACATAGTTTTGAAACCATTCGAGTACACCGCACTAGTTCAGATACATGCCAGATCCATAGTCATCCCACAAAAGCATATGATAAGATAAAGGATACGATCTTTGCCCATGATCTAGTCCTCATCCCCAGCGGGGTGAAGACATACCTTGTAGAAGCCTGTATAAAGCATATCATCTGCAACAAGAGGGAATAAACCCTGAGTACGAGGATGTACTCAGCTAGACTTACCTATCATAAACCAAAAATAAAAGACACCAAGGATTATGCAAGGCTAAAATATAAGTGGGGCTAGCTTGACAACTTTTTGCATAAAAAGCATAAGTGACATTAGATGAACAGACTAAACATATTAGCAACAATTTACTTTATTTTACCTACCATCTAAGTGTGCCCTGTACTAAGCAATCACTTATTTATAACAAGCATTAATAACCGTATCCACTTTAGTACAGCTTTCATCAATATCAAAATCAAACTTGAACCATAATTATTTTAGTGAGATCTACGATGCCAGGCAAGGTCAAGTTCTCACTATCCAGGAGAGACGGTGATTCGAATCGATTTCAACTTAGCTCAGGAGATATTCCCAACACACACCCAGGTAGACTGGATCAGAGTTGCCTTAGGCTACTCTTGGTACAACTCAGGTTCGGGCCCAATTTATACGTCGGCAAAACCGGAAAGTCGGATAGCCAGGATGTTCAAACCATGCTAACCCAAGGACGACGCCAGGATCAGTTAGACATGTTTGCCCTTGGTCTAGTATGCCGCTATCCCGCGAATTGCCCAACCGTCTCTCGGGTTATCCCGGCTTGAGTTGAGCTACCGAGCTTCACGGCCACTTGGCACACAGGGCCGGGCCAACTATGTGTTAGGCTGCGTTCAACAAGACCAAGAGTAAACCAACGACTCCAGTCCTTAACAAACTCGGACAGGGTCCACGCCTCGCCGGTTGTTGTTGAAGGCTCACCGCACCGACGATGGTTGATCATCGGCGGCGGCGGCAATAAGGCCGGGCGTGGACACGGCGGTGTCCGTCACGCCCCGCACGACGGCTGCACGAACGGACCCGACGGCTGCACCCCTAGCTCCCCTCGGTCTGTGGAGAAGCGCAAACAAGTGAGAGGCGAGATGGAGGAGCTCCCCGACCGGCACGGCCACGCCGAAGTTCGAGCTCGGCGGCGACAATGGCGGTCACGGCGGCGGCTACAAAATAGCGTGCTTAGCTAGCAATGAAGGTCGACGAGGCTAGGTTGTAGGCCAAGAGAAGGCCATGGTGGAGCTTCGGTAGGGAGGAATTTAATGGAGGAGGTACGGTGGCCGGGAATTTTGCGAGGAGGCGGCGTCGACGCTGCTGCGGTGCTCCTGCCGGGAGAAGAAGGAGAGGGGGAGAGCAGCGCGCGCGAGTGAAGAATGGGGGGATGAGCACCTTTAGTAAAAGAAATTGTAGATTGATAGGTGTTCTACAACTTTGCTTTAAGGAGCTCGGGCTAGAACTGCACGGTTTGCAAACTACAACGCGATGAAACACCCTAAAAATAAACTGAAACCAGTTTCAGATAGCCAATTTTTCAGAGGCTCAATTCAGCACTGGTTTCAGCAGAGATGTGCATTTTTGAGCACCTTGCACTCATTTTCATGGCAAGGGCCTTAAACAAAGTTTGTTCTATATAAAATTATCTACAAATTTTATTTAGGACTCATAGCCATGCAAAGCCTCTAGATTGCAGATTTGAAATAGTCAAAGAAAAGAGGTCTAGGAGGGGAATTTGGTCAACTATCATTTAGGGGCATCATTTAGCAAAATGATCTACATGAACATTGTTCCAACGAGTGTCCCAAGCATAGTTAGACTACTGTAGAGCACATTTGACAACATTCCACATCATGACATAAGATCAAGCAAGCAAGACAAGCATCAAATGCACCTTTCATAAGCATACACATAGGAGTTGTATAAAGACTTGTCATACATATGCATATATGAGATGATGATGATGCTTATGACCAGTTTATGCAGGTGATTTAGTGAGCCAACACCTAGGGTGTTACAGCCCTCCCCCCTTAAAGGTATCTCGTCCCGAGATTAGGTGAACGTACCATTGCTCGGCAAATGCAGGATACACCTCTCTTAGGTAATCTTCTCTTTCCCAAGTAGCATCCCAATCACTCTCATTATTCCAAGTGACCTTATGGAACCGGATCACTCTGTTACATGTAATTCTCTCTTTAGTATCAAGAACCTTTACCAGCCGTGCTTCATATGTTAAATCTGATTTTAACTCTACATCTTGTGTTTCCATCCTTTCTTCAGGTACTCGAAGGCATTTCTTGAGTTGGGAAACATGGAAAACATCAAAGATAGCACTCATCTCCGGTGGTAACTAGATTTTATAGGCTACTCTTCCCCTTTTCTCTAGGATTTGGTAAGGACCCACATACCTCGGGGCCAACTTCCTTTTAACATCAAAACGTTGCACACCTTTCATGGGAGACACCTTGAGATATACATAGTCGCCAACTTCAAACTCGACAGGATGTCTTCTCTTATCTGCATAACTCTTTTGTCGAGACTGGGCAGCCTTGATGTGTTGCTGGATCACGCTAACCTTCTCTTCGGCATCTTAGATAAGCTCAATGCCATAATACCATCGTTCTCCTGGTTCCACCCAATATGGAGGTGTTCGGCATCTTCTCACATACAAAGCTTCAAAAGGAGCCATCTAAATACTTTCTTGATAACTATTGTTATATGAGAACTCGACCAAATGTAACCAGCTCTCCCAAGATCCTCCTGCCGACAAACACAAGACCGTAGCAAGTCTTCTAGGATTTGATTGACTCTTTCTATCTGATTAGAGGTTTGAGGGTGATAAGCTGAACTGCGAAGCAAGTGGGTGCCCAATGCTTTGTGCATATGCTCCTAGAAATGTGCAACAAACTGTGGCCCTCGATCTGATATAATGGTTTTAGGTACACCATGGAGCTGATAAATCTGGGCCATATACAACTCTGCACATTGGTGGGGTCGGATAGTAACACTCACAGGTATAAAATGGGCAGTCTTGGTCAAACGATCCACGATCACCCAAATAGAATCATGACCCTTCTGTGTCATGGGCAAACCGGTGATAAAGTCCATGCTGATTTGTTCCCACTTCTAGCTAGGGACAGAGAGAGGTTGGAGTGGACCAGCAGGCTTAAGATGGACGGCCTTAACCCGACAACAGGTATCACAACGAGCAACAAAGTCAGCAATTTCTAGCTTCATTTTGGTCCACTAAAATCTAGGTCTCAAGTCTTCATACATCTTGCTACTACCTGGATGGATGGAAAAATTAGAAGAATGAGCTTCAGTCAAGATCTGTTGCCTAAGCTCTTTATCCTTCGGTACCACCAAACGATCATCAAACCACAAGACGCCTCTTCCATCCACTCGAAAGCGCGTGGCTGGTTTCACCTTCATCTTCTTCTTGATATGAAAGATGCCCATGTCAGTCTTGTGAGCCTCAATAATCTTGTCTGTAAGAGTAGAGCTCAAAGTGATATTGTGGAGTACCACTGGATGCATAAGATGTGCTATGTGATAGTCCCCTTGGATAGCAGAACAAGAATGAGACTTTCTACTCAACGCATCAGCAACTACATTTGCCTTTCCAGGATGGTAGTGCACTTGCAAATTGTAGTCCTTGATCAACTCAAGCCACCTTCATTGCTGCATATTCAACTCAGGTTGAGTAAAGATATACTTCAGGCTTTTGTGATCAGTATAAATGTGACACACATTACCCAGCAAGTAATGTCTCCATATCTTCAAAGCATGTACTACTGCCGCCAACTCTAGATCATGTGTGGGATAGTTGACTTCGTGTTTTCACAACTGACAAGAAGCATAAGCAATAACTCGCCCTTCCTGCATAAGCACACAACCAAGACCAGTGCCCGAGGCATCGCAATAAACATTAAAGGGCTTCTCAATATCCAGTTGAGCTAAGATAGGAGCAGAAGTCAACAGAGTTCGTAAAGTGCGAAACGCGGACTCACATTCCGATGTCCAAACAAACTCTTCACCTTTCTGAAGCAGCTTGGTCATAGGCTTTGCTATCTTAAGAAATCAGGAATAAACTGCGATAATACCTAGCAAGACCAAGGAAACTATTTAACTTCAGAGACGTGGTTTGGAGCCTCCCAATCTAAAATTTGTTGTACTTTTGAAGGATCGACCGAAACCCCATTCTCCGAGAATATGACCAAGGAAAGGAACTTCCTTCAACCAGAACTCACACTTGCTGAATTTAGCATAAAGCTGATGTTCTCGCAGTCTGGACAACACCACCCTTAAATGCTTAGCATGGTCTTCCTTATTTTTAGAATAAACCAGGATATCATCAATGAACACCACAACAAACTTATCCAATTCCAGCATGAATACCGAATTCATCAGGTACATGAAATGGGCAGGAGCATTCGTCAGACCAAAAGACATGACAAGATACTAATATAACCCATACCTGGTTGCGAAAGCCGTCTTCTCAATATCTTCGGGACGGATTCGAATCTGATGATACCCCGAACGTAAATCAATCTTGGAAAACACTTTGGCTCGAGAGAGTTGATCAAATAAGATATCAATCCGAGGCAAAGGATATTTATTTTTGATGGTAACTTCATTTAGAGGCCGATAATCTACGCATATACGCAAAGATTGATCTTTCTTCTTAACAAAGATAGCCGGACAGCCCATGGAGAAGAACTAGGATGGATCAAGCCTTGTGTCATCAACTTTTTAAGTTCTTCCTTCATTATAGCCAACTCATTAGGAGGCATATGATAAGGCCTTCTAGATGTGGGTGCGGCACCTAGAATTAGATCTATCTTAAACTCTACATCACGCATAGGTGGTAGCCTGTGCAACTCCTCCTGAAGACATCCGGAAACTCACATACCACTGGTATGGCTGCGAAACTGTCACTGAGAACAGAATTTGCTGTGGAACTTGGATCAGTAAACTCAGGGAGTGGTACTAGAAACGCTTCCTTAGTGTCAGGATCCCTCAACATGAGAACCCTAGTGGATGTGTCGATAAGGACACCATGGTTACTCATCCACCGCATGCCTAGTATCACATCTATCTTTAGATTTGGTAGGATGATAAAAGTTTCACTATACACTCACCCACCAATATCAAGACGCACACCCTTCACTATCTGGTTAGTAGCCATGAGGTTACCCGCTGCACTAATATTGAAATTACTCTCTTCTAGATTTATGATCTTCATATTGTGCTCGGATGCAAAGATAGGACTCATAAATGAATGAGAAGCACCGTAATCAAAGAGCACAATAGTAGGATGATGATCAACTAAGAACTTACCAAATTGGATCTGTTTCACCACCGAATCTCCTCAACAAAGAAAGATAGTGCACATGACCTTGGTGAGGTGCATTTTGATTTCCCTGCATCTTTGGATAAGGACATGTTAACACTGGATTTTGGTAAAGGCCGAGAAGATGACAGGTGGGCCAGTACGTGGTAGGCTCGCAAGAGGCAAGTATTCAGGAGCATTCGGCAAGCATCCATTCGGCTGGTTCTGAGCAATTCGGCAACTGTCCATGCGGTCGGATAACTCTAGGCGATTTGGCAAGCATTCGCACGGTCGGCTATCTTTAAAGGCGGTGGCTCCATTCGGGAAGTAAAAGGTGGCAAGCAGAAAGCCGAATAGAAGGCGAGGAGTGTGATGAGCAAGGACTCCGAAGAAGATTATAGCCAAAGAATCACCGTACTTTTAAGTTACCTTTAATATATTTTGTAATCGTAATCTCTTAGGATTCATGTTATGTCCAGGGTATAAATATAAACCCTCGACCATTGTAAAGGATATTCACAATCAAATCAATACAACCGGCCCCGTGCCAAGTTTCGAGTCCTTTGTCGTGTCGTCGAGTTTCTTCGAGAGGAGCCATCGATCCGTCGACCTCCGTAAAATACCGACAACCTTGCTATCATGTCTAGTATCATGCGGTGGATTTAGATTTTGATGCAAGTAGTCTTGTCTATCTCGACTGGATGGCCGTGCGGCAGGCGTCTTCTTGATGATCAAGAAGTCTTTGCTTATGCTTTGTTTATCTCGACTAGATGGCCGTGCGGCAGGCGTCCGCTTGATAGCTTAGCGAAGCAAGATAGTTACCGGCTCTATTAGATTTGGCAAGATCTAGTAGATTCATTAAGTTATCACGTGTTGCACGTCTTTAATGTTTATATTTTTGTAACACTCTTTGCCCAATCTAGATTGGTTAGTTTCGGCTCTTTATCTTTATAGATCTATTTGCTCTTTAACGTCTTTATTCTTATGTTGTTGTGATAAATAGATCATATGCTTATATAGCCGAATTAGATTAATCTAGATTGTTACATGCTCTTGGGGTTCTTACACGTCAAGTGTGTTTAAATCTTAATAGAGCCGAGTGTCGTATGCGGATACAAGTTTTATTAGGTTTGTTCATGCTAGATTGTATGTTCCTTCTTCATGGACCCCGAGTCGGCTAGTTTGCCGAGCTTGGTTATGCTTCAACTCGTAACCAACTCTCACTTGTTCAAACATGTTTTCTCATGCACGTGTGGTCGGCAATCAATGCTTTACGTGTTTTGCTTTTACATTAACCGAATGAATCACGTGCATGGTTGGCAGACAGCTCTTATAGCTGTATGTCATCGTAAGTGGCTTCAGGGCCGTATATACGGAACTGTCTGGTCTCACCCGGTATGTTCTGATTTTGTATTTAACAATCTTTATCCCTTGTCAATTTTCAGGTCAAATTGACTGGCACGCTTCTGGTTCTTGAAACCGTCCGGGCACCCGATTGAAGCCACGCTTTTCGGCTTGCTGTGTGTGCGGCACGACGCGTCACATTTCATGTCAACACACTTTTTGGCACGCCTGGTGGGACCCCGCTGTTCAAAATGTCTAAAATCAACAACAACCACGTTCTGGATGTGACTTTGGATGAATTGCCAGAGAATTCAAGGGAGTTGGTGCAACAAGCATGTGATCAGTTTCGGCAGAAGTGTTTGATGTCCTTCTCCAAGAACAAAAGCAATAAGGTCTTCCAGAAGCAATCGTTGCCAAGGGTTCTTCTTCCACGTCAATCTGACTATACTGAAGAAGAAGAGGCTCAAAAGGTGTCAGAATTGGTTCACAAAGCTCTGGGAGAAACTATTACAAATCATAACACAGCTTTCTTGAACACCTTTCGTGCAATTATGGTTAGTACTTTCGGCCCTGCGGCTGATAAGTATTTTGAAGAAAATGCAGGCCCCATCCGAGGACCAACACTTTTCAATCCACCGAAGTACCAAGAAAACTCGGCTGGAGATGAAGGAGCATCTGGCTCAAACAAAGGTGAAACAGCACCCCATGGGAAACAACAGCATCCTACTTATGGCCAGGTGACATTTGGTACAACAGGAGAAGTTCCCCAGTCAGCTTTCAAAGTATCTCCAGCATCAAACAGATTGCAGAGGAATATGTATGGAGATGGATATCAGGAGTTTACTGATTATACCCTTTGGATGCGTTACCAAATCCAGGTTACAAAAGTGCATCAGGAATACCTTCTGGAAGGCAAACACGTGGAACCCCAAATTTAGACGTCGATCTGATAATGCACAGGATGGCTGATATGATGCAGCATTAGTTTGGCCTAAAGCCAAAGAATCAGTCTTATTCATACAAGTCTCCTTATCCGGAATGGTATAATAGAGTAGCACTTCCTTCAAGAGTGAAGCCTCCAACAGACTTGACTAAGTTTTCTGGTCAAGATGATACTAGCACCTTAGAACATATCAGTCGGTACTTGATGCAGCTTGGGGAGGCCTCCACAGATGAAGCTTGGAGGATTCGGTATTTCCCTTTATCTCTCACAGGGCCAGCTTTTACATGGTTTACCTCATTGCTTGCCCATTCCATTGGTACGTGGGCAGAACTAGAACAGAAGTTCCATGCGTACTTCTTCACCGGCACTAATGAAAAGAAGCTAGTTGACCTCATGAGTCTGAGACAGAGAGCTAATGAAACACCACAGGAGTATCTTCACAGGTTTAGAGAGACCAAGAACCTTTGCTATTCATTGAACTTACCAGATGATCGGTTGCACGGGATGGCGATAGCGAGCATGCAAAATGAATGTCGAGAGAAGCTATTCGGCATGGAATTTGATGACCTTGGTCAAATTTCATAGTGACTGGCTGCTATGAGTAATCAAGCTCAGGGGTTCAAGAGAGATAACCGCTTCCAAAAGGGAAATGTTGCCAGTGAGATGTATCAAAGTTTTCTAGAAGAAGCGGCTGAATATGATGATGATGACGAGATAGCCGCAGCTGAACTGACTTGGGCAAAGGAGCCTACTCAAGTTAGCCAGCGTTGGTTAAGGCAACAAAAGGGGACTTATGACTTTGATGTCTCTAAATCAGATAAACTCTTTGATCCGTTAGTAAGGGAAGGACGCATCAAACTGCCAGATGGACATCCTATGTTGCGTCCTGAAGGAGTGAAAGACAAAAAGTACTGTGGCTATCATAATACTAATTCTCACTCCATCAATGATTGCCGAATATTCAGGGTTCGGATTCAAAAGGCGATCCAAGAAGGTCACCTGAAGTTTGATGGCAAAATGAAGGTTGATGGTCAGCCATTTCCACAGAATATGATATCTTTCTCAGTGAATATGGTTTCTGCAGATGATCCTAAAGGAAAAGGCAAGGTGAAGGTGTTAACCTCTGACAGAGCAAAGAAGAATGGCACTGTCGACCCTGATCAGCAAATCACAAGTGAAGAGCTGAAGCAAAAAGTTCGGTTCAAGAATAGCCGAACCGAAAGAGGTGAAAGTTCCAAGCCTAGGGTAACATCGCGTATTTTGCTAAACAAATGGCAAAGGCAACAAGAACGGGAATACTATGAAGAACAAAGATTTATAGAGGAACGCCGGAGATACGAAGAAGAGGTGTATTGTAGAGAGCAAGAAGAGCATGTGAGAGAGATGGAGCAGTCTCATTGGGGATGTTCATTCTTTAAACATTGCTGGAACGAAGGCTTGAAATTGCCTGCTAGAAACAATTGCCCCAATGCAAAGATCGATATATTTTGGGTACAGGCAGTCTCGAGTCAACCGCCGACCGGTCCACGAAAGACTTGGAATGCAGTTTCCTGAGGACGATCAGTGCTTAAAAATAGGCAATTTTGAAAATCAGCCAAGGAAGAGGTTTGCAGATCAACGTTGGACTCATTATAAAGGGTACAACAGAGGGGAAGGTCCCCATGAATATGTCTGGCAAAAAGGACAGTGGTGCCCTCCAGGACTAAGAAAGAGTCAAAAGAGGAGAGTCCAGCATTTAAGAAACAAAGAACTAAAGCAAGCAGAGGCTGAGGAGAAGCTGATATGGCGCCCTAAGAAGAAACCCGATGAGCATGAACCCTCGGGTGATGCATGTATGGCTTTCTTCCTCCCATCGGAATTCATAGCTCCTGAAAACCAAGATGTCCAAGAAGAAGTGTATTCCGATTTTGATGAGACTGAGTTTCAAGATTTGATGGCCCAGCTTGTATTGACACAGCAGGCAACTTTCGACAAGCCAGCCAAGTATTGCCATTTGAAGCCACTTTATCTAAAAGGATACATCAACGGCAAGCCTTTGACTAAAATGTTCATTGATGGAGGGGCTGCTAGCAATATCATGCCATATACCACCTTCAGGAAGCTTGGAATGACGAATGAAGACTTGTTAAAAACCGATATGGTTCTTAGAGACTTCGCTGGCAATCCTTCTGACACCCGAGGAACTGTACATGTCGAGTTGATGATTGGGTCAAAGACTTTGATCACTACCTTCTTTGTCATTGATGGCAAGGGGGCATACAGTCTGCTTCTGGGAAGGGACTGGATTCATGCAAATTGTTGCATCCCTTCAACCATGCACTAAATTCTTATTCAGTGGGTTGGAGATGACATTGAAGTTGTGCATGCTGATGATTCCGTAAGTGTTGCTGCTTCAGAACCTGCTTCCTAGGAATATGATGGCATTGATTGTTTCTCCGGCAAAGTGTAGGGAGAAGGTCCTGTAAATGTTTTCAACAAGGATCAACAGCCGATCCAAGCAATCGGCTCTCACAGTAATTTTTAATGGGTAATCTAATCGATGGCAACAAAGGAAAGTTGGGACGTGGTTTTATGTCGGCCAACAAGTTAGAAGAAATAAATGTTGGTGATGATACTAAGCCAAGGCCGATGTACATTAGTGCAAGTTTGAATCCGGAGTATAGATCACAGTTGATAGACCTTTTGAAAGAGTTTAAAGATTGTTTTGCTTGGGATTATACAGAGATGCCTGGATTGGATCGCTCTATTGTTGAACATCGATTACCCATTAAGTCCGGATATCGTCCCTACAAACAACCTCCATGAAAGATTTATAAAGAGGAGGTATTGGCCGATGTGAAGAAAGAAATTGAAAGATTATTAGAAGCAAACTTCATTCGGCCATGTAGGTATGCAGAATGGATTTCAAATATAGTTCCCGTATATGAGAAAAATGGAAAGATGAGAGTCTGCATAGACTTCAGAAATCTTAATAAAGCTACTCCGATGGATGGATACCCGATGCCAGTTGCCGATTTGCTAGTAGACGCAGCGGTTGGATATGAAATCATTAGTTTCATGGATGGGAATGCTTGGTTATAACCAGATTTTCATGGCAATAGAAGATATCTCAAAGACGACCTTTAGATGCCCCTGGTCATATTGGTTTGTTTGAATGGATTGTCATGACATTTGGGTTAAAGAATGCCGGTGCAACTTATCAAAGAGCTATGAATTATATCTTCCATGAGTTGATCGGCAAAGTTGTGGAGATTTATATTGATGATGTGGTGGTCAAGTCTAGAAACCATGAAGGGCATTTAGCCGATTTGAGGAAGACTCGGAGTGCACTAGAAGACATGGCTTGAAAATGAATCCAAATAAATGTGCTTTCGAGTCTCGGTCGGTGAGTTTTTAGGATTTCTTGTCCATAAAGGAGGGATTGAAGTTGGAAAAAAAGAGCGTGGAAGTAATAGACAAGGTTGTCCCTCCAACTAATCTCACGGAGTTACAATCACTGCTTGGCAAGATTAATTTTGTGAGAAGGTTTATATCCAATCTATCACAAAGAGTCTTGCCTTTCTCTCCACTTTTGAAGCTCAAGAAAGATCAAGAATTTGTATGGGGTGACGTACAACAAAAGGCTTTTGATGAAATCAAAGAATACATGAAGGCACCACCAAGTGCTAGTACCTCCACAACTTGACAAGCCTTTCAAGTTGTGCGTGGCGGCCGATGGTCTAACAATAGGATCGGCCCTCATGCAAGAGTTTGAAGGAAAGTAGAGGATAATAGCCTATCTTAGCTGAAAATTATTGGATCCAGAAACAAGATATTCGGCTACAGAGAAACTTTGTTTATGTGTATATTACTCATGTACCAAATTTCGGCACTACCTGTTAAATGCCGAATGCGTAGTAGTTTCTAGTTTTGATGTAATAAAGCATATGCTATCGATGCCAATTTTGAATGGAAGGATTGGCAAGTGAATTTTTGCTTTATCAGAGTTTGATTTAAGATATGAATCGGCAAAAGCGGTAAAGGGTCAAATTATTGCTGATTTTATTACACAACATCGTGATCTTTCTATTGAGATGATAAGCATTGTGCCCTGGGCTTTATTCTTTGATGGTTCATCCTGTAGCAAAGGTGGTGGTGCTGGTATTATCTTAATTTCTCCATAGGGAGTAACTTTTGAGTATGCTATTCCCATTGAATTTTATGTTACTAACAATCAAGCGGAATATGAAGCATTGCTTAGAGGGCTTCGGCTTCTTATGAAGATAAAAGCTGTTGCTGTTGAAATCTTTGGAGATTCTGAGCTGGTAATCAACCAGTTGACTGGCCAATATGAGTGCAAGAATGATGTGTTAAGAGAATATTATGAAGAATGTCAGGAACTTTTGAAAAGCTTTCGAGTAGCAACCTTGCATCATATTCCTAGGGGGCACAATGAAGAAGCGAATAAGTTAGCTCAAGCTGCTTCTGGGTATCGTGAAAATCAAGAAGTTCTCACTATAAATAAAGATGCTTCAGATGTTGGTCAAGTGGTTGATGATTGGAGGTGTGAGATCGCCGGTTATCCGAAGGATCCGTCCGCGAAAAGCTTCCCGAAAGCTCGGTATAAAGCCCTCAAGTTCGTGCTTCTTGATGATCAATTATATTATAAATCTATAGATGGAGTGTTACTTAAATGCTTGAGTCAAGAAGAGGCCAGAAAGGTGATGTAAGAAGTACACGAAGGACTATGTGGTACACATCAATCAGCTTACCGAATGAAGTGGATAATTCGGAGAACTGGTTATTTTTGGCCAACCATGCTAGAAGATTGTTTTGAATATTATAAGGGGTGTCATGATTGTCAAAAATTTGGCAATATTCAAAAAGCTCCAGCATCGGCTATGAACCCAATAATCAAGCCTTGGCCATTTAGAGGATGGGGCATAGATTTAATTGGTCAAATTCATCCTCCTTCGAGCAAAGGGCATAAGTTTGTGCTCTTGGCCATGGATTATTTTACCAAGTGGGTTGAGGCTATTCCATTGAAGAAGGTCACATCAGAAAATATGATCAGTTTTGTTAAAGAGCATATAATTTATAGGTTTGGGATCCCTCAAACTATAACGACTGATCAAGAAACTCAGTTCACCTCCTCGGAGTTTTGTGACATTGCCGAAGACATGGGAATCAAGTTGTATAATTCTTCTCCTTATTATGCACAAGCCAATGGTCAGGCAGAAGCATCAAATAAGATTATGATCAAGATCAATCAAAAGAAGATTGATGAGAAACCCAAAAGATGGCATTTGGTTCTTAATGAAGCGTTATGGGCTTACCGAATGGCTTGTCACGGTCGACTCAAACATCTCCCTATGAGTTGGTTTATGGGCATCATGCTTTGTTTTACCATGGGAGTTGCGGTCGGGATCAAGACGAGTCATGTTACAAAAAGAATTGGGAAAGGAAGATTATACGAACTTGATGGTAGACGAGTTAGAAGATTTGCATTAGATTCGTCTCAAGGCACTAGAAAACATTGAGAAAAACAAAATACGTGTTGCCAAGTGTTATAACAAGAAAGTTAGAGTGAAACAATTCGCAGAAGGTGATCTAGTTTGGAAGACTATACTGCCGATTGGATCAAAAGACAGAACATTCGGCAAATGGTCTCCGAATTGGGAAGGACCCTTTTGGGTAGAAAGGTGTGTGCCTGGCAATGCATATATTTTGAAGACTTTGCTTGGGGAAGAATTTTCCAGAGCTATCAATGGACGATATCTTAAAAAATATTACCCCAGTGTTGAGGTTGGTTCACAAAAGGACTTTGGAGTCAAACAGCCGATGAAACAGCATCGCCTTTAGCCAAAAATTATGAAACTGGCAAATAGCCGATATAGTTTGTATCGCCTTTAGTATAAAAATAGCCGAATGGTTTGGAATTGACTTTGGTATTCATGTCTGTTGGTTTTCGGGGAGAAGAGAAAAGTGAAGCGTTGATTGACAATACCGAGCGATACGTCAAATCGTTTGCAACGCAAGACTAAGATCTATTCGGCTAAAGTGACGTCATTACATTCGGGAAACATCATTTCGAGTTATTTTGATTCGAAAAATGCTCAAGACAACTATTCAACACAAGAATCATGAACAAACACATCTTCAGAAAGTAATTTGATTATTTACATTCAGTCCCTAATTACAAACTACTCCTGGAATAACTTGTTCAAAACAGATTGAGGATTGGTAGACTCAGCGAGGGCAGCAAAGATGATCTTCATACGCGCCCGGACGCCATTAACGTCCTCAATCTCATGAGGAGGGCCGCCAGCAAAGCCCACGGCTTGGACAGAGTAGTCTTCGCCGGTCCGGGAAGACATCACCGCCAGGCCGAGGGATGCGCCAAGGTGCACACCTTGGATGACGGCCTGATCAACACGGCCGTCCACAAAGCATCCGAGCGTGCCTTGGCGGTCTCCCCCTCAGGCGTTCACCTTGTCGGCCACCACCCTCGGGCCACGCCTTGACGCCGCTCATTCTCTCGCAGACAGTCTTTGAACAAGAAAAGCAAGTCAAGATACCTAAGAAAAAATTGAAAAAGAAGAAATCTATGCGGGAATGCCGAACCAGTGATGGGGTCGCAAAGCTGCTTGCGCTGATCCTCCCATGCTGCTTGCGCAATGCCGAACTGCTTGGAGACATCGCTCAGCTCGTTCTGGGCTTCGTCCCTCTCCTTGCAGAATCTGAGCGCCTCCTCATGGACGTACAAAGAGTCTTCTCCCTTCGACTCCACTGGACCCAAGGATTGGGGTTGTACGAGTTGTTGGACTCGGAGGAGCTTGAGGAGCTCGACGAGCCGGGGACAGGAACCGACTGGTCCGAGGTGCCCGGTTGGGTCACCACCATCGGGGGAAGTAGATGGTACTGGCCGGTGATGACCCTCACCCTGGAAAAAGGAGGAAGATCAAAACCCAGGGAGACGAACAGGAAATACAGGACGCAAGGAGGCAACCGATCGAATCTCACCCGTGACGTTGGCGGCGCGGTGCTCGGCTGCCTTCTGCCTCTCCCTCGGCAGGGCGTTTGCCATGATTGCCGCCGCTCGCCATTGATGCTTTGAAGGATTGATCCTCTTCTTAGGGCTGGGTGAGACAGAGAGATGAAGAGATGGCGATGAGAATGCTAGTCGGAGGTAACAGTGAATGCCGAAGAAGGGCTTTATTTATAAGCCGAAGTGGAGATCGTGGCGTATACTTCGGAGTATCCCAAGCGATGAAGTAGGGTTTACTCCTTTTTGGGCCGTTACCGAACTGGGCCACACTCGGCTAAATCAAAAGCCGACGATTCAAAGGGAACCGACTATTCTATTAATCGGGAAGTCAAGGGAATCGGCTGTTATCTTAATCGAGAAGCTTAATACGTTCGGCTATGTCATCAATCAGACAGAGAGGAAAAGATCAAAGCATAGCAAGGAATGCAATTACTCAGGAATACAGTATGATACATATGAGTGTAAATACAAGTCGGCGCCTCACCTGCCTAGGAATAGTCTGATTGCATCTGTGGCATCATTCCTAATTCGGCTAACTTCGTCTAGCACCTTCTTGTCGTCATCCTCAGAGCTTTGAATTCTGGTGAGCCTGGTTTTGATCTGCTGATTCTCCTTGATGACAGATGCTATCTTTGTTTTGGCTGCATCTATGGAGTTCGGCAAGTTGGCAATTTTATCTCTGTGAGACTGGATTTTTGCATTCAATTGAACCAATTGAGCTTCCAGCCTAGCCTTCTCCTCCTCCATAGATTCCAGTTCAGGCTCCAAGGTTGCCAAGGATTATTTAGCAGCCTGAATCTGAGAATGCAGCTCTTTGGCTTGTTGCTTCTTCATCAGGTTATCACTCTGCAGAGCAGCTCTGGAAGCCATGTTCTTGTTTGCTCTTCTAACCTTGCCAAGATGGTCATCAAGGTGAGCTGCAGATTCTAAGGGAACCCTGAGGGTCGGAGGGATTTCTTGGTCAATAAGTTCAACAAGGTCCCTTATCTGATCCGCATCCTGGACCAGAATATTTATATCCTTGGTCAACAGAAGAGCTATCTCCTTCAGCCGAGTTTGATTTTCTGCTGATAACCTCTGCTGTGATGAAGCCTCTTCACCTCCTTCACTAATGTATTCCTCAATAGTGAAGGAGTAGCTAACGGTCGGCTTGATATCATCCTTAAGAAAAAGAGAGAATTGTTAGCCGATTGGTCAAACTTACTAAAGAATTCAGTAGAGCAAAGCCTTACCTTTTGAACAAAATCTCCCTCGATTTGGATCCTGCTCTGGCTTGGTTGAGGGCTTAACTGGATGCCTAGGGATGATGAGCTTGAAGCCTGGTGAGGAGAAGATCCTTCTGCTATGTCGTCCAGAATATCATCTGAAAGGAAGTGATGAAATGCAAAGTGCAGTGGATAAATTTGGCATAAGAAGGAAAAGAAAATGTGTGGAAAAAATTATTACCAATATGGCCAATAGCTCCATGAATTTCTGCACTGTCAGTAGAGGCATGAAGGGAGGATTCTTCTGCTGTCCTATCCAAGGATTGATCTATTTCTAAAATGCAAAGTAGCAAAGTATGAGAACTATTCAGTGCATCTAGTACAAAGAAAGGAAACGATCAACTGGGATAATAATACCAGTATGGCCAGTGGTTTCTTGGATTTCTGCATCTCCAGCAGAGGCCTGAGGAGGGATCTCAATGGTTGTTGAAGCATTGGCCGATCTTGAAAGTTTGACCTGTGGCTGCAAGCAGAGGAAATGAGTACAAAATTATTGCCTAAATGAGACCGGTAAGGATATACCTTAGGAGACAGTTTGGTTTTCTTGGATCTTGTTCTTCTGGGCACAGTGACATCCTTGCTTGATTCGGCAATGGCTTTCCTTTTACTTTCTCCTCTTGAAGGTACTGTACCCAAAGCTGCCGGGGTTTTCATGAAGGCTGCCAAAGTGGGGGCATTAAACCCCAAAGCAGGAATAGGCCCAGCCTGGTAGTACTGAGCCACTTGAGAAGGAGGAATAGGCTCAATATCCTGTGAATGACAAAGTGTTAAAATCAGGAATAAGTCCAATGGTAAGGAAAATTATGGGTACAAGAAAACTACCTCACTGTCAGAAGCAAATTCAGCCTGCAGATCTTGGCACAGAAGATGCACTGGTATATTGAAGATATGGGCATGCCACTCTTGCCACCAGGAAGCAAACAGAGGATGGGCCAGATCTATTAATCCCAGAGGGGAAGGCATATATACTGGCAACTCCCATCCAAGCTCAAAAACTTTCTTGGCTTCAATTTCATCCCCTATTTTCTCCCTGGGCCTTATGGCTTTTGAGAAAAATAGCCTTGGGGGCAATTGCCCACACCCTAATTGCTTGGCCACCATGTTTGGGTTGTAGAATTCATAGGTAGGGCACAGCAACCTCCCATGATGAAATTCTGCTGGCAGAACACAGGGCTTGATAAAAGAATTGAAGATATCTGTGGACACTTTGTCTGAGCAGCCAGTCTCATAGCTAAACTTGCAAGGCAAAGTCAGATTTTCATTCTCTCTATAAGGGAGCCAGATCACATTGTCAAAGCCTTTGAAGAACAGCTTGAACAGATGGCCTATGTCCATGTTAATGACAATGGTAGATGTGCTTCCCCATATGTCTGACAAGCTTTTTGTTTTGCCGAATCATCTTCAGCACTATTGACTGAAGGGAAGCCTAAGTCATAAAGGTCCACAGAAACTATCTGGTGCATATACAACTGCAGCCACATTTGGACGAACCACCAAGGACCATTTACACAGTGGATTTCTCCATGATCGCATTCGGACAAAGGATCCGACGCATCATATGATAGACAGCCCCCAAAAGATATTTGCCCAAGGGGATCAAGATGCCTACAGCCAAATCTTCAGCCATCACCATATGATTCAGAGTTGGCTCATTAGATTTACCATAGAAGATGAATCTGCACAGCCACATGTTCATGAAAGCCTTATACTCTTTGTCAACCACAGCACCAGATGACATGTAAGTTTGGATGTATTTTGTCCTATCCACTTCCTGATTTGACTGCCTTCTGGTTACTGCTGTTCTTGTATTTGGAGGGGTACACTAGCTCTGTCACATTGAGGCCGGTCGTCATGAAGATATCAGCCAAGGTAAATGACATCGGACCATGGCCAAAGATGAAAGCATTGGCAGCATCAGACCAAAAGTGAGTGGCTGCTATTAAGAGGGAGTCATTCCGGGGTGTCTCTGACAAGGATAGTTCCAAGCAATGCTGAATGTCTTGAGAATCCCAGTGACTGCTGCTCTTGTCCAACATCCTCCGGTACCATTTCCGCCACCCGGTAATTGGGGGGAACGGCCAAGTTTTGAAGGTGTTCGGCCACTAATTCGGCGGTGTGATTCCGGATTTGAAAGGGATCCTCATAGTCTCCTTCTCAACAAACTCGATCGGACTGGGATCTCCCATCGGGCCAAGAAAGTAAGAATTAGGGCTCACTGCGTAAGGAATCAAGATCTCGTCCTTGTATTCCTTCAAAGACGATGCAACAGGGGGAACGAGTCAAGAGGAAGCAAAGATTGATTTGAAAGTTGCCGAATACATGAGAGAGAAGCAGGAATTACCTCTAGGACTTCGTCCTGGGTCGCCATTGAAAATTTGAGGTGGGTTTGAATCTAAGATCAAAGAACTCAGGTTTCGGGCGGTGGCTGTGAGTTTGAGCAGTGTTGACCTAAACGAGAAAAGAGTTTGTGGTCAATTTCGGAATAAAATCACTTTTATCCTGAAATTGAGGGGGCATGTGTTAACACTGGATTTTGGTAAAGGCCGAGAAGATGACAGGTGGGCCAGTACGTGGCAGGCTCGCAAGAGGCAAGTATTCAGGAGCATTCGGCAAGCATCCATTCGGCTGGTTCTGAGCAATTTGGCAACTGTCCATGCGGTCGGATAACTCTAGGCGATTCGGCAAGCATTCGCGCGGTCAGTTATCTTTAAAGGTGGTGGCTCCATTCGGGAAGTAAAAGGTGGCAAGCAGAAAGCCGAATAGAAGGCGAGGAGCGTGATGAGCAAGGACTCCAAAGAAGATTATAGCCAAAGAATCGCCGTACTTTTAAGTTACCTTTAATATATTTTGTAATCGTAATCTCTTACGATTCATGTTATGTCCAGGGTATAAATATAAACCCTCGACCATTGTAAAGGATATTCACAATCAAATCAATACAACCGGCCCCGTGCCAAGTTTCGAGTCCTTTGTCGTGTCGTCGAGTTTCTTCGAGAGGAGCCATCGATCCGTCGACCTCCGTAAGTACCGACAACCTTGCTATCATGTCTAGTATCATGCGGTGGATTTAGATTTTGATGCAAGTAGTCTTGTTTATCTTGACGGATGGCCGTGCGGCAGGCGTCTGCTTGATGATCAAGAAGTCTTTGCTTATGCTTTGTTTATCTCGACTAGATGGCCGTGCGGCAGGCGTCCGCTTGATAGCTTAGTGAAGCAAGATAGTTACCGGCTCTATTAGATTTGGCAAGATCTAGTAGATTCATTAAGTTATCACGTGTTGCACGTCTTTAATGTTTATATTTTTGTAACACTCTTTGCCCAATCTAGATTGGTTAGTTTCGGCTCTTTATCTTTATAGATCTATTTGCTCTTTAACGTCTTTATTCTTATGTTGTTGTGATAAATAGATCATATGCTTATATAGCCGAATTAGATTAATCTAGATTGTTACATGCTGTGGGTTCTTACACGTCAAGTGTGTTTAAATCTTAATAGAGCTGAGTGTCGTGCGGCGGATACAAGTTTTTATTAGGTTTGTTCATGCTAGATTGTATGTTCCTTCTTCGTGGACCCTGAGTCGGCTAGTTTGCCGAGCTTGGTTATGCTTCAACTCGTAACCAACTCTCACTTGTTCAAACATGTTTTCTCATGCACGTGTGGTCGGCAATCAATGCTTTACGTGTTTTGCTTTTACATTAACCGAATGAATCACGTACATGGTTGGCAGACAGCTCTTATAGCTGTATGTCATCGTAAGTGGCTTCAGGGCCGTATATACGGAACTGTCTGGTCTCACTCGGCATGTTCTGATTTTGTATTTAACAATCTTTATCCCTTGTTAGTTTTCAGGTCAAATTGACTGGCACACTTCCGGTTTTTGAAACCGTCCGAGCACCCGATTGAAGCCACGCTTTCCGGCTTGCTGTGTGTGCGGCACGACGCGTCACATTTCGTGTCAACAGGACAATTCTTGGACCAATGCCCTGGCTTGCCACAATTCCAACATGGCATATTGCTGGGTGGAACACTAGAGCGAGATCGACCAATTAAGAGCCCCTAGGCGCAGCAACCGGTGAAACCCTTGCGATAACCCGGTCTTGGTTTGATTCTTCTTCTGAGGTGGACGATAGCGAGGAGGTGCAAAGGGAGGGCGATAAGGAGCCCTAGAAGCCACGAGAGCCTTGGATTGAGATGACCCAAAGATCAAAAGCTCTCTTACGGCTCTTAGAAGCAAAGTGTACACAAAGCATTGCTATTTTCTTGAGTAAGAGTATCACTGATAAATTCATTAAAAGTGGTGCACCTACTGGTACTCATTGTCTTCATCAACTTAGGACCAAGACCCCACTTGAAACTAGCAATCTTCTTGGCTTTAGTATCAACAAATTCAGGTGCATACCGAGATAAATTATTGAAATCTTGCAAATACCTAGTCACACTCTTGTTGCCTTGAGTTAATGTTGGTATTTTTAACTGCACTCCATTAAATAAGTTTTAAGTAGGATTATCCGTAAGCGCACAAATATCATACCAGTGTCACATTTTACCTGGAGGTTTTAAATATCGTATCCACAGGGAACAATTGTGATGATGACAACGCCTATAGACTTAACCCTACAATTAGGCTAGATCATATCAAGAAAAAGGAAATAGTTAATGTACTCTAGTTCTAACTACCGGTAAACTTTGTATAATATCATCTTTTCGGACAAGTAACCCGAATAGGAGAAGAAATAGAGTAATCTCCTACCAAGCACCTATAAGCCTATCAGTCCTATCAACGGACGGGGACTACAGAGGATTCAACGCAGCCTATAAAGTCACCTGCGAAGCTACCACCTATCCGGGCCGATCGGGACATTCACAAGTAAATCTAGCCTAGGCACCACGCCTACACTACGAAATACAACTCTAACCTACAGCGTCCTATAGATCAAAGTACTCAACATGAGATGTGAACTAAAGAACGAATAAGAACAAATTGCTTACTTGAATCGGAATGGTAAATACAAAAGTACCTCAGAACGCAGCTCCGGGCGAGGAAGCTGAATCTAGACGAATACAGCCATGAAGAAGCGCCGACAGGCCGGAGCTCCTCCAGAATCTCTACTCCTCTACTCAACCTCTCTAATCTCTAAACAAAACTAGATCTAGAAGAACTAGTCTCTCCTAATTGCTACAACTAGATGAACTAGAACTAGATGAACTACACTAGATCAACTAGAGGGACCCTAACCCTAATTATGTAGAGAATACGAAGCACCGGGGTGTAGAATGCCTCTTTGAGGGGCCTTGGGGCGTCATTATATAGGCCGAGTTGGAGTAGGGGGCAAGGAATCGCCACGTCAGTGATCCGCGTCTCCATCTTGTGTGCACCGGCCGGATCAAACCCGACCTAAAATCAACGTAGGGATGCTTTGATTGGCTTCCAAGGAACCGTGGGAGGAAGACTCCAAGGCGGCCCATCGGTGGAATTAGGGGCGCCGACGCCCTGGGGGTGGGGCCGGCCGGCCCCACCTGGCTCCTCTCAGGCCCCGCCGCTTCGGTGTCTTCTAGACCCTTCCCCGAGTCCGATGATGATGTAGCTCCGACGTGGATCTATTTCGATAATTATGCACTAGAATCCCTTTTTTTTTAGCTTTTCCGAAAATCACCCCGAAAAATACGTAATATGCAAAACCAAAGGAATTTGTCGATAAAGCCCTAGACTAGTGTGTTTTCTTGTTTTCCTTCGTAAAAAAGCCCTAGTAAAAGTTGACGCTAAGGAGTGTCAACAATACCGCCAAGCTTACCTTTTGCCAGTCCCTTGGCAAACAATCTAGATCTAGTTATTTATAAACTTGGATCAGAATTGCTGCAATACTTTTATTTCTTTTAAGCCCACTTACTTTTAAACATAAATTTTCCTTCGGTTTAGACAAAACTGCTCTAACTTCCAAACTTACCCATTTTACCTTTAATCATGGAGCTTTACCGCTTTTGCATAAGTCTTGAGCAATCGAAAGGTGGAACAATCAAGTCAAGCACTATGTCTCAAATTCTTCACAAGGTACCAATATTCTAGAGTTTTGTAAGTTTTTGAAATAAAACTCGAGCTTAATTGTATGATACCCTCAAGTCTCTTATTATATAGTATTTATGGATCTCAGTGAGGCATTAATAAGGTCATGCCTTCCTACAACTAAGTATTTATAGTGGAGCTCATAGGAGTGGCAATAACAAGGATGAACATACTTGCAATTCATATATTGTAAAAGTCAAACAATGGATCCATAGAGAATCGAGGCATTCAATTAAATCAAGATGTGCATGTGTATGGAATATGATGGATGGATAGGTGTATATATTTGGTAAAATTTTCCTCCTTAGAACTTTTCGCAGGAAAGCATGGGCTATCTTTTTTTAATCCTAATTCTACTTTTGCTCTTTTGAAAATAATTTCCTCCTTAGAACTTTTCAAGCATGGGCTAGCATTATTCTCTCTCTCTTTTTTTTTTTTTTTTTTTCTCTTTTTTTTATTTCAATCTGGGAGGCGGGCATCTATGTACCCATTGTTTTAATGATGGGACACTTGTCCATCTTTTACTCCCATTCTTTCACTCTTCTCTTTCTTTTTTTTAATACTTTTGCATAGCCACATGCATCCTTTGAATATAAATAATTGGAGAGATAATGATAAGAACTTAGAGCAATTAAATGGGGGTTGTCCTATAGGGTATATTTTTAGGTGTTTACTCCTAATGTAGGAGAAAACATTTTAAGGTGGATCTAGATAAAAGTGGAAATGACTACGCTTACATCCCAAAGTAGGAGTAATGCATATGTGGGTGGAGTGCGTGAGTGATCTTGATTTTAAAAGCATGACAAGACTCTCATAAGGTATACAACAAAGGTTGACTAACTCAATGTAAAGCAAGCAGCATGAATGTGCAAAGGTTTTCCTAACTCTAAATGTATCATATATGGCTTTGGTAGGAATTTAAACTCTATCATACAAGAGCTCATCATGTAAGATTTTAGGTTTTCAAAATAAATCTCCAGAACTTAGTAATGCTAGGAATAAGATAAATAGCAACTTAGACCTTCATGTATCATATCAATCAATTACCTAGACTTTAGCTCAAGCATATGCCTCCATAAATTTCAGGTTCAGAGTAAATTCTTATATCAAAGTAGTCATATCCAAAACTTAGGAGAATCCATGGTTAAAAACTAGGCACTTGAAAGGAATTATAGTAGAGCAAATATTCATTATTTCCACTTTAAAAGATTAGAGAGAGAGAGAGTTCTTCAAACATACTTTAATTATTAAATCTAACACACACTATAGCTTACTAAAATAAAACTAATAGTAAGACATACCTTAATCACGATGATAATGGGGGTGCGTCTCCCCCAAGCTAATCCCTTCGATCGCGTCGAGCCTTCATGTGCCCGAATATTTTTCTGTTTTTCTTAATTAAGGGTGAGCCTTCATGTGCTCACATATTTTTGGTATTTTATAACTATATAAAGTAGACTCGATAATCGCCTAGGTATAGTTACCTAATAACTAGGGATGCTGCTCCCCAAGCTAGATATTTGCCATCTTAGTGTTGATGAACTTTAGAGTGAGCTAACCAAAGCAGCGGTTCTCGTGGGTGCCAATCGATAGACTCTCTCCTTGTCATAATGTTGTTCCTGCATAAGTATACTCCAACAAGAAAACCAAAACTCGAGGCTCGAATTTAATAATGGGTTAGTGGTCAGCCAATAAGTGATTGATTATTCTTTGAGTTAATTTGAATTGACAGTTCTAGCAGGATTCTCTTTTTAGGATTTTCTTGATTAATTATGTAGAAATTAAATATATGAGTATGATATATATAATTATATTTTTATGCCTCCACAGAGAATATTTATTCTTACGGGGGCTTAGGCTTTTTTTATGCCACCACAAAGAATATTCCTACAGGGTTACCATAAGTTTATTCACATGGGGCTTTCAATATTTTATGATGCAAAGAAATGAAGCGATAAAGATTTTTATTTTATTTTATTTTTAATATTTATGAAGATAAAAATATTAAAGTTAAATTATTAATGTAGAGAAGAATACTAATTAATTAGATAACTACCATATTACCTTATGGCAAAGGGTATGGAATTTTAAGTTTACCGACGTAACTTCTTCTTCCACTCTTGTGTATCTCTCCATCCTTGAGAGATGGAGGTCTTGTTAGTTGCATACCTCTAGTGATGATGATGTCACCTTTGTTCTTTGATTTGGCCAATAGGTTGAAGTAGAGCTTTAATTATAGCTGGCAAAAGATCTTGCTCATGTTCACGTAAGTCTCACTTGTAGAATTAATAAATTTCGCCGATGTGTTGTCCTGTTTGCAAAACCAAGGTAAAGATTAAGTGCATGGGCTCTGCTGGTGGAAAAACACCAACAAAACCAAATCTATTTCTTTTTATTTATTTTTTTCTATCCTTAGACACATTGAACAAGATAAAGTTGGTGTTACATGAATTGTTTATTTATGCCATGAGTGGTAGGATCAAAAGATTAAGCATTTAATATTGTATTTAAGTTCACATGGCAGAAAAGAATGACTTGCTTAACCAATGGAAGGATTGTCTATATATAAATTTTCATATGAGTATGACTATCATCTTTCTAAAATTGAATATAATGTTTTTAGCTTGCTTGATTAAGACTGAGATTAAGAGAACAAAGCCATGAACAATCTTAAAAAGACAAATCATGTTGAGTTAATAGGTTGATCAATTTAAGTTGTAATTCTAACATGTTTGTGTTTTAATTTATGTACACAGCAAGATCAAGAGAAGAGCAGTGACCACTTACCTTAAAATATTACCTTCATTATTAGAGCGTGATAGCACTAAGTGATGAAGGGTAAATGACTGGTGGTCCTTCCTCTTGAATCTTGAGTTGCTCTTGTCTCCTCTGTTGCATTTATTCTTTTGTCATCTTTTGCTTCTTTGATCTTTTGACTCTTTTCACTCCAGTTATTATTATGCCTATAACAGATTAGTGGACAACACATACCCGAAGGAGTATACAAATTTGAAAGATAGGTTATGTGTCCAGAATTTTATTGTGTTCTATCTATGCTGATAAAAAGATAGTGTTGAGATTATTTTAGTATAGACCATGTTCTATACAGGCATGGCTCAAAGCAAAATGTAACTTGCATTAGAAGATAAAGTGAATGAACCATTAATACTCACAATTCCTGCATCTATGATGAATGAGCTGTATCTTCTTCTACCAAATCATTAAAGTTCAGCATGTGCCCTGTCTCATCTCTAATTTGAATTTATCTCATGACTTACCCAAATTGAGTTTAAAAATTTCCTGCAGGGGTCAGTCCAATAAAATATCCAATGTCTACTATAATAATTTCTAGTTCAATAACCAAGCCAGACTCCATGTCTAATTTTGGTTAAGGAAGGCTATTTAACCTAAGCACCATGCTTAATTTCAAAAAGTCTTTGAAAGTATGTATACACTACTTCCAAACTAAATCTTACTATAGCAGACAAAGGTAATATGAAAGCATTGTAGAGATTTATTCAAAAAGATATGAAAGAGCATGATTATTATTCAACATTTTCAGCATGCATTAAAAAGTAGAGACAACCATTATTAGCAACATGGTTTAAGATTTTTCAAATAAGCCCATTCCCCAAGCTTGAATTTTGCAAAGTAAATGTAAGCTTGAGTGGATGTAATTCAAAATTGCATAATGGTTGTTTTGACATACCTGGTGCTGCCATCAATCATTTTCTTACTTCGAACCTAGAATAATTAGTGACAAAAATACCCAAAGGAATATTTTAATAATTATATTTTTATGCTAAAGGTGCAAACTTAATTCATTCATTTATTTTTTAGAGTGGTTATTTTAGGACACAAAGTTGTTCTTAGGAAACCTTCTGACTATTATACTTCAAATTGGTGAGGTGGTTTCCTCTAGAACATTAGCCCTTGTGCACCTATATCCATATTACAATGAGATCTATAATATTTATGATAAACATATGCATCTACAACTACCTTCTTAATGATTTTATGAACAGGTAGAATCAGGGGGTTGAAGATCTTGTGTGTGGTAATATTAGAGAGACCAAAAGATCTAGGAGATTTCTCATATGAGCATGGATTTGATAAAGTGTTAATGAGATAATTCCCATGCTCATCGATATAATCACCCTTTCCAAACTCCAAGAGTGTCTCTTCATGGTTGTCTATAGGCAACAAATTTGCCTCTATTAATTCATACCTATGACAGTCATTGGATGTTGTATCTTCTAGGATTTCCCATGAATTGATGCTTATAGGATTGGTCTCGTCTAAAGCTTTCTTCGAACTTGGGTGAGTTCTATTTATTAAGGAAATTGATTTAAGCTCACCATTTGAATCTAGACCAAGTTCAGATGCTAACACTAAGGCTTTGTCCTCCTCCATCCATTCTTTGACAATGGCAAATGAGTTTTTCATATGTTCCATGCATTCATGCCATTGTCGACGTTGCTCTTCTTGATCATTTCTATAGTTTTCATGACTCCTATACTTTAGGTATTCTAGTGAGTTTTTAGGGTCGTTATGAGACTTAGGGGAGAGAGTATAAAAAGGATCATTAGGGTCAGGGATGGGTTTAAAGCTGGGTTCAGATAAGTTATCTAATGTGGGTGTAGAAGGGGAGAAGATATGATTAATTCTTGAGTGGCTTAGCTCTCCTTCTATGGTGTCACTAGACATGCCATCCATGTATTCTTCTTGATGTCCTTTAAGAGGGAAAGGAAGTTGAGGACACTTTTTCCAAGATGCTCTTCTAAGAAAGTCTGATTCATATCGATGTACGAGCATCTTAGCTAATTGGAAGTCTAAATCATCATTGTGAGGTTTTGATGGTTTAGGATTGATAGCTAAATCTTGGGATTGGGGTAATTGTGTTTCAAATTTACCAAAACTTCCTTTTTCTTGTTCGGAGATGATTCCTTCTCTTCCTCGAGAGCTCGAATAGGCTTGAACAACCTTTTCTAGCATCGGTCCCGCTTCAGTTATAGGCAAGTGAAGAAAAGCTCATCCGTAGGCTAAATCAAGGGAGTCCTTAGATTCCTTGGTAAGACCCAAATAAAAATGTTGAAGAAGCATGGGGTCTGAAAACCAAGGTCGTGGGCCAAATGTGGTAAGTTCATTAAAACGCTCCCATGATTTACTAAGAGATTCTTGTTCTAGTTGCCTAAAAAGTTAGAACCTCTTTTTCGAAAGCTAGCTACCTTAGAGAAGGGAAAGAAGTGTAAACAGAAATCAGAGTATAACATTTCTCAATCACCTTGCATACTCCCTACGGCTCGATTATACCAAAGTTTAGCTTTTTCTCAAAGGAAAACAGAAAAAGCTTCCATCTAATAGTCTTATTAGACATGCCAAAGAATGCGCAAGCATGCACATGTCCGCTCAATTCTCGTAAGTGTAAGTATGGGTTTTCATTGCCTTCTCCCGAGAAGGGTTTATCCCGAATCATTTTGATTAGACATGGGTGCAGCTCATAGCCGTGTTATGATAGGTTCATCGATTTTGGTGGCCTCAACCTTTCACGCATGCCATAAAAGCAGATAGGAATAGAATTAAAAGCATCCATAAGGATGAACACAAAAAAATAATGAAGAGAATGGGATAAAATAGGAAAAAATAAATGTATAATACAAGATTAAGCTAGACTAAGTCAAAATCAAGAAAACCGTTCCCCTAAGAAATGCCAAAAATGCTTGTTGGTATTTTTAACTGCACTCCATTAAATAAGTTTTAAGTAGGATTATCTCGCAGTTTACGCATATATCATACCAGTGTCACATTTTACCCAAGATTTTAAATATCGTATCCACGAGGGAACAGTTGTGATGATGACAATGTCTATAGACTTAACCCTACAATTAGGCTAGATCATATCAAGAAAAAGGAAATAGCTAATGTACTCTAGTTCTAACTACCGGTAAACTTTGTATAATATCATCTTATCGGACAAGTAACCCGAATAGGAGAAGAAACAGAGTAATCTCCTACCAAGCACCTATAAGCCTACCAGTCCTATCAATAGGACGGGGACTACAGAGGATTCAACGCAGCTATAAAGTCACCTGCTACGGGCTACCACCTATCCTACCTGATCGGGGGACATTCACAAGTAAATCTAGCCTAGGCACCACGCCTACACTACGAAATACAACTCTAACCTATAGCGTCCTATAGATCAAAGTACTCAATATGAGATGTAAACCAAAGAACGAATAAGAACAAATTGCTTACTTGAATCAGAATGTTAAATACAAAAAAGTACCTCGAACGCAGCTCCCGGGCGAGGAAGTCAATCCGCATCGAATACAGCCACGAAGAAGCGCCGACAGGGCCGGAGCTCCTCCGAAATCTCTACTCCTCTACTCAATCTCTAAATCTCTAAACAAAACTAGATCTAGAAGAACTAGTCTCTCCTAATAGCTACAACTAGATGAACTGGAACTAGATGAACTAGACTAGATCAACTAGAGGGACCCTAACCCTAATTATGTAGAGAATATGAAGCACCGGCGTGTAGAATGCCTCTTGGAGGGGCCTTGGGGGCGTCATTATATAGGCCGAGGTGGAGTAGGGGGGCAAGGAACCGCCACGTCGGCGATCCGCGTCTCCATCTTGTGTGCACCGTCGGATCAAACCGACCTAAAATCAACGTAGGGATGCTTTGATTGGCTTTCAAGGAACCATGGGAGGAAGACTCCGGAAGGCGGTGGCCATCGGTGGAATTAGGGCGCCGACCGCCCCCGTGGTGGGGCCGGCCGGCCCCCCACTGGCTCCTCTCTGCGGGCCCCGCTGCTTCGGGTGTCTTCTAGACCCTTCCTGAGTCCGATGATGATGTAGCTCCGACGTGGATCAATCTCGTGATAATTATGCACTAGAATCCCTCTTTTTCAGCTTTTCTAAAAATCACCCTAGAAAATACAGAATATGCAAAACCCGTGGAATTTGTCAGATAAAGCCCTAGACTAGTGTGTTTTCTTGTTTTCCTTCAGGTAAAAAGCCCTAGTAAAAGTTGACGCTAAGGAGTGTCAACAGTTAACTTCATGAGTATGCTTGATTGCCATAAGACCAGGTGGAATATAGCGCCCACGAAAGTCAGCCTAGAAACGCTCCCAAGTGATAGGAACATTAGCAGGGTAGGTGGTACGATGATGAGTCCACCAAATCCCCGTAGGTCCCTGCAGCTGGTGAGAAGCATACTCAGCTTTCATGTTCTTAGGCACGTTCAGCATACAGAACTTCTACTCCATTGTATTCAGCCACTCATCAGCTTCCAGTGGCTCTGAAGCTTCCTTGAAAATAGGTGGATTAGTGCCCAAGAAATCCTTGAAATCACTATACTGCTCCTGATCGTGGTCCCGACGCCCACGATGTCCATCACGGTTGGCCAATTCTTGAACAGCATCAGCCAAGGCCCGCTATCCTTCAGCCAACATAGCCATTAGCTCAGCTGGAGTAGGAGGTGGTGGCGGTGGTGGTGGATCGGCAGCGACATCCCCTCCAAATATACCCGCACGGGGTGTTATAGCGCGACATCTGCATCACATATCCAAGTGAGCATTAGTATTGATGTTTGGATAAAATATAGACAATGATTAAATTATGCCAAACTGTATTCATTGGAGAGAAATAGGTTCATACAATAAAATAGAGCACAATAACTCATTTCCATTCCATAACACCAACAACATAATAGCACAATGATAGCGAGTCATGCATCAATTTAACACAAGTACGGTAGATATATTAAGCTCACAACGGGAGCGAAACACTTGTCCCAACAAGTCATCAACGTCAACAAGAGCAAGGTCTGAATAAAGTCACGGCCTAATTACTATTACATCACGGATGTTCCGAAAGGATATATCATGCAAATTACATTCATCCAACAAAAGCATCCCTAAGGGCCTAGTTAGGACTACGAGCTAGCCTAAGCATCATCCTCAGAGTCGAGACCCGAGTCATCGTCTGCCTTAGGTGGTGCTGCATCTGGCTGAACCTTCTCCTCAGGCTCGTCTGCTGCCATCTCCACATCCTCATCCTCATCCTCATCCTCAGCTATAACTCCTGGATCCTGCTGTGGCTCAGGAGGAAGGAGAGGATGCATCTCATTCTGCCTCCTATGGATCTCCTCATGAAGAGCATTGTTGTACCCCTCCAAAGTATCATTCTGGCGATGAAGGTCCGCAATCTCATTCAGAAAGCGACGCTCACGGCGGTTGACAGTTCCCATGATACGCACCAAATCTGCATCTCGCTCTTGAGCGGCTACATCACGCTCACGAATAGCTGCATCACGCTCATGAATAGCGGCGTCATGCTCCTGCACCATCTGGTGCCTGTGATATGAACCTGACAAGTCTCAGCCTGTGCCTCCAGTCTAGCATGAAAAGCAGTAGTTAGCTATGTGTTCCTCTCTCTTGCTACCATGTAAAGCCTTGTGATCTCATCATGTGCTGCATTCACACGCCCCTGTAGGCCATGCTGCTGATCTGCTGAGAGCTTCATGACAGCAAACAGAGCACTCATTGTGTCACAAGTGCTACCAGCACGCTCATCCCTGTTGCGAACCAGCGCCTGATTGGGGTCCTGCTCCCAATCGGTCCAACGAGTTGGGCACTCCATAGGGAAGTTCCCAATAGGCCCCACCGAGCTCCAGTCAGGGTGATCTGACCAGATCTTCTTGAGCATGTGGAAAGCTGCTGCTTGGGCTGCCTCCCACAGAGTTTCACCACTCTTGGTGATGGTGGAAGGCTGGATCCGGGGAGTGCTTGGCCTTTCCTTGACCCTCGGCGTCACTTCATAGCCTTGCCCCTCCTCGGTGTCCGGGAGTAGCGAGGCGGCTTGGTGTGCCCGCTAACTTCAACACCCTCCACAACAGGGTGGGAGTGCCAAAGTGCTCCAGAAAGTGGCCACGCTGGGGAGGAGCTGACGAAGAGGAGGCCATCTGTGGAACAATATTTAATTATAAGGGTATGAAACCTTATATAACAGAATGATTTCTTTAAGGGAGGGAAAAAATTTAATGAGTAAGCAATGTATTTAATCATGATGCATGAAACGTTCCAACGTCCTCACAACCTAGAATAAATTTATTTTTCTAGTGTTCTAGACGGTGGCATACATACGTTCTCTCTCAAGATACGTAACTAGCCGGTCTACATGTTTTATATTGTTAGTGTACTGCCAGAAGAATTCATTGCAGCCCAATAGTTCCCAATATAAAAATTGCACAAACAACAAAATCCTTAGAAAGCAAGTAAAAGCTAAATACTTTCCACAAATGCGTCCCCAACGCATTTGCTTCAAATATCACAACTACCCAACAGTTTACCCACAATTAAATTCCTTCATAATTGCATGGTTCTGACATACAATTAATCCAATATGACAAACTAGCACTTCCCTAGACCGTCGGTTGGACAGTCATGCTCTCACAACTCCCCTTACCTTGGGTGTAGCTGTAAAAATTTAATCTACAACATATATTGCTATTTCATATATGAAGGCTGCCTCCACCATTAGACCACAGGGCAGCGTATTGCGGTCATCACACTTCTCACCTTGGCATGGTCGTCGGTGCAAGAATAAAAACCCCCAAGTTAGCACTTACATAAGCCACCTAATAATCCTTAATAGGGCATAAGGGATGACCACTGGCATGATAACAAATTAAATTTCAGATTTAGCTCCTAAGTATAAACCTAGAGTTTTACCCAAAATTTTCATTTTTCAAACAAATTATTTTGTTTTCATATAGACAAATGGTGAATTACGTCAAATCTTGCTCTGATGCCAGCTGTAACAGAACCGACCAAATTATAAGAGCACAAGTATAAAACATACACCGAAGTGACTAATTTCACACTTGAACCCATATAATCCCGGTAGTCCGGAAATCTCGAAGGATTTCAAACCAACAAAACATACAAGCCAAGATCGAACGCAACTTAACATAATTCACCATTCGTTACATCAGAGTTCACAAATAGTTCGCAAGTGACATCACATAGGAATACTTAGTTATTACAATACCAGTTCACAATAGTAAAAGCAACATAGTTTTGAAACCATTCGAGTGCACCACACTAGTTCAGATACATGCCAGATCCATAGTCATCCCACAAAAGCATATGATAAGATAAAGGAAACGATCTTTGCCCATGATCTAGTCCTCATCCCCAGCGGGGTGAAGACATACCTTGCAGAAGCCTGTATAAAGCATATCATCTGCAACAAGAGGGAATAAACCCTGAGTATGAGGATGTACTCAGCTAGACTTACCCGTCATAAACCAGAAATAAAAGAACCAAGGATTATGCAAGGCTAAAATATAAGAGGGGCTAGCTTGACAACTTTTTGCATAAAAAGCATAAGTGACATTAGATGAACAGATTAAACATATTAGCAACAATTTACTTTATTTTACCTACCATCTAAGTGTGCCCTGTACTAAGCAATCACTTATTTATAACAAGCATTAATAACCATATCCACTTTAGTACAGCTTTCATCAATATCAAAATCAAACTTGAACCATAATTATTTTAGTGAGATCTACGATGCCAGGCAAGGTCAAGTTCTTACTATCCAGGAGAGACGGTGATTCGAATTGATTTCAACTGAGCTCAGAAGATATTCCCAACACACACCCAGGTAGACTGGATTAGAGTTGCCTTAGGCTACTCTTGGTACAACTCAGGTTCGGGCCCAATTTATACGTCGGCAAAACCGGAAAGTCGGATAGCCAGGATGTTCAAACCATGCTAACCCAAGGACGACGCCAGGATCAGTTAGACATGTTTGCCCTTGGTCTAGTATGCCGCTATCCCGCCGAATTGCCCAACCGTCTCCCGGGTTATCCCGGCTTGAGTTGAGCTACCGAAGCCATTCGCCCACTTGGCACACAGGGCCGGGCCAACTATGTGTTAGGCTGCGTTCAACAAGACCAAGAGTAAAACAATGACTCCAGTCCTTAACCAACTCGGACAAGGTCCACTGTCCCTGCCCAGTCTTCTTTTTAATTAACACATGGTTCATTTCCATGGTAACACATAAAGCCGACAGTGACCAAAGAGTAACCACCTATAACTCGCGGATGACAGGATATCACCCGACTTCTACCGATCTAAGTATGGCTAAGCATTTGTATCGCTCCTAACCTAAAACATAGGATTCAGGATATAATATATATACTGGACAAGGATAGGATAAATGCAACAACATCTTTAATCAACTCCTAAACTTAATGCAATAAACAACATAATGTACTCATGTGCATTTTATAAAACGTGGGAAACTTAATATGCTCTGGGGCTTGCCTTTCACAAAGGTCATAGGCTCGTGACTTGGGCACTCAAGCAACTCTCCTTCGGGCACCTCTCCGGTGTGCTGCCCCTGCTGCTCCTCCTGGGATTGCTGGTCCTCCTCCTGCTGCAGGTCCTCGAACTCTAAGAGCGTTACCCCCTTCGGCGAACCTATTGAATGCCAAGCATAAATGAGAATAATGAATGCACAAGATGATCATGTAAGAGATTGAATAACAGCAACAACACTAAACCCTCCAGCTAGGGTGATGAGCACTATTCAAATCACTTTAATTTACTGAGTAAGTGCATATCTCTTCTCTAACAAGATTAAACACTCACCAAGCAAGTCAAGGTATAACTTTTCATCATCAGTTAAGGACATACAACCTGCACCTAATCACTTGTAGTAATTAGCGAAGCATCTACAAGATGTACATCACACACACAAGGGCAAGTAATCAAAGCAAAGCACATTTCAGAACTTCTGACCTACACTCAACAGCTGAAAGAAGTAACTGTAACTAGAGTTCTATAAATCCAAATGACATGTATGAGGACATTCTGGAAAGCTCATGAAATTGTCTACAACTCTTATTTAGACATCACAGACAGATTCACAATTCAAAAAGGTCAAACAACAGATTTCCCAGATCTGTCCAGAAATTCCAGAGAAGAGCCTTTTTCTAGAACCTCACAAGATAACATCATAACTCCTAAACTATTCCACCAAATGCAAAAACAGCAATTAGATAATGAATTTATCTAGCACTTTGCTATTGACCATAAAGCCAGAAAACACCATCTAGCTTATGCAAAAACCAAAAGTACCACCGCTGTCCAGAAAAGGCTTAAATTGGAGAATTAATTATTTACTCATGTTTAAACTTGCAATTGCAGCTCACCCAACCTGACCAAAAGTTAAAACATGACTAATGATTAACAGAAAACCTAACAAGCCACTCTAGAATATCAATTAAAACACCCTTTTCAATTTATTTCATTATTTAAGGGCACAATTGAGCACATAGTAAAGCTACCCAGAAAAATCCATAAAAATTACAGTGGACTACTCATGGCTCACATAGATCCCAGTTCAAAATTCATCTTAAAATTCTAAGTACAACTACCTGTACCAAAAGAACAAGTCACGCAAGCTTAAAGATGGATAATTCACAATTCCATTTGAAAAGTATCAAACAATAGATTTGCAAATTTTCTTGGCATCATCATAGCACCAATATACCATGTTCCAAATTTCACCTCATAAACATGCATATAGAAAACATGGTAAAATATATCACTCAACAAGGCATAAAATTAACTTATTTAGCAAACTGCCATGTAAAACCTAATCATATGCCACTCAATATTTTTCCTAGACAGAGCAGGTCAAAACAAACCTAACCCCACTGGTTTCACATTTTTAGCATCATTCATTTATTAGTTATGCAATTAACCAATTTCCAATGCATAGAACAAAATAATTACATCAAATAAAATCCACTGCAGAACATGCCATGTTTCATATTTTTAATAAAAATAGACACAAAGAGGAGTCCAACAAAATTGGAATCACATCATTTGGACCTTTCTAGCCCTAGTTATGAATTAAACAAGATCAGTACAAAATCTGGAAAAAGAATAAAAATAAAAACCGAAAATGAAACCCTAAAAGGGGCTTGGTGCACCGGGTCTATGCACCCTGAGGCGCTGACCAACGGACCCCCCGGCGACCAGTGGCCCCACCCATCAGCGAGACAGCGGCGGCCGGCCAAGTCAAAGACGCAGGAGCTCGCCGTCGGCAAGGCTACCGTCGGCGAGGGTAGCACCGGCGGACTCCTCTCTTCGCGGCGCACCCAACGAGGTAGGTGGAGGTGGGGTTCTCGGCCTCTAGACAAGGCGGCGGCGGCAATGGCGGCTCGACGGCGGCACTCGACGGCACGCTTCCGGAGAAGACCGCGTCGGCACGAAACAAGTCCCGCGCAAGCTCCTACGGCTCTAGGCGAAACCCTAGGACAGTTGTTGAAGGCTCACCGTGCACCGGACGATGGTCGGTCGCGGCGGCGATGGCGGCGCGGCGTGGACACGGCGGTGTCCGGTCACGTTCCGGCACGACAGCTGCACGAACGGACCTGACGGCTGCACCCCTAGCTCCCCTGGTCTGCGGAGAAGCGCAAACAAGTGCGAGGCGAGATGGAGGAGCTCCTGGACCGGCACGGCCGCGTCGAGTTCGAGCTCGGCGGCGATAATGGCGGTCACGGCGGCGGCTACAGCCTAGCGTGCTCACCTAGCAATGAAGGTCGACGAGGCTAGGTTGTAGGCCAAGAGAAGGCCATGGTGGAGCTTTGGTAGGGAGAAATTTAATGGAGGAGGTACGGTGGCCGGGAATTTTGCGAGGAGGCGGCGTCGACGCTGCTGCAGCGCTCCGGCCGGGAAAAGAAGGAGAGGGGGAGAGCTTGGCGCTTGGAAAGTGAAGAATGGGGGATGAGCAGCGCAGTGCGGCCTCCTCATCCTCTCTGCGCGAGCGTGCACGCCACGCGGCGGTGAAGTCCTGCACGCGGTCGGCCACTGAACCGGGCGATTCAAATGGGAGGCGCCGATTCAGTTCATCCCTGGCCGACTGAAACCGCCTTGTTCAGGTCACTGCATCTCCCAATCTAGGCCGATCTAGGCAAAACTTTAGTAAAAGAAATTGTAGATTGATAGGTGTTCTACAACTTTGCTTTAAGGAGATCGGGCTAGAACTGCATGGTTTGCAAACTACAACGTGATGAAACACCCTAAAAATAAACTGAAACCAGTTTCAGACAGCCAATTTTTCAGAGGCTCAATTCAGCACTGGTTTCAGCAGAGATGTGCATTTTTGAGCACCTTGCACTCATTTTCATGGCAAGAGCCTTAAACAAAGTTTGTTCTATATAAAATTATCTACAACTTTTATTTAGGACTCACAGCCATGCAAAGCCTCTAGCTTGCAGATTTGAAACAGTCAAAGAAAAGAGGTCTAGGAGGGGAATTTGGTCCACTATCATTTAGTGGCATCATTTAGCAAAATGATCTACATGAACATTGTTCCAACGAGTGTCCTAAGCATAGTTAGACTACTGTAGAGCACATTTGACAACATTCCACATCATGACATAAGATCAAGCAAGCAAGACAAGCATTAAATGCACTTTTCATAAGCATACACATAGGAGCTGTATAAAGACTTGTCATACATATGCATATATGAGATGATGATGATGCTTATGACCAGTTTATGCAGGTGATTTAGTGAGCCAACACCTGGGGTGTTACACACGAGGCCATCCACAACACCCTAACCCCACCCATACGTGCGGTTTCTGGTCAATTTTTCCTTTAGCTACACTAAATGACCTTCGTTCGCCTCTCGGCTCCGGGCGCCCCCTAGGACCACATGTTTATCTCCCTGAAATGCATCGGGCGTCTTTACCTCCACGAGGCCAGCGACCCCACCCTAACCCTTCCCGTACGTGCGGTTTCTGGTCAATTTTTCCGTTAACTACACTAAACGCCCCCTTCATTCGCCTCCCGGCTCTAGGCGCGCCCGCTAGGACCGCGGGGTTATCTCTTGGAAACGCATCGGACATCTTTGGCACCCCGTTAGCCATCCACGAGGCTAGTCACCCCGCCCTAACCCTCGCCCGTACGTGTGGTTTCTGGCTGATTTTTCCATTGACTACACTAAATGGCCTTCGTTCGCCTCCCGGCTCCGGGCGCGCCCCCTAGGACCGCGGGGTTATCTCCTAGAAACGCATCAGGCGTCTTTGCCACACCATTAGCCATCCACGAGGCCAGCCACAATGCCCTAACCCCGCCTGTACATGCGGTTTCCAGCCGAATTTTCCTTTAACTACACTAAACGGCCTTCGTTCGCCTCCCGGCCACGGGCGCGCCCTTAGGACCGCGGGGTTATCTCCTGGAAACGCATCGGGTGTGTTTGCCACCTCGGTATTGTTGACACTCGTTAGTGTCAACTTTTACTAGGGCTTTTTACCCGAAGAAAAACAAGAAAACACACTAGTCTAGGGTTTTATCTGACAATTTCCACGAGTTTTGCATATTCTGTAAGTCATATTTATACTTGATAGAGGAGAACACTTGCTCTTATAAGTATGAGCTCCTCTGTGAGGACCACTCAACTTTAGCAATCAACCATAAGCAAACATCTAGCTTGGGGGAGAGCATCCCCCTAGTTATCAGCAGTTTAGAAGCAAGAGACAGAAACGAGATGGATGGAGGCACGTGCGGCGTCACCGCGAAACGGAGAGTTGACTGAGGTTACCTCAGACGATGAACCCACTGAGTAAGTGTTCTCCTCTATCTAAGTCATGTCGGTAGTCTTTAAATTCCATACCCTAGCCATAAGGTTAGAATGGTAGTTATCTCATTAAATGCATTTGCAATTTAGTAGCATAATCTTGTTTACACACTAAAAGATATAAAAATAACAAAAATATTTACTGTATCACTCATGGCATCATAAAGCTCCATGTGGATACCTATGGTATTTTCTCAAGGAACATCCGCTGTGGTGGCATAAAATAAAAATGATAAAATATAGCGCTCATATTTAAATTCATGCACCATAAATAGAAAATTTAAAATAAGAGAAAAGTGAAATTCTATTTAAATTAGACAATATTAAAAGCTAGCTCATAAAGGTGATCAATTACTCTTTGGCTGACCGTTAACCCATTAACAAATTTGAGCCTCAAGTTTTGGTTTCTCTTTGTGGAGAGTATTTATGCAGGAATAACACCATAGCAAGGAGAGAGTCTATCAAGTGGCACCCACCAGGTCCGCTACTGGTTAGCTCACTCTAAAGGACATCTACACCAAATATTGCAACCATCCAGCTTGGGGGAGGAGCATCCCCTAGTTATCAGGTGACTACACCTAAGCGATTTTTGAGTCTACTTTATATAGTCATAAAATACCAAAAACATATGGGCACATGAAGGTCCACGCTTGTTGAGTCTTTTATGAGTCTGTGGTTAAATAAAATCTAAAAACCAATAAAAAGAAGTCTTAGTTAGTATTAATTATATTAGAGTGTGTTTAGAGTCAGTCTAGGCTAGAGTTAATTAAAAACTGATGAACATTAAAATTTTGTTTTGAAAATGATGAATAGTTGCTCTGTTATAATGCTTACTAAGTACCTACTTGCCAAACTTAAAATCTCACTGGTTCTAAGCATTGATGTTTTAATTGGAGAATTTATTCTGAACCTTAATTGTGGAGGCATAAGCTTGCGCTAAGTCTAGGTAGTTGATTGATATGATTCATGAAGGTTGAGCTGCTATTTATCTTATTCCTAGCATTGCTAAGTTCGGAGGTTTATTTTGAAAATCTAAAAAATTACATGATGAGCTCTTGTATGACAAATGTGAATTCCTACCAAGGCTAAAATTAATATCTTAAAAGATAGGAAAACCTTTTCACATTTAAAGCTGCTTGCTTTGCATTGAGTTCAGTCAACCTGTGTTGTATACCTTATGAGAGTCTTGTTATGCTTTTAAAACCAAGAATCACTTGCACACTCCAGTCCACATACGCATTATTCCTACTTTAGGGGTAATCGCAATCATTCACCATATTTCCATACATGTTCATCATAAAATGTTCACTCCTACACTGGGAGAGGATACAAAAATATACAAACACCCTATAGGATAACCCCTGTCTTTAATGCTCTAAGTCCCGATTATATCTCTCGATCCATTTATTGTATTCAAAGGATGCATGTGGCTATGCAAAAAAAAAAAAAAAGAAAAACAAAAATAAAGAAAAAAGAAAAGGGGGAGTAAAAGATGGACAAGTGTCCTAGCAATTAAAAACAATGGGTACTAGATGCCCACCTCTTGAAATAAAGAAAATAATAATAATAACAATAAAGATAGCCCATGTCTTTCCTGAGAAAAATTTCAAATAGAGAGTTATTTTCAAAGAGCAACCCTAGAATTAGAAATTAGCCATAAATAACACATATGCACCTATCCACTATATTCCATACACATGCACATCTTGGTTTGATTGTATGCCTCGATTCTCTGTGGATCCATTAGTTGACTTTACAATACATGTTTTGCAAGCATGCCTATCCTTGTATTGCCACTCCTATGAGCTCCACCATATATACCTTTAGCTATAGGAGGCATAACATCATTAATGCCTCAAGAGAGAACCACAAATACCACATACATTGAGAGACTTGAGGGTGTCATACAATTAAGCTCTGAGTTTTATTCTGAAAACTTATGAAAAACTCCGGAATATTGTTATTGCAAAGAATTTGAGACGTAGTACTTAGCTTGATTGTTCTATCTTTCGACTGCTCAAGACTTATGCAAAAGCTGTGAAGCCTCATGTTACAGGTAAAATGAGTAAGTTTGAAGGTTAGAGCATACATTGTTTGATCCAGAGGAAATTTTCGTTTGAAAACATGTGTACTGGAAGGTATAATAACATTGTAGCAACTCCTGATCCAAATACAATATCAGCTAGGCTTAGTTTGTTTGCTAAGGGACTGGCAAAAGGTAAGCTTGGGGGTATTGTTGACACTCGTTAGTGTCAACTTTTACTAGGGCTTTTTACCCGAAGAAAACAAGAAAACACACTAGTCTAGGGTTTTATCGACAATTTCCACGAGTTTTGCATATTCTCGTATTTTCGGTGGTGATTTTCGTAAAAGCTGAAAAAGAGGGATTCTAGTGCATATTTAGCATGAAAACTTATCCGCCACAGAAATATCACGATTGGGCTCAGGAACCATCTAGAAGACACCCGAAGCAACGGGACCCTGAGAGGAGGAAAAGTGGGGCCGGCCGGCCCCACCTTGGGGCCGCCCGGCGCCCCCCTTCTAGGGTTTTGGCCCCCCTTCTGAAAGCTTCCTCCACTGTCTACGAGGAGTCATCTTGGCCCTTTGTTACGTCAGTTTGATCCTACGGCGCATGTCGATCCCACCGGGCTATAAATAAAGGGGTAGACCCTCTCCCTAAAGGCATCAAGTCATTTGGAGATCCAGCCATCAAGAGCCTTCTCTAGTTCATCAGAGCCTCTCTAGTTCATAGCTTTAGCCTAGTTAGATTAGAAGTAGAAGAGTTCTAGTTCTTCAGCGGGATCTAGAGCCCCCTGCGTCCCCATGCGAGCGCGGAGTTCGGTATAGTTATAGTACTTTGCTCTTATTGTATTCAACATTATGATTCAGGCAACATTGTTCTTAATTTCTTATATATTCTTAATTGCAATAGTCATTGTCTACTTTGATTGTATGTCTAGGATAGTTAGTTTGATCTTATTGAATTCATGTAATTGCTCATATAGTGTTTACCCAAGCAGCGTGGTGTCTAGATATCTTGTTTATCTGCGCGAGTGCACCCTCGACGTGCCGGGGGCGTGTGGTAGTCCGTGCGGGTGATAGCTACGTTGGTTTCTCTGTAGTCCACCCTCCGCACGTGGGACTAGCATGGGCACGGTCGCGAAGGAGGCGACCCTTGTGTCTTAATACCCTCATTAGTTGATGCCTCTTTACATGTGATACTGATGTAGGGTTAACTTAACAATGATTGCTAGATGTAGTTGCACTAATTAGAGTTATTCATTGATGTAGTTATTGAATTATCTTAGTATTTATTCCTGAGTTTATCCATTGGCTAGCTATTGTTAAGACTAGAAGAGCTCTGATGTTTATCTATTTATGATGACTGATCATTATTATTTATCATATATATCTTTTATCACGTGACTTATCCCCTCAAGTATGAGTAGGATTCTAGTTATGGTTTGCCTTTCACATTAATAGTATAAGTTATAGTTTATAAGTCCTACATATGGACCTTCCCAAAGGTATAAATATAAATCGAGAACCTGGTAGACTTCCCTAGGTAAAATGCTACAACGGTATAATTATCTATCCACTTGCAGAACCGATCTTAGTTTATATTCTTATCTTTATATTCATATCTTTTATTTCTACCTAGTCATATTGAATACATCTAAATCTATAGTTATTTCTTAAGCAATATGATTAAGGATGACAACTTAATTCATGCTTAGGAATGATAGTGACAAATAGGTGGCTAGTTGCTAATGACGAGTTAATTAAATACCGACCATTTTTGACGTTGTTGCTAGAGGTAGGATTTATCTCGCTTTTTAGTAGTGACGTTAGAAATGCCAACAGTTAGCCATCCACGAGGCCAGCCACAACGCCCTAACCCCACCCGTACATGCGGTTTCTGGCCAATTTTTATTTAACCACACTAAACGGCCTTCGTTCGCCTCCCGGCTCCGGGCGCGCCCCCCTTGGACCATAGGGTTACCTTGCAGAAATACATCGGACATCTTCGCCACCCCGTTAGCCATCCACGAGGCCAGCCACCCCACCCTAACCCTGCCCGTACATGCGGTTTCCGGTCAATTTTTCCGTTAACTACACTAAACGACCTTCATTCGCCTCCCAGCTCTAGGCGCACCCGCTAGGACCGTGGGGTTATCTCCTAGAAATGCATCGGACATCTTTGGCACCCCGTTGGCCATCCACAAGGCTAGTCACCCCGCCTTAACCCTCGCCCATACATGCTGTTTCTGGCGGATTTTTCTATTGACTACACTAAATGGCATTCGTTCTCCTCCCGGCTCCGGGCGCGCCCCTAGGACCACGGGGTTATCTCCTGGAAATGCATCAGGCGTCTTCGCCACACCGTTAGCCATCCATAAGGCTAGCCACAATGCCCTAACCCTGCCTGTACGTGCGGTTTCCAGCCGATTTTTCCTTTAACTACACCAAACGGCCTTCGTTCGTCTCCAGGCTCCGGGCGCGCCCTTAGGACCGTGGGGTTATCTCCTGGAAACGCATCGGGCATGTTCGCCACCCCGTTAGCCATCCACGAGTCCAGTCACAATGCCCTAACCCCACCCGTACGTGCGGTTTCTAGCCAATTTTTTCTTTAACCACACTAAACGGCCTTCGTTCGCCTCTCGGCTCCGGGCGCGCCCCCTAGAACCGTAGGGTTATCTCCCAGAAATGCATCAGGCATCTTCGCCACCCCGTTAGCCATCCACGTGGCTAGCCACCCCGCCCTAACCCTGCCCGAACGTGCGGTTTCCGGTCGATTTTTCCGTTAACTATACTAAACGACCTTCGTTCACCTCCCAGCTTTGGGCGCGGCCCCTAGGACAGCGGGGTTATCTACTGGAAATGCATCGAGCATCTTTGGCACCCCGTTAGCCATCCACGAGGCTAGTCACCTCGCCCTAACCCTTGCTCTATGTGCAGTTTCTGGCTGTTTTTTCCGTTAACTACACTAAATAGCCTTCGTTCGCCTCCCGGCTCCGGTGCGCCCCTAGGACCGTGGGGTTGTGTCCCGGAAACGCATCAGGTGTCTTCGCCACACCATTAGCCTTCCATGAAGCCAGCCACAACGCCCTAACCCCACCTGTACGTGCGGTTCCTGGCTGATTTTTCCTTTAACTACACTAAACGGCCTTCGTTCGCCTCACGGCTCTGGGTGTGCCCCTAGGATCGCGGGGTTATCTCCTAGAAACACATCGAGCGTCCACGAGGCCAGCCACAACGCCCTAACCCCACCCATACGTGCGGTTTCTGGCCAATTTTTCCTTTAGCTACACTAAACGACCTTCATTCGCCTCTTGGCTCCGGGCGCGCCCCCTAGGACCGCAGGTTTATCTCCCGAAAATGCATTAGGCGCCTTTGCCACCACGAGGCCAGCCACCCCGCCCTAACCCTTCCCATACATGCGGTTTCTGGTCGATTTTTCCGTTAACTACACTAAACGGCCTTCGTTCGTCTCCGAGCTCTAGGCGTGCCCACTAGGACCGTGGGGTTATCTCTTGGAAACGCATCAGACATCTTTGGCACCCCGTTAGCTATCCACGAGGCTAGTCACCCCGCCCTAACCCTCGCCCGTACGTGCGGTTTCTGGCCGATTCTTCCGTTGACTACACTAAATGGCCTTCGTTCGCCTCCTGGCTCCGGGCGCACCCCCTAGGACCGCGGGGTTATCTCCCAGAAACGCATCAGGCATCTTCGCCACACCGTTAGCCATCCATGAGGCCAGCCACAACGCCCTAACCCCGGCTGTACATGTGGCCAAATTTTCCTTTAACTACACTAAATGGCCTTCGTTCGCCTCCCAGCTCCGGGCGTGCCCTTAGGACCGCGGGGTTATCTCCTGGAAACGCATCGGGTGTGTTCGCCACCCCGTTAGCCATCCACGAGGCCAGCCACAACGCCCTAACCCCACCCGTACGTGCGATTTCTGGCAGTTTTTCTGTTAACAACACTAAATGGCCTTCGTTCGCCTCCCGGCTCCGACGCGCCCCTAGGACCGTGGGGTTGTCTCCTAGAAATGCATTTGCCACACCGTTAGCCTTCCATGAAGCCAGCCACAATGCCCTAACCCCGCCTGTACGTGCGGTTTGTGACCGGTTTTTCTTTCAACTACACTAAACGGCCTTCGTTCGCCTCCCGGCTCCGGGCGCGCCCCTAGGACCGTGGGGTTATCTCCTGGAAACGTATCGAGCATGTTCGTCACCCTGTTAGCCATCCACGAGGCTAGCCACAACGCCCTAACCCCACCCATACATGTGGTTTCTGGCCAATTTTTCCTTTAGCTACACTAAACGACCTTCGTTCGCCTCTTGGCTCCGGGTGAGCCACCTAGGACCACAGGTTTATCTCCCGAAAATGCATCGGGCGTCTTCGCCACCCCGTTAGCCATCCATGAGGCCAGCCACCCCGCCCAAACCCTTCCTGTGCGTGCGGTTTCCAGTCGATTTTTCCGTTAACTACACTAAACGGCCTTCATTCGCCTCCCAGCTCTAGGCGCGCCCGCTAGGACCACGGGGTTATCTTCCAGAAATGCATCGAACGTCTTCGGCACCCTGTTAGCCATCCACGAGGCTAGTCACCCCGCCCTAACCCTCGCCCGTACTTGCGGTTTCTGGCCAATTTTTCTATTGACTACACTAAATGGCCTTCGTTCGCCTCCCGGCTTCGGGCGCGCCCCCTAGGACCACGGGGTTATCTCCCGGAAACGCATCAGGCATCTTCGCCGTACAGTTAGCTATCCACGAGGCCAGCCACAACGCCCTAACCCCGCCTGTACGTTTGGCTTCTAGCCGATTTTTTCTTTAACTACACTAAACGGCCTTTGTTTGCCTCCCAGCTTCGGGCGTGCCCTTAGGACCACGGGGTTATCTCCTGGAAACGCTTCGGATGTGTTCGCCACCTTGTTAGCCATCCACGAGGCCAGCCACAACGCCCCGTTGGTACTTTTAACGCCACTACTAAAAGCAGAGATAAATTCTACCCCTAGCAACGACATCAAAAGTAGTCGGTATATAATTACTTGTCATTAGCAACTAGCCACTCTTGAATTACTAACATTCCTAAACATGAAGTAGGTTGTCATCCCCGATTATATTGCTAGGAAATTATTATAGATTTACATTGTATTAATATGACTAGGTAGATAAAGATATGAATATAATATAAATGTAAGCTAATGGGTTCTGCAAGTTTTACGTATAATTATACCGTTGTAGCATTTTACCTAGGGAAGTATCCAAGCTGTCAATTTATAATTATACCTCTGGGAAAGCTATGTAATAAACTATTATCTATCATATTGATGAGAAACTATATAGACTGGATAAATGATATTACCTAAGTCATATACTCTACTCATAACAGGTAGAGGTCACAAGATAAATAAGGATAAATACGGGTGATAGCATAATCATCAAGTATCATAATTAAGGATAATCATCAGAGCATCTTACTAGTCATAATCATAGCTAGCCATTGGATAAACTAGGGAGATAAGTCTATAACTATATCAATGAATAACTCTAATTAGTGCAACTATATCTAGTAATCATCGCTAAGTCAACCCTAAATCATCATTGCATGTAAAGAGGCATCAACTAATGAGGGTATTAAGACCTAGGTCACCTCCTTCGTGACCATGCCCATACTAGTCCTACATACGGGGGGTGGACTATAGAGGAACTAACGTAGCTGTCACCTACGCAGACTACCACCCGGCATATCAAGGTGCACTCGCAGATAAACAAGACATCTAGACACCACGTCTACATATCGCCTATCATCTACCCATTGTACATATGGATAAATGCTATACGAGCAATTACATGAATTCAATAAGATCAAAGTAACTAAACTAGACATATAATCAAAGTAGACAATGACTATTACAATTAAGAACATATGAATCTATTTAGAGTAAAGTCTCCCTAATCTGAAAAATGAATACAATAAAGTAATTAAGAACTAGATCTATTACCGAACTCTTGCGCTCCAGACAGACGCCAGGGGTTCTAGATCCGATGAAGAACTAGATCTCCTCTACTTCTAATCTAGCTAGCTAATCCTATGAACTAGAAGGCTCTTGATGAACTTGAAGGCTCTTGATGCTTGATGGCTTGAGGCCTTGATGAATAATGAATTGGCTCTCTCCAGGGGGGTCTACCCACATATTTATAGTCCGGTGGGATGCGCGTGCGCCGCAGGATCAAACCGACGTAACGTAGGGCTGAGATGCATCCTTGGAGGCGGTGGAGGAACATTCCAGAAGGGGGGCCACCAAACCCTAGCCAGGGCGCCGGCCGGCCCATGGTGGGGCGGTCGGCCCCACCTGGCGTGGCTCGGCCCCCAAACGCCTGGGTGTCTTCTAGAGTCTTCCCCGAGTCTTCCCGTGGTGTCCTTCGTGGCGGCTAAGTTTCGTGGTTATTTTGCGCTAGAATCCCTCTTTTTTAGCTTTTCTAAAAATCACCCTGGAAAATACAGAATATGCAAAACTCGTGGAATTTGTCAGATAAAGCCCTAGACTAGTGTGTTTTCTTGTTTTCCTTCGGGTAAAAAGCCCTAATAAAAGTTGACGCTAACGAGTGTCAACATGCCCTAACCCCACCCGTACATACAGTTTCTAGCCAATTTTTTCTTTAACCACACTAAACGACCTTCGTTCGCCTCCCGGCTTCGGGCGCGCCCCCTAGGACTATAGGGTTATCTCCTGAAAATGCATCGGGCGTCTTCGCCACCCCATTAGCCATCCATGAGGCCAACCATGTAACACCCTAGGTGTTGGGCTCACTAAAACACTTGCATTAACTGGCCATAAGCATCATCATCATCTCATATATGCATGTGCATGACAAGTCTTTATCCATTTTGTATGCTTATGCATGTGTGAGGGTCATTCTATGCTTGCTTTGCTTGAATTATACTATGCCATGATATGTAACATTGTCAAATGTGCTCTACAGTAGTTTAATGATACTTAGGACACTTCATGGAACAATAGTCATGTTGATCAAATTGCCTAATGATGCTCTTAAGTGTTGGTTTGACTTTGTATGACTCCTAGAGCTGTTTGCTTTGACTGTTTCAAATCTGTGAGCTAGAAGCTTTGCATGTCAGTGCGCCTTAAACAAAAGTTGTAGAAAATTTGTTAAGGAACAAACTTTATTTTGGGCTCAATCCATGAAAATGTGTGTAACTTGCTCAAAATTGCACATTTCTATCAAAATCAGGGCTGAATTGGTTGTCAAAATTTTACTAAGTCATGGACTGCATTTCAGTTTTTTTTAGAGTGTTTCAGAGCTCTGTAGTTTCCTAACCAAGCCGAATTAGCTCTATCTCCTTAAAGCAAAGTTGTAGAACATCTATCAAACTATGACTTGTATTACTAAAGTTTCCTCTAGATTGGCTTTGATTCGGAGTTATAGTGGCCTAAACAGGGCGGTTTCAGTCGGTTCAAATGAATTTGAATTGTTTCGATCTTTGGCGCAGGTGGCCAACCAAGTTCAGAGCCTCGATGCCGCGTGGCTCATGCGTGCGGCGCATTGCTGGCCACCTCACCGTGCCTGCAGAGAAGAAAAAGGGAGGAGGCGCTGCTCTCTCTCTCCCCCTCCATTTCTCTCTCGCTTTCATTTGCTGCTCTCCCTTGCTGTTTTCCTTCCCCGTCGAGAACGTAGGCCTTGGAAAACCGCCGCCGCAACCCTTCCCAGCAGCACCACCTCCATCCTTTTTCCTCCCACCACAGCAGTGCCATGAGGCTCTCTACCGCGCCGACTTAGCTGTCTTTGTGCGGCGTTCTGTGAGGGCCCCTAGGCCGGAGCTGCTGCCATGGCCGCCATTGCCATGGCTGCGCTCTAGTTCGACATGTCCAGGCCATCTCGGGCTGTCTCTCTTTTCTCCTTTGTGCTTGACTTGAGTTTGCATTAGGGTGTAGAGACTTGGCGTTGGTTGGCCGAGGCCGGCCGTCGATCCCCGACTCACTGCTCTGCCCGTCTCCCTCTCCCTTCTACGTTCTGCAGGAGGAAGAAGATGGAGTAAGGAAAGAAATAGGAACTCTTTTGTGGATTTTTTATGCAAAGTTCATGACTCACCGCTATAGTGACAAACAGTACCAGCAGAGCTCGGGTTGAATCTTCGATGCCCAGGGGGTCCTGATGCAAAGTGCTTGTCTCATATGGTTTTTCGTTTTTTCTTTTCTAGAAAATGGCTGAAAGTTCTTTAATTCGTAGTAATTCGTAGAGAAATCGTAAAATAGCAAATGAGGACTTTTTGAAACCTTGTGAGTAGATCTATGCAGTGGTATGATATTATTGCAGGTTTTAGTAGAAATTTTCTGAGGTAAAATTAGATCTTTGCTATCTAGGGTTTGCGCTTACTAAGTTCATATCTTGAGATGTATTGCTCCGAATGGTGTGAAATTTGAATGGTAGGCTACTGGTGATATATGTGTGCTATGACAAAAACTTCAGGTTCATTGGAGGAAGTATGATTGAGTTATTGATTTATCTTGCTTGATGCCTAGTAATTGGATTTAAGTGATTAATAATTCAAATAAAAATGTAAAAATAGAAAATATGGTTCCACTACCTTTTTATGATATTGTTGTGACCTATGGATGCTTAACATGGCCATGTATTACTGAAAGTATTGAGTTTTAGAATTAAATTGCTCCCACATGATTTATTGCCTTAGCAGTTTGTCTTTTTCATAGAGGTTACTATACTTACTCAAATGTTATGAAATTTGAATAGTAGATTTTTAGGAGTATATTTGAGCTACTGTAATTTTCTTAGAATTTACTATACACTTTTATTTATGTGTTCCATATATGCTCCTTATTCCACCTAGTTATCTAAATAAATGAAAAAGATTTTTTTAATAAATGTTTTATGGTGGGCCATCATGTTTTCTGGTAATCATTAATCATGGTTTAACTTTTAGTAATGTTGGGTGAGCTTAGTTTGCATGTTTCAACATGAGTAAATAATTAATCCTCTAATTTAAGCTCTTTCTGGACAGCTGGTAGCTCTTCTACTTTTGCATGTCCTAAATGTTGTTTTCTGACTTTGTGATCTATATCAAAGTTGTAGCTAATTTCATCATATAGTTGCTGTTAAAATTTGAGAGCATTTGGTTGGGTAGTTTATGAGTTATAGCACTATCTTGTGGAGTTCAGAAAGTGTCCTTCTCTGGAATTCCAGGACAGATCTGGGAAATTTATTTGTTTGGTCTTTTTAACTTATGAATCTGCTTGTGATGTCTAAATAAGAGTTTTAGGTAATTTCATGAACTTTCTAGAATGTCTTCTTGCATGTCAATTGGAGTTGTAGAACTCTGGTTACAACTGTTTCTTTCAGCTGCTGTCTGTAGGTTTGAAAGATGGAATTGTGTTTGAGTGATTGCTTGTCCTTATGTATATGTGAAGCTATACCTTGTAGATGCTTTGCTAATTAATATAAGTTGATTAGATGCAGGTTGTGTATCTTTAACTGATGATGAAAAGTTATACCTTGACTTGCTTGGTGAGTGCTTAATCTTGTTTAGAGAAGAGATATGCACATACTCAGTAATTTTAAAGTGATTTGAATAGAGTCATCACACTAGGTGGAGAGTTTAGTGTTGTTACCACTGTCTTTCTCATGCATGAGCATCACTTGCATTCGTTATTCTCATTTGCACTTGCATTCCAATAGGTGCGCCGAAGGGGGTCGGGAGCACAGGAGGAGGGAGGATCCTGGACCAAGAGCACCCGGGGTGCCTTCGGCGGCATGTCTGGGTGTGTGTAGGGAATACCCCCGAGCTCAGTTGAAATCGATTCGAATCGCCGTCTCGGATAGTGAGAACTTGACCAAGCTGCGGCACCGTAGATCTCACTAAATAATGATGGTTCTAATATTGATGATGATCATGATAAAAGCTGTACTAAACTGGATATGGTTATTAATGCTTGTAATAATAAAGTGATTGTTTAGTACAGGTGCTCACTTAGTTGGTAGGCTAAAAATAATGTAAGCTCTTGCTAATATAATAACATGTTCCCCCAATGATACTTTACGCTTTTATGCAAAAACAGTCAAGCCAAACTCCACCAAAGTAAGCCTTGCATAATCCTTGGTGTCTTTTATTTTGATTTATGACGGGTAAGTCTAGGCGTACATTCTCGTACTCGGGGTTTATTTCCCTCTTGTTGCGGATGGTCTCCTTTACAATGGCTTACGCAAAGTGTGTCTTCACCCATTTGGGGATGATGATTAGATCTTGGGCAAAAGATCAACTCTACTATCTTATCAAATGCTTTTTGTGGGATGAACTATGAACCTGGCCTGTATTTGAACTAAATGTGTGGGTGTACTCGATGGTTTCAAAACTATGTTGCTTTTGCTACTTCTAAACTTGTGTTGTAATGAATGGTAAGTTATGTTGGATTGTGTTCGATCTTGGTTTGTATGATTGTTGGTTTGAAATCCTTGAGATTTCCGGACTACCGGGATTATATGGGCTCAGAGTGAAATTAATTACCGGTGATTGCTTTTGCACTTGTGCTCTTATAATTTGGTCGGGGTTACGTTACGGTAGCTTGTGGACCTAAGCGTCGAGTGAGACGCTAGGGAGTGTTTTTGACCGAGTGCGTGCTCATTGTGTGAGGAGGCTGCGTGAGGCGTGCGTGGTGCCGCTCGTCCGTTTCCTCCGTTCTTGGGACTGGCCTATTTTGGCCAGGAGCCCGATGCGTCGGCCCGTGTGAGAGGAAGGGACACGGTGACCGTTGCGTGGGAGGCTGGCTGGCCGGGCCGGGCTATCTGACCAGCCCCCCCCCTTCCCTTCTCTCTCTCTTCCTCATTCTTGCAACTTGAGACCCTAAAGGAAGAACAAAGCTCTCCTCTTCTCTCTCTCTCCCCAAGGTTTTGATCTCCATTCCAAGAGAGAGTTTGAGTGCTCTAGTGCCGATCTTGTGAGCTTGAAGAGCATCTCCTCCCTCTCCTCTCCCTCTCCTAGCTTGTTGCTCATTTGAGAGAGGATTTAGGAAACCCTAGTGTTGTGCATTTGAGATTACATTTTGTGGCACTAGGTGGTGATTGCAATTGTTGATTTCTTATTTCTCTTGGTATTTACCACCACCTAGACGGTTGGAGCAGCGAGCCGAAGTTGAGCAAGCTTGGAGATTGTTCTTGGCCACTCCGGAGTTGATTGTGAGGGGTTCTTGACCTTGTCCCCGTGGGAGATCGCAAAAGGTACTCTAGTGGAATGCTTGTGACTTGTGTTGCCCTCATCTTGTGGTGGTTCTTGCGGTGCCCTTTGGAGGCTTAGTGTGGCGTCAATTAACCGTCGAATCCCAAGTGAGTGTGCCGTCTAACGAGGACGTAGCGTGTTGGCAAGCAGACGTGAACCTCGGGGATAAATTGAGTCTCCCTCTCTTATGTGGATTGATCCATCGAGATCATATTTGGATTGCATTTGATTGATTGGATCATCACCTTAGTTTCTCATTGTTGATCAAGAAGGTGATTGGCTCGACATCCCGAAGGCACGGTTTGCATCCCTCGGTTCTCACCTTACAATTATATTTGTGCAAAGTAGTGTATTAGGTTGTGTAGCATAGTTGAATTGCTAAGGACCCTAATCTTAGTGTGTCTAGTGTATTAGGATTGCTAGAATTGGTTAGGTTGGCTTGCAACCCCCACTAGGCTAAGCGCAACACTTTGCTTCATCATTTGTTATATTAACCGGTTTTTATCTAGTGCTTTGTAGAAATCTTAAATAGGTTATTCACCCCTCTAGACATTTAGGGACCTTTCAAATGGTACCCGTAGCCGAGGTCACCGTTGATTGAGGCTTAACAACTTATAGTGTGAAAATGGCTCGAGTCAACCATATCAATCATGTGGGGAAGCCACCGCACTTTAATGGTACCGGTTATGATCATTGGAAGAAAAAGATGTGTGCATACTTGAAATCACTCAATCGAAAAGTTTGGGAGGTTGTGGACAAGGACTTTGCCATGATTGATCCACAGTAGACCCAACTCAAGAGAAGAAGAGAAGCTCCAATTCAATGACATTGCAATCAACACATTCTATGAAGCACTAGAGTCAAAGGTGTTTGAGCAAAATCAAAGACTTGGAGAGAGCTCATGATGTGTGGACTAGGTTGGAGGGACCCTATGAGGGCACACAAGCCGTGAAGAGTGCCAAGCTATATATTCTCAAGGACAAGCTCTCAAGTTTCAAGATGCAAGATGATAAGAGTGTGTAGAAGATGTTCCACCGCTTGCAAAAATAGCTTTGAATGACTTGAAGAACTTAGGTGAGAAGGTGGACAACGCAGCGGTTCTCTCATAAATTCCTAAGAAACCTACCATCAAGATTTGAGTTCTTGGTCACAATGTTGGTGAGAGAAGGGGTTGGACACAAAGACCTCCAACCAAGTCTTGGGTGAGGTAATCACTCATGACACCTACCGGTGTGGAACGAGAGGGAACTCTCAAAGGATGAGAAGAAAGAGAAGAAAGACAAGAAAGTGGTTGCATTCAAGGCTACTTCATCAAGAGGCAAGAAGAAGCAAAGCTCAAGCGATGATGAGGCTAGCACAAGCTCAAGTGAGGTTGATGATGAAGCAATGACTCTTCTTGTACGTAAATTTGGCAAGTTCATGAAGAAGAAGGGTTATGGTTCTAGGAAGAGAAGAGATGCAATTAAGACTAAGAGATGCTTTTGGTGCAAGAGCAAAAGATCACTTCATTGCCAATTGTCCTCTCTCTAGTGATGATGATAGTGATGAGGATAAGAAGAAGAAGAAGAAAGAGAAGAAAGAAAGAAAGGATAAAGAAGAAAAAAAGAAAAGAGAAAGAAGTTTAAGTACAAGAAGAAGAAGAAGGCAATCATATTGTGTCACATGGGATAGTGATGCCTCAAGTGATAGCGATGATGAGAGTGAAGATGACAAGAAATCAAAGAAGAAGTTGCTTGCTAGTCTTGCCATCTCCAACAAGCCATCACTCTTTGATGCTCCATCGACATGCTTAATGGCTAAGCCATCCAAGGTACATGTCATACCCGGTTTAAGAATAAAATGAATATAAAACCATATGTGTGCCCAGATCAATCACACACATATAGAGACAAACCACTGGAGTATCTAGCTCAGTGCCTTTATTACATCACGAATAGTACTTTATTACATAAATTTATTCAAAGTCTCAGCGGAAACAAAATAAGATAACTAGCACTCCGATAGACTCCAAAGCCACAGGGACATCAACCGGTGAAGCACAAGACTAGTAGTCCTCATCGAGTCCTCATAGACACGATTATCTGTTACCCATCCGGGATTTTCCAAGTAATAAAATAAACAAAAGCGTAAGTACATGTCGTACTTAACAAGAATAACATGGGGTTAATGAGGCTCAAAAGGCTGACACGGTTTGCAGCGGTTAGCATCTTTTATCATATCTCAATTTTAGCATATGTAAATAGCAACAAGTAGCATAAATCCCAATTAAACCATATGATCATGTAAACAATGATTAAAGTATAGCAAAACAAGAAACAAGAATTTTCCATCGCACAAATCATTATTCTATAAGAAGTCCGGGCCGCTTCGTGACCGTGAGCACGGTGATATATCGGTTTTAACACTCTGCGGAGGTTGTACACTTTCACCGTGAGTCGGATTCCCGGATGCTTGGGTTAATTACTCCCAAACTACAACTGCCGAGGTGCATAGCAGGGTTTCACTATGAAGTCTTTCAAAGGTTCGTCTAACAAGTTAGAGCCTTTTACTTGTATGCCATTAAAAGATCTTTGTACTCGTCCATGTCCCTAAAAGATGGCTCTATCATGGTTATCCACGGGTTTCAAAATTTTTTTTTCTCTCACGCCATTCCGTCACTTCTTGTTTGTTTTCCTCCGTTTGGGTGTCCCGCAAGTGGGTCCCACCATGCCAAAATGACCTCGATTGCCCCCGAGACATGGAAAGAGGTGGAGGCCCCGTCTGACGGGAGGGCATGCAGCGCTGGCGGCTTCGGGCAGCCTTGGGCTGGCTTCACAGCTGGGCGGGCGGCAACGGAGGCCCGGAGCGCGGCGCGGCACCGCGCCGCACGCGCGGAAGCGCCGCCAGCCAGCCCAGCGCGCAACCACTCAGGCCGAAGCGCCCAGCGGGGTACAACACCAGCGCAGCGTCTGCCGGTAACGGCAGCACCAGCGCGGCGGAGGGCGCCTTGAGGGCGTCACGCCGGCGCGCGTCTGGAAGCGCGAAGCGGAAGAGACACATACGGCGGCGTGCACGCTTCCGGCAGCGTGAAGCGCGAGCGCCCGGCAGCAGCGATAGCAGCGCCGCAGCGGCTGCTCGAGGCAGCGCGCTAAGAAGCGCGAGGCGGGAAGCTTGGGAGATCGTCTTGAAGCCGGGCGCAGCCGGGCGGAGCCAGCGTGTCCCGGCCGCTTGGCGAGGTAGCCGAGCACGCGAGGCAAGGCACAACACCGTGTCCCGCTCGTCGGCGCTTGCGTGGGGGAGTCGAGCGCGGCAGCGGCGGCCCCTCCCGGTGGCAGCAGCGAGCGCGCCTCCCAGCGAAGAGCGCCACGGCCGCCCGCGGATCTGACGGCCTCCGGCCTTGAGGCGGCGCGCGAGCCAACGCTCCTCCCGCCGTGACGCGGCCGCCCGAGCGTAAGCCCTGATCGCCGGCCTTGAGCAGCCTTGCCCCTATGGCTTAGCCCGAAAGGCTAGCCTTGCCCGCCTTGGCCCACGCGCCGCCCAGAAGCAGCCTTGATCGCCCAGCGTAAACAGCCCTTGCGCGCAGCCGAGAAGCGCCGCGGAGCGTCCGTGGAAACAGCGAAGCGGCAGCGTTAGGGCCGAGGCGCGGCCGAGGTGCGCTTGTAGCCGGTGCGGTGGCGAGGCGGCGCCATGGCGTTGAGGGAGTAAGTAGCAGATTGCCCGTCGTCCCAGGATAAGAGAGAGAGAGAACAAAAGAGAAGAGGAGGAGTAATTTCTGAGCTAGTAACTCCATGTCTCAGAACAACCGAGGTCATTTGGCACGGTGGGACCCACTTCCGTGACACCCAAACGGGAGAAAACAAACCCCGCGAAGTGACGGAATGGCGTGGGAGAAAAAAATTTTGAAACCCAGGGATAACCATGATAGAGGCCATCTTTCAGGGACATGGGCGAGTACAACATCTTTTTAATGGCATATAAGTAAAAGGCTCAACAAGTTAGGGCGCTAGGTTTCCTCGACAAGCGGACATAAAATCCCCTTCCAAATGGTTCACACAAAGCGGCAACACATGAGGACGGAAGCCACGCTATGCCCATCGTGTAAAGCCCCTTTGCGCTTTTCGGTGAACCTCTAACAAGCTAGAAGAGAGTCCTCATACTTGACTAAAGCCAGAGCCATATAGCCCCCCGGTTGTCTTTGTAAGAAGCAAGTCCCGGTGCTCACTTATAGATAAGTCCTTAGGGAGGACAAGAGTAAACAAGTACTTTCTTCCTTTTAATTTTCCGTTGCTAAAAAAGCGAGTTTTAAACCTTTTTATTGCATATACCATTAATCAAGGTTACAGATCATAGTGGTTATTTCTTGAGCACTAGCATAAACTACCCAATGCATAAAACCCATGGTAGTCAAGGTACAAGATACAATTGCTAGAAAATCCTTAGTGGTAAACAAGGAAGACACATGCAATATGAATTAAATGATTACGGGTGAGTGGGTAACAAGGATGATCCCATGCTATACTTGCCTTGCTCAAACGAACCCTTGGTGATAAAAGTACTCCCGATCACCAGTATTGCTCACGCGTCTATACTCCACAATAATCAACATACAATCATCCAAAAGCGCAATCATGCATAGCAAACAAGAGTGTAAAATTAGAACAGTACACCAATATCATAAAAACAAAAGATAAAAAGTTTAGAAAAACGAATCTACGCATCACTAGGATCACCGCGGGCGTTTGGATCACCAAATCGAGCTAAACGGTGAAGTTATAGATTAAACAAGATTTTATGTAGAAAACTTATTAATTTTATTAAACAATAAAATTAAAAGTTAAAAAAAACATAATTAACAGTACCATAAACATGTAGATTATTCAATTACGAATCTAACGCAACTTGAAACGATCAAATCGGAGTTGATTTGGAAAAGTTATACTCAAAATAAACCAGTGGCAAACTTGTAATTAAACTGAAAACGAATTTCGAATTTAAATTAAATAAAAATCCGGTTTTAATTCAAAACCGAGGACTGTGGGTTTAGATCTAGAAAAAAATAGAGGGTTTCTTTTGCAAAGTTGACCCCTTGAAGGGTACGGGATGACGCGGCCGCCTCGATCCAATCCGAATTTTCCGATTAAAGAAGGGAGAGGGATTCCGCCCACGCATCGTAGCTCAGGGCGGCTCCATTGCGAACCGAGCAAAGCTCGTCGGCGTTCCGCTAATCCACCGATTCCGCGCGCGATTGACCGAACCGATGGCAGGGAGATAGAGCGTGCACATCTGGGACTCACCCACGACGCCGGGCAAGGACCGAGAGGATCGGAGACGGCGGTGATGGAGAATGGCGGGCGGGCGCGGCTCTGCGAGATTCGCGAAGGTCGAGCGTGAACCAAAGCATGAAAAGGGAAAAGAAAAGCTTGGCGGTGTCGCAAGGTCATTGGCCGCGAAGCTCTTTCCGAAGCCACGCGAGACGACGCAAGGAGAGACGGGAATGGCGGCGGGGCGGGCGCTAGGGGTTGGCGGGCGGTTGCCGGGCTTGCCGCCTAAGCGGCTGCCGCCGCATGGTGGGTGGAGGCGGTGTGCGGCTCGGGGTTTTATAGCCTGTGGGTCACGGGCCGCCGGCATGATCCCAGATCCGAGCTGGACGAGCTCAATCGAAGAAGGAAGGCCCAAGCCTCCATTTTTGGAAGGTGATGATGAGGAGGAAGAAGGAAAGCCGCTGGCACCAAAGGCTGACCTCATTGAATGGGGACCCACCTGTTCGCCGGGCGCGCCAGGAGAAAGGGCGCCTGTAAAGAATTGCTCGGCTGGCCGCTGGAAAAAAGAAGAAGAAGGGAGAGTTGGGCCCCCAGCCGAAAATGGAGGGAGGAGAGTTCTACTCACTTTTCTTTTTCTTTTTCTTTTGTTTAAGCCGAATTTTGAAATACAAATTTGAATTCCTTTTGAAATTGAAAAGCCACACAATACAAAAATAATTATGCACCAGCATGAATGCAAAAGGCATGTCTCTACCTTATGATGGATTTTATTTTTAATAAAATTAATTATTACTCTATGTTTAATGCACTCATACAATTGCATACTAATTCAATTTCACCTATTTTTGAAAAATGCAAATTTCGGTTCAAATTACAATGTCGATGATGAGAGCGATAGTGAGAGTGATGATGATGGAGTACTCAAAGGAGGACCTCATTAACATGCTACGAGATGTTCACTCTTATATTGAGGAAAAGAGGAAGGAGTGTAAAGAATTGCGTAAGAGCAAAAAGCTCTTGAGCAATCCTTTGATGAGCTCAATGCTACTCATGAGAGGCTAATGGAAGCCCATGAGAAGCTTGGAGAAAGCTCACACCAAAAGTGGATCAAGAAGAAAGGATGTCATAGACACATGCAGCAAGGTAACTTGTGAAAAAAGATTCTATACATTCCTCCCTTCTTGTAACTCAAGCAATGCCACTTTTACTATTGGTGAAGCCTCAAGATTCTCAAAGAGGTAAATGAGCTCACTCATGTCAAGGCCTATGGTGGAGATGCCCCCAAGCTTGGGGATCTATACTTTGTTCCTCACAAGACTAGTTTTGTGAAGGGCAATGGTCGGTTTTTCTCTAGTTACAAGCAAGTGGGGCATGTAGAGCAATATTGCAAGAACAAGAAGAACACTAACATATCCTCTATTCATTTTGATTCTTGTTATTTGCTTACCAAGGGTTCTAATGGTGTGAAGGCTAAGCTCATTGATGCTCCCATTGTTGGCCCAAAGAAGAAGGCAATTTAGGTGTCCAAAAAGCTTAGTGACTAACCTTGGAGGACCCAAAAAAGTTTGGGTATCTAAGAAGAATTGATTTGCTTTTGTAGGTCAATTACAAAGCCGGAGGAAGACATTGGGTGCTTGATAGTGGGTGCACTCAACATATGACTAGGGATTCTAGAATGTTCAAATCAATCTCATCAAGTGGCAATGGTGTTGATAGTATCACTTTTTCGTGACAATGGCAAAGGCAAGGTCAAAGGCTTGGAAAAGATTGTAATTACAAATGATATGTCCATCTCCAATGTATTACTAGTGGAATCTCTTAACTTCAATCTCTTGTCCATAGCTCAATTGTGTGATCTTGGATTCAAATACATATTTGGTGTTGATGATGTTGAGATAGTGAGTGCTGATGGAAGGAACTTAATATTCAGAGGCTTTAGATATGAAAATCTCTATCTTGTGGATTTTAATGCTAGTGAAGCTTAATTGACAACATGTTTGTTCTTCAAATTAAGCATGGGTTGGCTATTGCATAGAAGGCTAGGACATATTGGCATGAAGCAACTCAAGCGGCTAATCAAGCATAATCTAGTTAGAGGGTTGAAGGATGTGGTGTTTGAGAAAGACAAGCTATGTAGTTCATGTCAAATGGGTAAACAAGTTGGCAACACTCATCCCAACAAGAGCATGATGAGCACAAGCAAAGCTTTGTTACCTTTAGATTCCACACCATTATGAGATATAGCTGCCATAACCAGACCTATCTTTACTTACCTACCTTGCTTCTGCCGTTGCTTGGTTATTAGATTAGCTATTCCTATCCACGCTAAAGATGAGGGCCTTCTTTTCCAGTTCTAATCAAAGCCTGGTTCGTGATAATCAAAGGTATCCCTCGCTCTATAGAAAAGTAAAGGAAAGGACTATTGTATATCTCAATCCTGAAGTGTGAGTTTCCTTTCTGCCATAGTTTACTTTATCCACGATTCCCTCCTTACTGATAATCAAATCAATGCTATCCTTCGTTCCTGATACCCTGCCTGGGCATCACGAACGGAAGGAGGAGAAATGGCAATCAAGAAGAGCAGAGGTGTTAAGCCTGGTATCGACTAGTTGGTTGGAAAGCGCTTTGGCCTCCCTAGTGCCTGTTCAGAAAATACGTATCGTGATATCAGTATCGGGGTGGTATTGGTTCGGGTCTCATCTCAAATAAGCTTGACCTAAGAACCGCCCTTTTCTAATATCTATAGCGTATATGACCGTAGTTACCAAGCCTTATAACGGAAATGCCAAGAACGGCTCCCACCTCTCCTTTGTTCAATCTAGTTGTAGTAAAGTATAGAGATTTGAAAGCAGCTGGATCCTAAGAGCACTAAGAGCACTCTTATTCCTCGGCAAACGGTTCGCATCTTTATCCATCAATACGAGACGAGCTATTAATACGATAGATATATTCCTTGAGAACGTTCTTTGCCTAGCTCATCTACAGTCAACAGATAGTCTTTCCCATCACTCCAATCTTTACTTACCTACCTTGGCTTAACTCATAAACTTCCACGACTGGGTTATCTATAACTCCTTATGAAGGCCTTCATTCTTCTCTTATTTCAACTCCGACGAAGGCCTGTCCCTGTCAACTAGAAAGGTAGTAAGCAAGTACTGAACAGAAATCCATTAGCTTAACACATGCCTACGTTACAAACATTAAGGGAAGGGTAAGGTTGATTCATTTTCATTTGGTTTTGAATTCATATTCATGCATAGGAACTTAGCTTTGAAAGAGGATGAGCGGTAAAATGGATTATATAGCATTCCCTCACGCTAGGATTATGCTTCACCAACCTGCTAGTGCTTATTATCGGGCAAGGACACCAGAATTTTTACTAGAAGTGGAAGAGTTACACAAAGTTCGCGAAATGATCACAAGGGTTTATGCACTAAGAACAGGCAAGCCTTTTTGGGTTGTATCCGAAGACATGGAAAGGGATGTTTTTATGTCAGCAGACGAAGCCAAAGCTTATGGACTTGTCGATATTGTAGGGGATGAAATGATTGACGAGCACTGCGATACTGATCCAGTGTGGTTTCCAGAAATGTTTAAGGATTGGTAGTGGGTGGATTTCTTGTAAATTTATTTCAAACCTAAATTCGGGTTTTATGCTATAGAAAATAGAAATACTTCATGATGATGAATCATCAGGTTAAGATCGATCTAAACCAATCCATTTTATATATACATACGACATGCCAACGGTTAAACAACTTATTAGAAATGCAAGACAGCCAATACGAAATGCTAGAAAATCGGCCGCGCTTCCCAGATTGTGCAAATTAGCCATTCCACTTCGGGGCCGTGTGCACATAGCATGGAGGCGATGCCTTATGCCGTGGCGTCAATTCTAGCTTCTGATGCGGGAGCTTCTAGCTGTTCGCTTTTAAATTCTTTGAGGGCGGAGCGTGAATTAAGTAAAGGCTTATTTGTCAAATAATATCCAGTCTGAATGTTTCATTTTTATTAACCAAAACCAACATTTCTCATACTTGCAACTAAGACCTCGAATGTTTGGAAAAAGACGATGTCGACAAAGCGGAGTTTTTAATGAAATAAAAGACATTTGCATGTGCTGGCTTACACCCGGGAATTGTCAGTAAATAAGGCGCCAGGAGGTTGTGCAAGCACTAGAAATGACGAGCATGGAGAGGTCAATCTTGGTAGTCAGGTCTGGTAGAGCAATCTAAAATTATCATATAGAAATGTTATGATTTCGGTATTGATCAAAAGGTGCTGGGACCTTAGGGGATACATTAGTGCCATGTTCTATTGCGGAACGGTCGTATCCTGGTAACCTAGCCCCGTAAGAGCTCTACCTAATCGTCGACATAATGGGTAGAAGGCAGGCTGTGCTTTATTTCTCGGCAAATAGCTAAGTCGACACCTCGAGGTAGCAACTCAACTCTTCGTAGATAAAAACAAGTGTTCAGTGGATCAAACCCTGTATTAATGGTTCTGGCAGGCTGCTGGCGTGGGAGGTACTGGAAGACTTTTCAAAGGGCTAAGTATAGGCACCGAAAAACTGGTGGGAAAGGAAAGGTATACTTTTCACGGCCGACAAGCTTTCATTTAAGCCCTAAAGAACTTGCTTCCCCGGCGGACTTACTCACTCGATCACCGGCTTTCAGAGGATTCCCCCACTTAAGAATAAAGGGGCATAGACTACGAAAGGGCTACGTTACCTTGATATCCAAGGAAAAGGCCATAACAAGCTCCCCAATCTTATTATCTTTCCCTTTCGAAGGAAGAAGGTCGACAGCACTGGTCAATAGGAGCGGGTGGGCACATAGCAATAATAAATGGCAACAAGGCTCAACAGAGCAGAGACACAAGAATACCTATATAGAGACATGAGAAATAATAAGCCAAGGAGATCTTTACAAAACGAGAATTCCGCATCCGGTGAAAGCTGAAGTCATATAGGGAAGGGAGTTTCTGCAGATGGAGAAAAGGGAGATACTTGTGTGTGATAGGTTATTAGCTGGAGGATTGAGATTGGTATATGGCATTCAGATAGTCATATGCCACTGAAAGCATGGAAAGACTAGGTGAACGGGCTCACCAGGCAGGGAAAGCTAGATATAGCCTCTCTTCCTCCACTTGTTTTACGGATTCACATACTGGTTGGTATGTTCATCAAGTTCTCGATTACTACTTACGGTGCCCACTGACTCCCTTTAATGGTACGCAGTCCCTGCCAATTTATCGAAAGAAAGCGCTGATCTTGTGATAGCAGAAAAGCCTACCTCCTACTAGTTGTGTTTGTGGGAAAGTGAAGACTTTACGAGCTAGATCCTTTCAAATCAGAGTAATAAGAAAAGTACCATCCTAGTTCACTTATCCATCATCAATCCCGTTCGTAAGTGAGCCAACGAATGAAGATATGGGTAATCCTCAGACTAATTCTCATCCAAACTCGTAAATACACAACGGACGACCTTAGTTTACGCTTGTATTTCCCACTGAATTCAGTATTTGAATATACAAACATGGAAAACCAGATAGCTGATAACCGAATTTCAAATAAGATAGGCTTTTTCATAAATTCACCAATCCCCGAAGGGCGAGCCCGGATCCACAGAGTGATTGGGTTTTGAAAGGAAGGGAAGAATAAGAAAAAAAAGATAGAAAGAAGGACCCTTAGGCTTCACTTGAGGTTATATCAGTGCTCAAGCTCCCAATTAACGTATCTTTTATTTATCCTCGTGGGCTCGTCGGATCTCTTAAGTACTTAACTGAAGTTGTTATATACGCAATTCTGGAGTAGGAATGCTCAGCAGGTCCCCATCAGAGTTCATAAGATAAAAAAGGTGCAGTGGGAGTATTGGCTTCCTTGGGAAAGGAGTAAGTAGCAGGGTATCCGTCGTAACCCGTTCTCTGTGCTTTGCTTTAACTGGGTAGGTGGCCAATAGTACAACTCATTTGCCGAATCAGGAGCGGTAGGACTAACTTGGTAATGGGTTATGTTCCTTGCTTTCCTTGAATGCTTGTTATAGATAGCTGACAACGGCTGTTCTCTGTATCTATGTAATGGAATCACACTCGACCAAGGCCGTTAGGGGCAAAGCGCAGGCTTATTTTCACTCTTCATAGGGATTCTTTTCAGCCAAACAATTGAGCCTTCGGCCTTTTCATCAAGAAAGCATAAACAAGAAGGATAGTCTGGTGACAGGTCCTATTAATAGCACAAAGCTAGAGTTATTATTCCAGCTTCCTTGTCCGACAAGTCATCTCAGGCGGGGCATATTTGACCAGATAGGAGAATGATTAATCCATCCATACAGGTCACAGAGAAACTAGTAATTCTTCCAGTGGTAGTACAACTAAAAGGAAGCAATGCCCTTCAAAATAAAAAGTAAAATGCTAAATTGAATGAAGACTAATATGGAATATTGTTCTCAAGCAGGTCTAATGATGGCATCTTTTCAGGAGTGGAATCACATTTAGTATACGACTAAGGGAGGAGCAGAGTCAAGCAGATAATAAGAAGAAAGAAAAATGAAGCACTTTCTACGAGATTATGGATAAAGGTATCCAAAGAGCTCGCTATGAGCAGCTTGTATTTTATTATCAAGAGCTTTAGCTCTTGCCCACCATTTGTAGTAAAAGTTTGGGAGAGATTGGGAAATTGAAAGATTAACACTATAGAGCTATAATGGATCTTCTCCAATGAGTGTAATGAACCGATTGCTTTGCTTTTCACTTTTGATACCAGTTGACGTAGATGCATGTCGATGCAGCCGAGCCAATCCATCGGGCATCGGCGTGAGATCTGCACGAAGACGGGTCTCGGTGTTCTCGGCAATCAACAGCAGCAGAGGTGCGGTGGCTGATTCTTCCTAAATCTCAGGGTTGCTGATTCCGTCACCTTTTTGTGCTCAACATGTTCTTGGTTTCCATGGAAGGCGACGGGTATAAGTAAATCGTTTTTGCAATATTTTAGTCATCGCAAAATTCAGGTGAAGTATGATCTGTAAAAGTAGATCTTTGAATAACAGATTGGTCAGAACTTAAAATCATTTTCACAAAGCATGACATCATGACTGCCTTGCTTTTCTATGGGAGCTGAAATCAGCACAACCACAACATCCGATCGACCCTTGCTGCGTACATGGGTCAGTAGATATCACAGTACTAACATCGCAAACAGGATTCTGGTTTAACGGAAGCGGCCACAAAGATAGATGACGATGAAGAGGAATCGTAAATTTGTTCACAATCACAAGTTCATTCCTTTCAGGGAACTCACAAGACCCATCGTGCTATGTGTTCAACACAAAACCCACTCTTTATCCGTCAGTTTTACCAATTTGACATGTACTCTTGTTACACTGCCTACACAGACACTTTACCACTAGAGTTCTTCCTCGAGAGTCAGGTTTCTGCACTGAAACATGTGAGCTCTATGAGCAATTGCTATCGGAATCGGAATCTCAGTTGCTTGGGACCTCCACAATGTTGGATAAGAGGCTCCTTAGCTCCACCATCACAACATCCTGCTCACCTTTCACCTACACATATATATAGGGGACAAGAACTGATTTTAACAGTCAGAAAACTCTCGGTGGCAAATCTAGCAGATCAGTAAAAGCGTGCAGGCAAGTCTTTTGCAAACAGTTTACCTCAATGGTGAAGACGCTCTCGGCGTAGCCATAGTATGTTATCGTGTTCAGGCTGGTGACCTGCGCGTTGTAGCTGCAGAGTGCTTCCCGCACCTTGGTGAAGACGCCGGCCTTCTTGCAGAAGATCCTGAGGTGGTACTTGTATGGTCCCAGAGGAACCAGCTCGATTTGACCCTGCAGAGATGTATGGCACAGTGAGTCTGTGAGGTATCAACAGTACATCACGGCTAAACGTTCAGCTTCAAATGTTAGAGATGACCCAGTAGCCAATGATTTCTGGTTTTCTGATCTCACTCATTCTAAGAAACGTCAGTGCTTAACCTTTCAGTACATGATAGTTTGATAGTTGAAGAACACTGTACCTAAGGGAATAAACCCTTCCTTACAACAGGGCTAGGGTTTGGCGAGAGTAGAAAGAATGGGGAGAAGCTTTGTTGCTTGACTTGGGGCCTCGATAGCATTAATTATGGTCCCTTCATTCTTTTTACCAGCTAGCAGTTTCAAAGTCGGAGTTCAGAATACCAGATTGTAGTTTACCGGCTCGTATCTACTGTATGGAGCTTGGCGTACCCGGTTTGGAGTCAGATAGAAGAACTCCACTCGATTATAGGAATAAAGGTCAGCTATCCGGTTTCAAGTTAATAAGTAGTAAGCTTGCTTAGCAGATTGATTTCATGCTTATAGCTTTTATGTTCAGTAGCTTGGAGCGCGGTAACAAATAAGAATTCTAGTCGTAAGCTGATATGTAGTTTCTATACTTTTACCAAGGGGTTCTCTCTTATACAGATTAAGAGATAGAAGAAATAGAGTCACCGAATCTGAGTTGCTTTTCCTCTTCGTCAGGTTCTTTCTTCTTCAAAGCTATCTCACTAACCTATGCAAGCACCCGCATAAGCTCAAAACTTTCCTACGGATTGCGGTCCTACGCGATAGGTAAATAGGGGGAACTCCTATCACAAAGAAAACGTTCTATTTCATCATATTGACTATGAAAACTCTTCTTCCACCACAGAGCTTCATAGATATGCCTGTAATTAGAAGGAAGAACCGCCATAAAAATCTTCCTCGTGTATCGTCTGTAGCAGAACTATGAACGGGAGCTAGCAATCCGGACCGTATTGAAAAGGTTCCTGAGACACAGCATGGAAGAGTCAAAATATTCAGAAGCGAGGTCCAATAATGAAGAAGGGGTAGAATTACTGAATGAATAAGAGCTGTGGCTAATACCCGAGGCATAAAAGACGCATTTTCTACGGGATCCCGAAACCACCAGCCACCCCGACCTAATTCATGATGAGCCCACCAACTTCCTGGCGAGATGCCTACGGTTAAAAACAACCAACATGTCAAGATCCAAATTCGAATTGGTTCCTGGTCCTGGTCAGAGACCACTGTGTTCGCGCCGGCGGTCCAACAAAGAGGCGAAGTAGTGGTGTCTTTCTTTCCATTACGAACGACAACACGCTTCGCCTGCTCCCTCCCCGTGTCCATTAGCGCTCCTGTCCAGAGCGAAGAGAAGGCGAAAAAGCGCCGCCGAAGCAGCATGAGCAGGCTTCTATTGCTACACAACAATAGAGCAGGCGCGCCGCCCACAAAATGTTTGAATGATCGGGTAAAGAGCGAGCAGCCGCCAGGTTTAATGATTTTGTGGGATCCGACGCATCCAGCAGAGCGAAGCAGCGTTCCATTCTTTTCGGCGGCATCCTTCCGCATTGGCGGCGAGTGGAGTGCCACAATCCCATTCATCATTTTTGATCTACATAACCCAAAGCCCATAGCACTGGCGACGTCTCCGGCATAAATGCAAGGAGGATGTATAGCTGATATAGGATCTTGTGGAACAGGATTTGATTCTGCAAGCGGTTCGGTACGAACGAAGAAATTTCGAACAAAAGGATCGGAACTCGCTGATAGGAAAGGAGAGAAAAACAAAGCAATGCCAAGAGCTCCGTCAATCTGCTGTTCATCGATAGACGAAGCTCTCTCTTTTTCATCTCGTGCCAGATGTAACAAAAGATTAGTCCTTTTTCCTTCTCGCGAACCACGGGAGCGCCCAGCGCCCAGAAGAGCAAAGCTCATTTTCAAAACTGGGTCAAGCGGCGCATTAAAAAGGGCTGGCCCGTTAAAAGGACGCTTACTTTGCGAACGAAGTTCAGAATCAACAAGGGTTCTCCGAACGAAGGGAGTGTACAACTGGGGCGCAGCGTAACTTTTTTGTTGGAGAGATAGAATGGAGTTCTTCACGAAGTTCGAGACAAAGGAAAAAATCAAAGTTTCTCTATAGCCTCTGCGTTTTGAGACATTATGGCTTTGGGGTCGACCCCGGTAACAAAAAAGGAATCCATAAAAACTTGGGATCCAACACCATGATAAAATACTACCCTCATGATTAGACCATGTCCCTGAGATTTGATAAAAAAAAGGTGCATTAGCGGTTAATACGTTGTAATTAGATAAGTTATTTGGAATATGACGGAACGAAAGACCAAGGAAAGAAAGAAGAATGCACCAAAATGCAGGTGCTGCACCAAACGCTGGTGGTTGTTTCTTGTTGTAAGTGAATGCAACGAAAAGACCCGGAAATAACAAATAATGAGAAAATTCATTTATAGACATTTCGTGCTCATTTCCTAATTTCTTTCTGCTTAGTTATTCCCATCATCCGGTAACCACAGGATGATCCCAATCTCCTTTTAGTAATAGATCTTTTTGATATGTCTCAGTCTCAGCGGCAAGGAAGAGAAAATGCATCGAGTCGTTTATCAAGAAAGTGGACGAGCTATGGATCAAGATCATATTTAGTCACATTTCTACCGGTGCACTTCTCATGAAATAATTCCCTTTCCAAGGAAAGGAAAACAAGAACTCGAATACTCGTAATAGCGATCCCGATCCACCTACTTTTTTTCTATTCTTTTATTCGAAACGTGCTAAAGCACAAGCCATTTTTATGCATGGGGCATAAGAGTGGACAATCTATGTCATCGAAGGAAGTAAATAACAACACTTCAGCGTTTCGGTCTACCCACCCTCATTCAGTAAACCAATAGGATTGCAGCATTGGAATTAGAGTTGGCCAGGTCCTCTAAAAAGAAAAGAAGAAACTACTTAGAATAGATAAATGCCATTGGTTTTCTCGTACTACGATATCTTTTTTTTTTGTTTTTGGCCATGATTGTGCTGCTCCTGTGAAGGCTAGTGGGAAAGCTCACCGTTCGTTGTGATGAGTGGGGGCCTTGTATCTGTATTCGGATCAGCTCCTTAACATAGTTTCCTGCTTGAACCCTGGCTGGGAGCGGAGAGGTGTCCCACTACAGGTGCAAATAAACCATTTTACCTTTCAGGGGAAAGGAAACAAACCACTCAATAATCGGTAGAAATTCCTCCTACTGAACTGAGCCAATCTCTCTCCTTTTGTCTAGTTAGCCGGTTCTGATTGCAGCTTCCTATTTTCCTATTATTGTTTCTCTTCCATCGAGATTCTTCATAAGTCAATAACTGGGAGCCAGTGTCATTAAGTTATCAGAATACAGGTAGCAACCATACGCACTTGGCTGAGAAATCCTGCTCATAAGCCAGGTCTGTGTGCCGAGCCGTTGCCTCAGGGGAAGCGAACAAAGTCATTGGAATAGTTTATTTATTGGGTGGGTCCTTCTCTTCTCATTTCAAGATCGATCATCTCGAGTCTCGGGCTGAATAACCTACTCTTCCTCCGATCTGTAAAGATGAATTTCAATACCTTGTTCTTATATGAGTTTCATGAGTACGATCTAGACTATACTTATTTTCTCAGGTTTTTTTTGCATAGCGAGTAGAGGAATAGTTTATAGTTTTGGAACCACCTGAGCAGGAATCGCTGATCCACCTTCACTTGTTTCCTCTGGCTTCGATTCTTTTATTGTATAGTGGACTACTTAGGAGCTTTAAAGCCGCACTGACCCTCGTGAAAAAAAGAGCTGGGACCCACCTACTATAGATGGGCCTCGTTCCTTTATAATACGATCTAGCTTGATCCATCATCCTCAAATTATGATAACTGCCTTCTAGCCGCAGCCGGAGCTACTTCTAATCCGGAATCCAAAGGAGTCGAGCTTTTCGTACTACCATCCCCGGGCATCGCTTTCTTCCCACTTTGCTTTCGTCCGGTTTTATTGCTCCTCCTCTCAACTTATTGTTCTTGTGAATACCGTGCGTAGTAGTTCTTGTGAATATCAATCTAGGCGTAGGGCTAGGGCTGGCTTGCAAGAGATTCGCGGCCGTTGGCAAAACACTGGTATATGCTTCGCCCTTCTCTTCCTTTAAGTTTAAGGGGACAAAGATACCGTCTTCTAAACCGAGGAGAGTTATGTATCGAGATCACACCAGTGGTACCAGAAGCTCCAAAGACTGTTGAAAACAAAGAGGTGGACAGACAAGGACTTGACTCATTGCCATCGGTGAAATGAATCAATTCTCATCTATCTGTCTTTCTTGGTTCAACTCGGGAAATGTTTTGAATCCATGTTATCAGTCTCAACTGGAGTAGACCCTATCCATTGGGTTCGTAGTGTTCATGTGATCGAAATGCATTGGATGTCTGCCCGTGCAATTCAAATATTTATTAGATAGACTTATTATGTCATGTCTAGATGATCACTACTGACAGTGAGATCAGAAAAGCAAGTTTCTTTCCTTCCGGCCAAGGAGAAAGAGCAAAGTTTCCACCTCATCCGACTCAGAGCTCTCAGTGACTTCCCCCATAGCAACGGGAGATTATCACCCCATAACCCTAAAGGAAAAGGAAAGAGTAGTCGTTTTCAAAATAGTAAGTAAGATGCCGGGATAAGAACTGTGTGATTTCAGCCTTAGAAAATATCTGTCAAATGGGTCAAATGTAGAATTAGATGTGTAAGCAAAGCTCTGATTCAGAAAGGAAAGGTATGTGGGTAGACATTGAGTTAGAGATTGAATGAAGGGGCACACTAGAGAAAACCAAGGACAAGTAGCTAGTTGACTAACGCTTTCGAGCACGTACGCTGGCGCTCTTTGATAGAGCATTATCTACAACCCTGAAGCGAACTATTCAAAATCAATCTAGCAGTCTCTTCCAGCAATGAATTGTAGCAGGGCTTGGTCTCGAAAGGTATAGATACCACCAGAAGCTTGGAAAGAAGAAGGAATGTCGACCTACCGCTCTGTGGGCTTTGAACCTTGCTTTTCTGTCAAATTCACAGACGCTATAGCTGTGTAAAAACAGTACTCGATTTCTCACTAGAAAAAACAACTGTCTTTATTGTTGTGTGCATATTAGTCACTGATTATAGCTTTGAATAGGACAAACTACTTTAGTAACTCTTGACTATTGCTTGAAACAAGCGTTGAAGCAATGGAAAGAAGCGAACGGTTAAGCGATAGGGTTAGAATGCAGCAAGTCAAGGAAAAAACATCTTAATGATACCTTCCCAGAAAGAGCAGCTCAGTAGCGTTAGCTGCAATAAGGGCTCGGTGTCATTCTTTGAATCCAAAAAGGGGTGGTATGTTATGGGTGGTCATTAGGCAAACAAAACTTCGTAAGTTAAGGTACTTAAAAGTCTAAGAAAAATAGGGCCAATTCCACTCTTCTCTTCGCAGCTGCAATCTTGAAGAAGAGAAAATTATCTACTTTGCAAACATACCTCGGTGGAATCAAATATATGTGAGGGTTACCTGATATTGTGCTCATCATTGATCAGCAAAAATAATATATAGCTCTTCAAGAATGTCTTATTTTAGCCATTCCAACTATGATACAACAAATGGTGATCCGGATCCCGCAGCTATTCTCATTCCAGCCAATGATAACGATAAAGTTTCAATTCGATGGATGGCACCTCAATATGAAATTGGCTCTCGACCCAGGCCTTGCTTTGTTTACCTGTCCTATCGTATCGAATAAGGTTTCCTAGCCTAGCCCATCACGGTGTCTGCTACCGAAAGAGAGAATAGGTCTAAGGGCAGCATCTACTCGTTCATCGCTTGCCTCACCTCGAAAGAGGCATGGCTTCTCTCTTCACTCACTCGCCTGTTCGCCTGCTTCAATAGCATGGAAGAAGGTGTTCTAAGAGCATAGTTTCACATATACATGGGGTTCTTTCCATTCTCTTGATCAATAATTCACTTATAGAAAGTAGAAAGACTCTTATTTCGAAGATCCATATCTAATCCCACTTCGTTCATAGCGACCACACTTCCCATGCGCGCTCTACTCTTCACTCTTGAGCACCTCACCTCTCTTCTTCAACAAGGATTTGCCGTTCCTATCTGTTTTTCAAGGTAAAAGAAGGAGCCGGCCGAATCAAATGGGGCTGCTGTGCCCTTCCTAATGGTTTCATAGCTTTTGCGCGTATCGTAGGATTCGTACGTCTATAAAACTCCTCTATGGCTATTCCTGAATCGTGGGAAAAGGTATGCGTATACTTAAATTGAATTGATCGTCCCTATTTCGGGTATAGAAATGTGTTCAGTCTCCTTTCTCTTTTCGGGAGCAGAGCTTCAAAAGATGGACAGTAACGATCGCGTAAAGGAGGGCCCGCTTACTAATACGGAGAGGGTTCCGCATGAAAAAGACAATCCTAAACTTCTTCGTTTCGTTGGTTTTTCCAAGGTCTTTGAAATTCTCTTTTTTTTTAACATGAACGGAAGTAGCGTAGGACACCCAATCCTCGATCAAACCTCTACTTCAATGAACCACGTCGCGTTCTTTATCTTTCTCACTCGTCGTTTCGTTGGAAAAACCCACGCCCAATATCATATTGACTCTCTCTCGTCCAATAAGAGGAGAGTTACTTTATTAAAATTCTCTCCTTTCCAAAGCTCCACAAGGCTGACAAAAAGAGTAATAGGACAACAAGCAATCTTGCTTTCATTTATTTTGAGTTCTTTCTTTGTTGAGATTTCTTTTGAAAAGGGCTAGGTAGTTTGCACGCAGGCTTCTTCATGAAAGGTCAAAAATAGACTTTGATTTCATCATCAAAAATGACTAGTCGTTCGTTTGAAGCCTTAAGAAACCGGCAGAGAAAGCGGCAGTTTTTTTTTCCGAATGACCTGATTTCGAGAATCAACTAACCAACAAATCCGTAGCCCAGGTGATTCGCTGCCTCCCTCTCGCCAAAATGGGATGAATCTTCTCATGCAGCTTTTTTCTTATTCAGGGCGCTGCGAAGCCAATTTCCATCAAGGCAAGGGGGTAAATAAAATAAGGGGGAAGAGGAGTTGTCACGATAGAAAAGAGAAATGACTATAAGGAACCAACGATTCTCTCTTCTTAAACAACCTATATACTCCACACTTAACCAGCATTTAATAGATTATCCAACCCCGAGCAATCTTAGTTATTGGTGGGGGTTCGGTTCGTTAGCTGGTATTTGTTTAGTCATTCAGATAGTGACTGGCGTTTTTTTAGCTATGCATTACACACCTCATGTGGATCTAGCTTTCAACAGCGTAGAACACATTATGAGAGATGTTGAAGGGGGCTGGTTGCTCCGTTATATGCATGCTAATGGGGCAAGTATGTTTCTCATTGTGGTTCACCTTCATATTTTTCGTGGTCTATATCATGCGAGTTATAGCAGTCCTAGGGAATTTGTTTGGTGTCTCGGAGTTGTCATATTCCTATTAATGATTGTGACAGCTTTTATAGGATACGTACCACCTTGGGGTCAGATGAGCTTTTGGGGAGCAACAGTAATTACAAGCTTAGCTAGCGCCATACCAGTAGTAGGAGATACCATAGTGACTTGGCTTTGGGGTGGTTTCTCCGTGGACAATGCCACCTTAAATCGTTTTTTTAGTCTCCATCATTTACTCCCCCTTATTTTAGCAGGCGCCAGTCTTCTTCATCTGGCTGCATTGCATCAATATGGATCAAATAATCCATTGGGTGTACATTCTGAGATGGATAAAATTGCTTCTTACCCTTATTTTTATGTAAAGGATCTTGTAGGTCGGGTAGCTTCTGCTATCTTTTTTTCCATTTGGATTTTTTTTGCTCCAAATGTTTTGGGGCATCCCGACAATTATATACCTGCTAATCCGATGCCCACCCCGCCTCATATTGTGCCGGAATGGTATTTCCTACCGATCCATGCCATTCTTCGCAGTATACCTGACAAAGCGGGAGGTGTAGCCGCAATAGCACCAGTTTTTATATCTCTCTTGGCTTTACCTTTTTTTAAAGAAATGTATGTGCGTAGTTCAAGTTTTCGACCGATTCACCAAGGAATATTTTGGTTGCTTTTGGCGGATTGCCCTATTCATCTATCCTGTCCCTCGCTTGACTCTTCTCGGAAAAGGTTATCGTTCCCATGAATCTTGATCTGCCTCCTGGCATTGATAGCGATTGATCGAATTCCTACTCTGGTTTGAGAAGCTTTTCAGTTTTCCTTATCTCTCGTGCCTTTGAACTGTCCTGACTGAAAAGAATTCAAAATACGTATATTTGGTACTAAATAAACCGCCTTCGCTGGCTAATCCCTATGTCTTGGTACTCTACCCTCCCATTCATAAGAGAGTGGTAGTTGTCACCGGAAGCAGGTGTGAGTTGAGTAAGTCTTGTCAACAACGCTTCGCACAACTAAATACTAACACACTGTTTACTTCTGTACTTCTCCACCGCCAAAACACAATGACTTATGCAATTCATACAGGCACGAGCGAAAAACGAGCGAGTGATCAGGTGCTTCGACCTCTCTTTCTACGGTTGGTTTCTGACATCGATCGAGATTCAACATTCAGTAGGTTTGCTTTGACGAGTTAAAGGTGGAAGCTTCGAAGCATCAGTGAAGAGAGTGACCCGGAGCCCATCCTTCCTGTACGCATTTCTTCCTTATTTTGAAAAGCAGCACGGGGACTTCATCTGCCCATGTCCCTCACGAGGGCTATGATTTATATAAAAAAAAAGGTATTATTTATTAATAATCCTGACGTCTACACAGAAAGGAAAGGGGTGAACTCCTTCCATCTTGGGTTTAGTTGCCCTGCCTGCTTTGTCTCAACGAAAGCTTTTTTGTATGGAAAAGGAAAGGCTCTTAGCCACCGGTAACCGGCTCAATGATCCCCTTTGGGCAGCTATTTCTCTGCTGCAAATGAAGAAGAATCTGGAATCGCTTGACCAATCGACAAGTTCTCTTCTTTATCTACGACCAAAGTAAAGTGAGGATCCAATCTGGAAAAAGGGCTACGAGAATCAAAGTTGACAATGCGGGCCGGGAATTAGACTACTATCCATATTCACCGGGAACTACAACTGGCAGGCTTTATCTTATGGAATTTTCGGAGGATAGGATCCATTTTTCCGACATTTAGACGATAAAGTAACTGCTTTTATCACTATTCTCAGAATGAGGGATTGGGATTGACCGGGACCTATTCTCTGTTCCGCCTCCTTAGCCAATCCACCTTATTCAGGATAGTTCGGTATGAATGGTATTCTTTTTAGTCTTAATCCTAATACTTCTATCATTGTATTAAATACCCTAGTACTGTTAGGAGAATGCCCAATAGCCCTTGAGCATGGAAGGAATGATACGAAAATAGCGAATTTGCTTATTAGGAGTAGAAGCACTTTTCGATAGTAAGATAGATATAGATCTAAAGGGCTTAGCAGTTCTTACAATACCAGTAGTAATAGATAGGATACCTTACGGAGATACCTTGAAAAAAAAGACTAGTTAGAGTTTATCAAAAAAGCTTAGGAAAGCAGGTTTAGGAAAGGCAGTTTCACCAGTGTCTAAGTAAGAAAAGTAAAGTTAGTCATCTAAGGAAAGCCTTGGGCGAAAGAAAAACCCTTTTCTCTGCGCATATTCCCTTTCTAGAGTATTATACTGTAAATAACTATCCTTTAGTTTCCTAAATCCCTTTTGCCGCCTCAAGTAAAGTCTAATATCAGAAGTAGTAGATGCTACTGAAAGAGGTATGTCATAATCATAAGTAGTTACTTCTTCCATTTTTACTGTAATAGAGTTCAAGTAGTTGATAGCGCCAGTCTAAGTAGTTATCTCTGTTCTCTTTCGGAGATGTAGTAAACTATGCGTAAGCTGTATTTGACTATGGATAAGGAATAGTTCTTGCCTATCTATCCGGAGTATTTGCCTATTCCTAAGTAGTTATTCACTATCCATAACCTTTATTAGTATCTGACCTCTTGGGCAAGCCAGAATCAGTAATTCTGAAAAGCTAGTATCTTTACCTCTTTCTTTCCTCCGTCTAAGGCCAGTCATTTTCCTTCTCTGCGGTTGCTTATGGTGAGTGCTAATTCCTTCCAATTGCAGTCCTTCGGGGTTATTATCCTGGTATATGAAAGATAAGATCAATTCCTTAGGAGACAGGTATCGATGCTTGCCAGCAGGAGAAAGATCACTAGGTTCAGTCTCAGATCTGATCAATAGGGTTCCCTAGGTACATTCCGTTTTCTGGAAATCCAGCAGGGATAGTAGCTCCCTTTTCGAGGGCAAAAAAACTTGTTAGGCTATCCGAGATCAACTACTTGTCCAGCTTTTTGGAGTGAAAATAAGGAGTGCCCGGCCATCTAAAGTGCCAGTCTAAGTTCCCCTCCAGGCTGCAGGGTAAAGGGCAGACACAGGTTCAGAGCGAGGGGGAAAGGATCAAGGGATACCCAAGCCATACCAATCATTACCCGGTATGGAGGGATAAAGCATCCAATTGTATTTTCCTTAAGACACCTGTGGGCATTAAAAGGCCATAGGCGCGTCGCCAATTTCAGCTGCAAGAAGCTAGAGTACCAATTATCTCCTTGGCAAAGACTCCGATCCATCTGATTCAACCGTGTAATAAATCACTCCGGCGCCCGGGAGGGCGGGGGTAGTGACCTGTTGCCAAAAATTAAACACAAATCTTCCTACGCTCATTTCAGCTTATCAACCTTCTCTTATCAAAGCCTCCTCCGTTTAAATAGTATTTTTCTCTCTTAAAAAATCAGCCGTTCATTTCAGCTTATCAACACCTTATCTTTAAAGATTTTTCTATGAAAAAATAAACTTTTATGGACATATAAACTTCTATGGACATATACATACGAGTTTTGATAGCATGTATGCATAAGTTTATATATGCAACAAAATTCTTTTATCTCTGTGTATATATGGATCACATGCCTCGTAACATATATAGCACATACACGTGATCCCTATCATGCAGTACCAATTTTTGCCTCTCAGAGACGGTTTCTACTTACAAACCGTCTATATTTTTTTGGAGTATCTTAGACCGTTGGTAGTTAGGGGCCGTCGCTAGTTAGTTGCATATCAGAAACGATTAGTAAACTGTCTCTTTTGGTTACTTATTATCAGAGACAATGTGGCACACCTGTCACTACTATATATATGGTCCATATCACAGACGTTAATTTTCGAACGGTTTGATTAGCCTCAGTAAGTGACATCACGAGCTATCTCAAAATTGTTTCTCTGGCATAGTGATTGTTGGTAAATACTTAAGTGTTTTAAAACACTTGATCACCCTCCTTTGATACATAAGCCAAGATTTAAATCGTGGAGGCTAAAATTGCACTATTCTCACCCCTTATCCGCCACCAAGATGTGTGATTTGTGTGAATGGAATGTGGACCACTGATGAGGACATGACACATTCAGATACAACCATTGATTATAAGGTGAGCTTGTTTAGTGATTTTTGGTGTAACTCACTTGGTTCCACATGCACATGTTCCTATTTGCTTGTAGGTATAAATATTTCTCAAAGTGCAGGGCAATCAAGATTCATCAATGACCCGATAGTACCTCGTTGGGAAGACCGTAACTCAACCATCCGGGGTGCGATTGAGATCAATGAGTACTTGATGGAAAGCTTATTTGATAAGCTTTCAAATAAATCAGGTCCCATCTCAATATCACATTGGCAAGGCCTCTAAATCATCAAGACATTCTGTCACCGTTGCTGTCAGGAGCTACATCATTGTCATGGGCTGGATATTCACACTTGGGACCCTGGCCCAAGTTGGAGCACGTTTCGAGAAGATGGAAAAAACACCAAGGAAGCCCTTGGACGTCCTCCTCCTTGGCCACCACCTTAGGGGGCCAGCAAGGGCGTTCAAGCCAAGCCAGAGGCCCAGTCCAACTCGAGTTCGCGTCAGTCTCGGCCTTCAGGACCAGCGAGCGGTAAATCGGACGCCCAGGACACATCTGAACTCCGTTTTCGATGACCCATATATGGATGGAAAGATAATTTCATAAGCTAACTAATGACTTTAGTTTGAGGTCCAAATTCTATCAGAGTCAACGGGAATCATCGAAACAAGTAAGCGTCCAGAATCTGTTTGGGCGTTGCATTGCTATCTTTTGGGCCGTTGGGCCATGTAACGTGTAGGCCCATGAGGAGGATGTGAATGAGGGTGCTTGCACGTCCCTTAGACCATATAATCAGTAGCCGCCGCCTACGTTAGGGTTTGGGTTTTGCTTTAGATTAATCTGTCATCGAACAGTCGCCGTTATCGGTTTGTGAGACCCCAACTCGTGATCTTAATCATATATCTGCAATTGTCACTTTTCTTGAGTTGCGTATTATCTTGTTCTTGCTTGTGTTCTTCGATTCGTAGCAGGGATTAGCCTTCTTGGCGAGGTCAACCGGATTGTGACACGGTTGATAACCAGAGGAGACATGGTGCTAAGGTTGCAGGGTTTGGGTCTTTATGATCTGAAGTCGGATCGGTGTGTCGCTCTCCGACTAAATCGATAGTTATCTTGAACCTGATGGAAGATCGGGAATCACGTCCCCATTAAGTGGTATCAGAGCTTAAGGTATACCATCAGGTTCGAAGTTATCCCTTAGTTTGTGTTTTATCTTTATCCCATAATCCACGGCCATAATTGTTTCCCATCCTAGAGCCAGCCACGCCATAGCCTTTGCATAATTTAGTTTCAGAGTTCGCTGTATTGAGTTTGTGTTCTAGGTCAACATCTTATTGCTGGTTTAGATCGTGTTCTTCTCTAATTTGTGTTGATCCCTCCATCCGCAACCATTATATATCATCATTGATTTGCATCTTGTGTCCACATAAAACTCGATTTGGACAGCCTACCTTAAAACAGTCATAACTTTTTCGTCCAAACTCGAAACGGGGTGAATTTTATATCTACGGAGAACGCCAGAAAATTTTAGATTTGTTTCATCCCAGCAAAGCTGGGTTCGCAAAAATTAGATTTACGAAATTCAATCAGCAAAATCGAGTTTTTGGGCCCACAAATTTTGGTGTTATTTTGAGAGCACAATACTTATTTTTTATACACACATCTTTTATCCAATTGAGCTCAAATTTTTTATGGTTTGTTCTTGTGTGCTCCTTACTGAGAAACAAATATCAAAAGATCAAAAGAAAAAGTTTGTATAAAAATAAAAAAATAGTAAAAGAAAAGAGAAGAGAATAGGAGCACATAAGGAACAACTAATTGCTCTATTTTGTGTGGTGCCTTTACCTTGTTCATGTCCATTGGTTTCATTCGTAATTGTTCCTTTTATCCTTATTTCACTCCCTTGTTTATCATAATTGGTGCTAGGAACACGCATAGGCCAAAGAACTAGGACAGTGCTTTGAACGTTTATTCAATATTGCTATCTCGTTACTAAATTGTGTGCCACATATATAAATTTGTTTCTTTGTGTGCCTTCCAAGCTCCACATATATATACTCAGATCAGTACAGAAAAAAAGACCCTTGCAATTTTGGTGCCACATCCTCACAGTATCACGAACCAATTGCCGGTTGTACCATTCAATGTCTTGCTTTGGTAAGAACACTTGTAAGAATTTGGTAAGACGTGTGAGAGTGTGCTTCCACTGACACATATTATAGTTGATAGGGCTTTTGATTTCTAACAATACCAAACAACAAGTTTCTTTTTAAGTGTGAATTGCGGGTCATCATGGATCAGCCGTCTTCCTCCATAGCTGCAAAGAACATCATCACAACCACTTTCCACATGCACCACGAGTTTGCACATCAAGTGCTCGGTTCCCAAATGGAGAAGGCAGAGCAAAACTAGTTCAACAACGTATTCCAAACATATTTTGTTGTGAAAGAGGCACGTTGTCGTGTCATGATCGATGGTGAGAGTTGCAACAACCTTGCAAGCTTAGAGTTGGTTGAGAAGCTTGGTCTCACCACAAAGCCACATCCATATCCATATTACATGCACTGGGTAAATTCTTGGGATAAAATAAAGGTAACTGAAATTGCACACATTAAATTTTCCCTTGGTGTTTATAAGGATAGTGCAGATTTTGATATAGTACCTATGCAATCTTGTCATTTATTATTTGGTAAACCATGGATATTTGAAAATAAGGTTATGCACAATATGATTGCTAATAAATATTCATTCAAATACAATAGTAGAAACATTACTCTCATACGTATGATCGCTGCTGAAATTTTAAGAGAAGATCTTATGAGAGTGGAGAGAAGAAAGAATGAGCCTTTTAGAAAAGAATGGGTTATTTCAGATGTTAAGATATCTTCATCTAAATCTGAATTTTTACAAAATAAAGATATTGCTTTGTCTTTTGTTGAAACTAATAGTTTGCAACATGTATCCAAGAAAGAGGACAAGGTAATCGAGAAAGAACAGGTAACTGTCTCAGGTAAGAGCTCTCTTGAGATGCTGAATTTGCCCACCAATGATGCTATTAATGCAATACTAGAACCTTCTCTTGATTTACCTTTACCACATGATGATTCTACTAATATTTGTGATGAAGAGAAGTTGCATGATAGCACTTTTGTTATTGCTATGCCACCACTTGTGAAAGAAATTGATTCTTATATTTTGGAACAAAATACTTCTTGCTGCAAGTAAATATTGTCTTCCCATTACCACTGAAAAGGATGAGCTAAAATTATTATCTTCTTTAAATACTTTGGGTTATATTGAGTTTGATACTCTATGTGCTCTTAATATTTTGGAAGAAAAATTTAAATATGCTGAATTGCCATGGTTATCTAGATGTATATATCACTTTGTTGTCAAATATAATTACAAAGGAGAGTATATGGTGCATCGTGTCTATATTTGTTCAAATCTGAAATCTTCTTTTACTATACAAAAATATGATCAACTAGAGGGCTGCAATAGCTATAATTTTATCATAAGTGCTTCTAGTTTTGTTACAAAGAAACAAGTTAAATTTCAAGAAGGGAAGCTATGTTGGCTACTACCTACAATCTGTCCTCAAGACGTAACCTCAAACCGAGGGGCGGTTTGTTGTCAAGAAGGGAAGGATGATTAGGACATGACACATTTAGATACAACCATTGATTATAAGGTGAGCTTGTTTAGTGATTTTTGGTGTAACTCACTTGGTTCCACATGCACATGTTCCTATTTGCTTGTAGGTACAAATATTTCTCAAAGTGCGGGGCAATCAAGATTCATCGGTGACCCGATAGTACCTCGTTGGGAAGGCCGTAACTCAACCATCCGGGTGCGATTGAGATCAATGAGTACTTGATGAAAAGCTTATTTGATAAGCTTTTAAATAAATCAGGTCCCATCTCAATATCACGTTGGCAAGGCCTCCAAATCATCAAGACGTTCTGTCCTTTGTTCTTTGTCGGGGAGCTACATCATTATCATGGGCTGGATATTCACACTTGGGACCCCGCCCAAGTTGGAGCACGTTCGAGAAGATAGAAAACACACCAAGGAAGCCCTTGGACGTCCTCCTCCTTGGCCACCACCTTAGGGGGCCAGCAAGGGCGTTCAAGCCAAGCCAGAGGCCCAGTCCAATTCGAGTTCGCGTCAGTCTCGGCCTTCAGGACCAGCGAGCGGTAAATCGGACGCCCAGGACACATCTGAACTCCGTTTTCGATGATCCATATATGGATGGAAAGATAATTTTATAAGCCAACTAATGGCTTTGGTTTGAGTTCTAAATTCCATCAGAGTCAACGGGAATCATCGAAACAAGTAAGCGTCCAGAATCTGTTTAGGCGTTGCATTGCTATCTTTTGGCCCGTTGGGCCATGTAACGTATAGGCCCATGAGGAGGACGTGAATGAGGGCGCTTGCACGTCCCTTAGACCATATAATCAGTAGCCGCCGCCTACGTTAGGGTTTGAGTTTTGCTTTAGATTAATCTATCATCGAACAGTCGCCGTTATCGGTTTGTGAGACCCCAACTCGTGATCTTAATCATATATCTGCAATTGTCACTTTTCTTGAGTTGCGTATTATCTTGTTCTTGCTTGTGTTCTTCGATTCGTAGCAGGGATTAGCCTTCTTGGCGAGGTCAACCGGATTGTGACACGGTTGATAACCAGAGGAGACGTGGTGCTAAGGTTGCAGGGTTCGGGTCTTTGTGATCTGAAGCCGGATCGGTGTGTCGCTCTCCGACTAAATCGATAGTTATCTTGAACCTGACGGAAGATCGGGAATCACGTCCCCATTAACCACCCAGTAAGCCAACCCCAAGGGATGATTTTTTATGATGTTTTATTTTGATATACTATTTTATTCCCTGTTGGATTATTAACTCGACACGTATGCGGTTGTACTTTCAATTCTTCTTATTTTAAGCAATTTTCTATTGTACCACCTCAGGTTGAGGTTCACCCCTATTGCCGGCAGAACAGGTTGAGGGCATTTGGAAGGAGAAAGGAATCCAACTTTGTGGCTATTCACCCCTAGGTGGCAAGGGCACACTATGGGCTAACAACTCTGTCATGAACTCTCCTATTCTTCAGCAGATCGCCTAAGACAGGGGTAAAAGTGTTGCTCAGGTAACTTTTGTTATGTTGGGACATCTATATACATATAATGCATTTTGGTAATTACTTAACAGTAGTTACTCATATACATCATCTTCTTTATATAGTCCAGATAAATTATTGTTGCTCACTAATGGCATGTGGTGTGTAGGTGTGCATAAGGTGGGCATATGAGATGGGCGACTGCATCATCACTAAGAGTTTCAATGAGAGGAGGATGCGAGAGAACCTTGGCATCTTCGACTGGGAGCTCACCAACGAGGACCACCTCAAGATCGGTCCCTCCCAGTCACGTGGAAGTTATGATTTCATGGTTAGTGAATCCGGGCCATACAAAACAGCAGAGGATTTCTGGGACGGTGAGATCGTTTCTGGCCAGTGTAACCAAACGGTGGATGGTCTGACCAACTGATCAACAATGGTTTGGGTTGCTATTTAATTTTATTTTTGAACTGAAAATGTAAAGACAAACTTCCCCCGCATTTTATTAAACAGGAACAAAAAAGAGGGGCGGCCAAGAGTTGCACCAAAGAGAAGGGGAGCAAAAGAGGAGCAGAACAAAGAACTAGAGCCCCAAGCTTAACGCTAGTTATTATGGGCTGCAGGAAGTTTGTTGTTGGGGATATATTCATTCCGTTCTTTCCGTATGCACCAAGCAGCAATCAAATAAATTCCTTCCTCAAGCAGACCCTGTATCTCTTCCTTTTTCAACATTGTTTCTAACATGTTAACAATCCTTATAAAAAGACCAAAAGAATATGTGGAGTTAAGAGGAATGGTGCTACATCTGATGAGCTTTTTTTGAGGCTTGAAGTGGGTATTGATAATTTTGAGACTTAGAATTGGGAGTTTTGGTTTCCAAAACTTGACTTGACATTTTGGGTCAAACCATAATATGCATAGTTAAAAACATTAATAATAATTTTCCAATTATAAACCCTATGCATAGGTATGAAATTCAACAAACAATTGAATTAAATTCTAAACATTTTATAAACTTATATTCACCATTGAAGTTGACAACAAATTAAAATAAGTGTTGGTAATTCTAGTCGCATCCCAAAATAGAAATTTTTAGGTGCAGCAAGATATTTACTATAGACGAGGTCTAGCACTTCACCTCTCTAAATATTTTCTAGAGACTGAATTGAATGTACCTAAAGCTAAACAAAACCATTTGGTTGTTCTCCGCTAGAATTTTTTTTTTTTCTTTGGTATCTTCATAAAGGAATCATTTTAATAGAAGATAACTTAGCCAATCATAATTTGCAAAGCAGGGCACGGTGTTGCTTTGATCATAAAAAGGGACCATTCACCACTTCCTTGATGAATGCATTTTGCCCATATGGTTTGGGGCTGCATACACGCAGCTTTAAACAATTATTATCCTTGCAGTATTTTTCTCATGTTCATAAGTTGGCTTCAGGGGTTTGGGAGAGATTTAAAACCTTTATTTCTGCTTGTTGTTTGAAAAGAAACATGATTCTTCTACTTTGCAGGTGGTACATTCGGTTATTATTTAGCTTCACACATGGGTTAGAAATATGCAGAATTAACATTTTTAGAATACAAGAATCATGATGGCACCACTGCCAGGTTTAAGGACCACATATAAATTTTACTATTTTTCCAAAGGAAAATATACAAATTGATCGATTTCTCAACGCATCTAATTTTTCTTTGAATTTCTATGAACTTATTTTTCTAGCTTGTCTCTTTAGAGTAATCATGAAAAGATAGTAGTTACTAAGATAGTCATCCATTGAATATACAATGCGAGATGTTTTAAGAGCTGAATGTGTTTAGGTTAACGAGTTTTCGAGTGCCGGAGAGAGCTTTGGAGTCAATGTGAGTCTTTAGTCCTTAGTTGGCCTGACTAATAGACAAATCCCGAACATGCTCTAGCCCCGGGTATTGTAAAAAACAGTGCTCCTATCATGTAAAGCTATATGTAGACCTCATCATGCATATTCGGAAAAAAGAAGAGTTGTTGTCCTTCAGACATATGCCCAGCAGGCCTTAAGCTGTGGTTTCAGAAAGAAAGAACTCAACTGTAACTGAAGACCTAAACACCAGTTTTTCTTCTTTTAAAATAAATAGATTGTGTAGTGCTTTCATGTACATGCCAGGGATAAATAATCGTATACCAACTTGATACAATAATTGTGAATTAATAAAATTATTGTTTATTTAGAGAAAACACATCTTCAAACAGTAGGTTTTTTTTTTGGAAATTAAAGTTTCCATATATCCAAGATTAAGGACATCCAAAATATAAAAAACAAAGTATATATATACTTAGCTAGTGAATGGAACGGAAGCATAGAGTTTTCTTGACTAGTAACCTAAGACTGATCAGTTGGTAGCAGGATCCAAACTCAAAGCACTATTATTAGCCTGGCCAGCCACAATCTCACCATCCCAAAACTCTTGGGCAGTTTTGTACGGCCCAGATTCATGGACGAAGAAATCGTAGGTTCCCCTGGATTCAGGGAGTGTGCTAATGTTGCGACACTCGTCTTCCGTGAGCTGCCAGTCAAAGATGTCGAGGTTCTCTCGCATCCTCTTCTCGTTGAAGCTCTTGACGATCACGCAATCGCCCTGCTCGTACACCCACCTAATGCACACCTGCACCATGCCAAATAAGAAGTCCGCTGAATTTTTTGTATATTTAATTTTATAACAGCGAGTCACCTCACCTGGGCGACGGTTTTGCCCTTTTTATGGGCAATCTCCCTGAGGAGTGGGGAGCTCATGACAGAATTATTGGCCCATGGTGCTCCCTTGCCACCCAAAGGAGAGTAGGCACAGAGCTGGATTCCTTTCTCCCTGCAAAACACCCTCAGTTTGTTCTGCCGGCAGCATGGGTGCACCTCCACCTGCACTAGTTTCAATTAGTCATGCAAACAAGATGAAAAATAAAAGCTACTCGATCTCTCTTGTATAGTTTTTGCTATGTATTTTGTTTAAAGAGGAGAGCTTAATTATATTAAAACAACATGATTACAGACTGAAGCTAAAACCACAGACACGCAGGTCAAGATGCCATTATAGAAGAAAACTCTCTGCTACCTACCTGACACAACTCATGAGCTGCCGCATTTACCATCTGATGGCATTTGGATAATTAAGCTGAAATCCTAGAAACGTCAGAGGACCAAGGTTTTAAATCGCTGGCTACGCGTATTTAGCGGATGGCCTCTAAAACAGCTATAGCGGAGGCTAAATGGAGATATAGCGGGCTATAGCGGGATATAGCGGGCTAAGATCGAAGCTTGATCAGCCCCAAACAGCTGTAGCCGGCTATAGCGACAGCTATAGCCGGAGATTTAAAACTATGCAGAGGACTTCTTTTGCTTAAAATAATGTGGCAAGATACAGAACCGTTCTACTCGGATCATTTAAGTAGCATACCGTAGCAAAGCAGTTTGATTCTAGATAGAGCCACCCTTCTCAAGAGGCGAGGATATGTTTTAAACCCACCCATGCAGTAAGATATTTGGCTTCTTCAGCCGACTTGCATTGCTGATCGATCGCTAGATATGCAATATGTTTATAGATGCTAGTATAAGGACGATTAACTATGTAGCACTAGACTAGAGAAGTGTCTTTCTCACGGGGCGGATCATTACCGTTCCGGCATTTCCCTAATTAGACTCAGCGGTGATACGTACCAGCGGGGACACGCCAGCCAACACACCTGGAACTCCAAGAGGAATTTTGAGCGCACGCATCGATCCGTCCATCCCCACAGGGCCACAGCCACGTGACGTATCAGAACAAGACTTGCGACCAACCACGTGTCAGACGTCGTGCATGCGCGTCCACGATATATTCAACCGAAAGAAATAGACATAAACCAACTATAATTGACAGCAGAAATAACGTAAAAGCTTTGGCTAACAGCGTGGTAGCTTAGGCCCGTGTAAGAAAAATGAACCTCATGATCCATTTAGTCTGGATTTTGATGTTTGATGATCAACAAAGACTAAATTAGACTAATATGTTTATAAGTGTTATCGATGTTAGCTTAAAAGGATGCAAGACGTACGTACTTATGAAGAAATTGAGCAACACCTAAAGGAAGACTCAAGAAGATGTGTTGATGATGACTCACAAATGAGTAGGATCGAGACAAAAAGAAGAAGAGCAGCACGGACAGACAAAAAGAAGAAGAAGAAGCCCGGACAACCAACGAAGAAAATAACGCGAAAAAAGAAGGTGGATGCTCTGAGTATCTCACGGTGAGAGAGTGAGACCGTGGAGACAATCACTAACCTGGTTCACGGCAGGGGTTATGTGCGCGAAGGAGAGCAGGTACTCCAGCTTCTTGCAGGTGAAGTTGCTGACGCCGATGGCCCTTGCCAGTCCTCGCCGGTGGCACTCCTCCATCTCCTTCCACACCCCCTTCATGTCCAAGGCCACCAGGTTCTCCTTCTCCAGCACCGGCCCCCCTCCCTCCGCCTCCGGCAGCCGCATGCTCACCGGGAAGTGGATGAGGTACAGGTCCACGTACTCCATCTGCAGATTCCTGAACGATCGGCCCCGGTGCCGGCGGCCATCAATCAATCAAATTCCAGTAAGTATATATCCACCATGTTGCATGTGTTGGGCGTTGGCTACTCACTGGAGGGTCTTCCTGAGCGCCGGCAGGACGCTGCAAGGGTGCGCGTCCGCGATCCAGAGCTTGGAGGTGATGTAGACTTGGTCCCGGGAGGCGAGCGTCCCAGCACGCACGGCCTCCGCCACGGCGTCACCGATGGCGCGCTCCGTGCCGTACACCGCCGCCGTGTCGAAGTGGCGGTAGCCGGCGTCCAGGGCGCGGAGGACGGCCTCGCGTACCACTGGCCGGTCCCCGGCGTCCCCAAGCGGGAAGGATGCCGTGCCGAGGCCGATCCGCGGCATCGGCTTGCCGGAGCTCAGTGCCACAACCGGCACGGTGGCAGACCCAGCTTGTTGATCTTCATCATCACCAGCGGCAGCCATAGCAAGCGACTGTACGTGTGAGAGTGAGAGCAACGGAGAGGTGGAGACAAGCAACAGCTTTTGTTGTACTCCCTCCGTCCCAAAAAAGAATGATATCCTCGCTTCCCAAGAAAAACGACTGCGGCGACAATTTTTATAAATAATAAATGTCATCGATTAGTATCATAATTAGTATCATTAGAAAGATCTTTAGATCTAGTTTTTTAACAAATTTATTTAGAGATATAAATATTGTATGTATTCTTTACAAATCGAGTTAAATTTATGATACGAACACCTAAAACATTATTCTTTTTGAGACGAAAAAAGTATATTATATTAGACTCGAGGGAATGGCTGAGACACTGGCATGGGAGTGGCTGAGACACTGGCATGGGAGGACACATCCATCGATCCGAGCCCTTGACACATGCATACGTGTATAAGAAGACTTCCAATTTTGCTGCATGTCTATCCAGCCCCACGTAAGTAGGGATGAAAACGATCGGAAATAATCAATAGGAGGCTAAATCACATTCCCAATTTTCTTTTTTAAAAACGAAATCGATACGATATTGTCGAAAACGAATACGGTATTGATATTCTGGTAATTTCAAAAATAATAATAGTCAATCGAGAGAATACATCAATAACGATCAGAATTCATAAAAAAACGATATCGTAAAAAACGATAAACACGTTAAATCATATAACATGAAAAGAGTCATATAACTCAACTAATCTCAAATAACAATTAATAAATAAAGTCATAATTAAAAAGGCTACCAGAGTTATAGGTGCAGTACATGATTTATTTGACTAATTGATTGCTTTTTTGCTTACTTGGTTTCTTGTTCCTATACAGACGACATTTCTACCATACAGTTCCTTTCCATAAAACATGTGCTTACAGGTGCAGTGTAGATTGTGTGCAAATCAACAAGTATAAATAAATTAGGATTTAAAGCCCTTGAATCGGTAACTATTAACGGTAAATTACCAGCTAAATACGGAAATCTTTGAAAACGATCGGAAGAGGACAAAATTGTTTTCATTTTCATTTCCGTTTAATTTTATCATTATCATTTTCGTTTTTCGGTTACCATTATTATTTTCATTTTGACCTAAAAATCGAGAAAAACTTCGAAAAAACGATCATTGGAAATTGAAAATTATCATTTTTGTTTTCATCCCTACACGTAAGACTGCAGATGACTATTTATTCTAGTTCAGGTTGACCATTAAAGTTGTTTTATTAGAAAGCAGTTTTCTCGGTGAAACCGAACTATTTTGAAAAAACTATTTAGCAAAATATTTCCATCCATCGCTTTACGCTTTACGCATGGTTAACAGAGAAAAATAAAGAAGAAAACCTAAAAAAAAAAAATTTAATTCGCCACTCTCTATTTTACTATAAGAGCTGTTTTGAAAAAAAAATATGTTTGATAGAAAAAACAATTCGGAACCGCTTATGAAGTTGTTAGAAAAGTTACGCCAAACATGACTTTATTTTTTTATTCGGTTGACTGCCTTGCATCATGCTACTTAAAAAGACGCTAACATTTGTGCGGCATTATATTGGAGTGCATGGCGATTAAGCTAGGATTTCGGTTTTCTTTTCCCCTTTATGGTGGTGCCGACGACGATTTTTTTCACGTCAAGCCAAAAGATGAGATCCCCCAAAATCCAATTTGATGACACGATGGATAGATGCGTGTGGAACGAGCTGGAACGAGCACTCTCCCATCTCGTTGTCCCTTGTAAGTGGACCCGCACCGTTTTCAACTATATATTGTCTTTTCTCTGTTTTTATTACTAGCAAAAAAAATATGTCCATACATTACACACGAAATCTAATACGTATAGAATTGATTGCTTCTTACTCGTAGAAACATAGCTCATAAATCTAGGTTGCGTATGGGATAGAGAAGGATACGCTACTACTCTAAATTTATCAATGCTTTTGAAATTGATTAACCGTGGCGGTTAATCTTCACCAAACAAAGATCACAATTAATCACGATTAACCGTGGTGGTTGGTTTAACCACCATAGTTAACCAATTAAAAAAGAAAAACACATGGACGAGCCCACCGAGCCATCCATACGCTCGAGCCCATCCATGGACAGCCGCCGTTGCCATCGATCTGCTCGCCCTAGCTTCAGCCGCCGCCTAGCATTGCTGCATAGATCTAGGTTTCGGGAGTGCCACCGGTGAAGAGGGGGCCAGATGTGCCGCTGGTGAGAAGGACGGGGCTGGATCCACCGCCGGTGAGGAGAAGGATGCCAGATCCGCCGCCAATGGTGAGGAAGAGGCCGGATCCGCCGTTGGTGAGGAGGATACCAGATTTGCTGCCAGTGGTGAGGAGGAGGCCGGATCCCCCACTGATGAGGAGGAGGATACTAGATCTGCCACCAGTGGTGAGGGGAGGCCGGATCCGTCGCCGGTGAGGAGGAGGAGGCCGGATCCACCACTGGTGAGGAGGGGGGGCTGGATCCGCTGCGGGGAAGAAGGAGGAGGCTAGATCCGCCACCAGGAAGGAGGAGACCAGATCTGTTGACTATAAGGAGGAGGAGGTTGGGTCTACTGCTTGGTGGATCCCACCACTTGGGTGAGGGAGAGGGACGCCGTCGCTGTCGCCGTCGTGAAGCCTGCCTCGCCGGTGGTGAAGAAGGAGAGGGAGTCATGGTCGTGGTGGAGGTGGGTCGCCGCTCCACCTTGCGGCTCACCGCCGCACACATCGCCGGCGGCAAGGAGCGCATGGCCCACCACCACCACATGTATTGAGGAAAGGGAGGCTTCGCCCGCCACCGCTTTGGGGTAGAGGGAGAGGGGAGAGAGGCGCGCTGTGCCCTACTTGCCGTGGGGGGAGAGGGAGGCGGTGCCCTGCTTGCTGTGGGTGAGGGAGGGGTGGCACTGGGCTTGCCGTGGGGAGATGGAGGGGCGGCGCTAGCATAGGTGTGAGAAGGAGAGGGAGGGCCGACACTGGTGGTCGGGTGTGAGAGGAAGAGGGAGGGTAGCGCTGGTGGGTGTGAGAGAGAATGGGGTGCGGATGGGAGAAAGAAGATGGCAAAATAAATATACCGAGAGAAGTCAAAAGTTGAATCACAAAAAAGAGAGAGAAGTCAAACGCTGTTAACTTTGACTACATATATTCTAGAAAATATTAATATGTATATATATAATTAGTATCATTGGATAGATTGTTGAATTTATTTTTATAATAAACTTATTTCTAGATACAAATTGTCATGGGTTTGAGGCCATGACTGACATTGCTATTTTTATAATAAACTTAATGATCGATGGAACTCGACTGAAAGAAGATCGGCACCAATCAAAGACTTTGTAATTGGAAATCCATTTACATCCATTTACTGTAACTTGGTTGGATCCAAACGGACACCAATTTGGTTAGTGGATTGGCCAGCGACGATTTCACCATCCCAAAACTCTTGGGCGGTTTTGAAAGGCCCGGACTCGTGGACGAAGAAATCGAAGGTTCCCCTCGATTCTGGGAGGCCGCTAATTTTGAGACGGTCGTCCTCCGTGAGCTCCCAGCCGAATATGTCGAGGTTCTCCCGCATCCTCTTCTCGTTGAAGCTTTTTGCGATGACGCAATCTCCCTGTTCAAACACCCACCTAATACACACCTGCAAGAGGGGGGAAAAAAGGGAAAACCAGTGAGCATTGCCAGAGTTACTGTATTCATTTTTATATATGACCTTTCTAGAACAAAATCGACTGTCCTAAACTGTCATGTATTGTAAAATGAAATGGAGGGAGTAATGAACACCATTTTTTTCATCTTAGCAATATTTACCTGGGCGATGGTTTTGCCCTTTTCATGGGCTATCTGCTTGAGGACAGGGCACTCCATGACGGAGTTGTTAGCCCATGGGGTGCCCTTGGCACCAAGCGGTGAAAATGCACAGAGTTGAATTCCTTTCTCCCTGCAAAATGACCTTAGCTTGTTCTGACGGCAGTGTGGGTGCACCTCCACCTGCTCTCCCAAATCCCAAGGAGAACATGTGTGAAAAAGATGAGCAAACAATAAGAAAAATACTAAAATTGTTTATCAGTGATTTCTACATGAGACCTGTTGGTCCTTATACAGTTAAACACAGAAAAAGACTAAAGTTGCATATGCTTCCACCACTACCATACTACTGACCAAGAAATACGCTTTTTGCGCGTGCAGATGCAGTTGTCTTCTTCAACAGTAATTTGCTTCTTTTTCGGTTTTTTCCAGATGGAATGGGCACCAACGAAAGGGGGGGAAAAACCAACCTGGTTGGCAGCCGGAGGAATTTTTGCAAAGGATAGCAGGTATTCTAGCTTCTTGCAGCTGAAGTTGCTGACGCCGATGGCCCTTGCAAGCCCTCGCCGGTAGCACTCCTCCATCTCCTCCCACACCCCCTTCATGTCCATCTCCACCAGGTCCTCCTTGACCACCGTCAGGCCTCCTGCCACCGCCGGCGGCCGCATGCTCACCGGAAAGTGAATGAGATAAAGATCCACGTACTCCATCTGCAGGTTCCTGCTGACGATCGAATTGAAGTTGAAGAGATCATCGGTGTTTCACTTTTTCTTATGAAGATTCAAGAACCAACCAAATAGACCGATGATGCATGAGCCGTGTGTTGCAATAAAGAAGTAAACCAACCAACCGGAGTGACATGTGGAGCGCCGGCAGAACACGGCCGGGGTGCGCGTCGGTGATGGCGAGCTTCGTCGTGATGTAGAGGTCGTCGCGGGAGGCGACGGTGCCGTCGCGCACGGCCTGGATGACGGCGTCGCCGAGCGCGGCCTCCGAGTTGTACGCCGAGGCCGTGTCGAAGTGGCGGTACCCGGCGTCGAGAGCGCTGAGGACGGCCGCCGTCACACCGGCGCGGCCCTCGGCCTGGCCCAGAGTAGCCGACGCCGTGCCGAAGCCGACGCGCGGCATCGGCTTGCCCAAGCTCAGACCTACCACGGGCACGGGCACGGGCACGTCTTTCCTTTGATTCGGAACAACACAAGACGCCGCCATAGCTTGCGAGCTACTGTATGAAAGAAGAGTAGCAGGAACACGCCGCGCGGCTGTGTATTATTGAGCTCGATCTCACTTATGCATGCCGTCTTTTAATGGGTACATCAGATCCAGATCCTAGTTGAATCACGTCTGTTACATGAGCTGTTATATTGTTGCCCAAAAAAAAAAAAGAGAACATGGGCTGTTGTATCTTTTGGGTCCATTTATACTTCTATTATTAGTCGTAGAAATCTTAGTTTCCAGGGAAACGACGCAGCGACAGGGACGTGTGTGGCAATTTTTCTCTTGGACACACGCATCTCATCTCAATTAAATTTCTTTAGAAAGATACGTTTTGTATCATTGGCATGAGACACCCTTGCCAACCTTTCATTGTTGGGTTAATATGGCACACATATTTTTTTTTTTAATTATATTACATAGTACAACACAAATGCTCCAACGAACACATACTCATCCCTACAAACACACACATACAAACCCTATTCATATGGCTTCTTCAAAGATTAGGCTAGGTTAACATTTTACACATGTTTTCTTAGAACTACATAGTATAACGTAGACGTTCACAACGCACATATACTCACCCTATAAACCCATACAGGCACATAAATTCTATCCCTATAAACTTCTTCGAAGACTGAGCCAGCCAGCAAATCCTTGAGGCTGTCAGTCACCATAGACGTCTTGCTATCGACGAGAACATCGTCTACCACTAACAAAATAATACTATTAAATCCTAAAATACTTGCTTCTATAGGGAGTCAAACTTAGAACTTAAGATGCTACTAAGATGCTTGTAACCACTAAGCTATATGTTCTCTCGCTTGTAGACATATTTAATAATTATGGAAGTAAGGTGGGTTGTTCGTGAACCTATAAACAGGCAAATTTTTTACAGACTTGCAAGTAATCCGTAAAAAAGTTAGTCTATTTACAGGTAATCCGCCTTGCATTCCATACTGACAGTACAAATATTTTATAAGATACATAACCGAAATTATAGACAGCTAAATCAACTCTATACTCTATACTCACTCCGTCCACGAATATAAGGCATGCTCGTATTTTAAAATTTAAAGTTTATTAACTTTGATAATAATTAGTTTAATTATGTCAAAAGTTTGTATCACAAACGTAGTTACATTAGTTTTGTATTTGGGAATACATTCTAATGATAAAACTGGTCCTATAAATCATATATTATAAGATAAATTATAGGTCAAAATAAGTTCTTGAAGAGTATCTCTATCTTCTCTACTCTATCTACGGATAAAAAGAGCAAGGAGGTTAGTTTTTACCCGTGCGTAATTTTTTGGCTCGCTCGTCTCCCCTCCCGTGCGATCTCGCCTCGCTTTGCGCAATCTCACCGTGCGGTGGACCTGCCCCCGAGTGCGCCACGGTCTCCGCCTACACCGGTGCTATGGAGAAAGAGGAAACAGAATCACGCGTGCGGTGCCTCCAGTTCCCTCGCACGAAGATCCTCCGGCTCCAATCATGGATTTCTTTCTTTTTTCCATTCCTTGATTTCCCCTCTCCTTTCCTTTGCCAGGCAAATATGCACACCTCCAGCCACAAGAAATCGAGCTCTCCAACCTCCGACAGTCCTAAGCAAGGCCACGCACGCAGCCAACGGCAGCCGTGGACGTCGATCGCTGCCCGCTTTTCCGGCCGGAGCTGCCGTTGCTGCAGGCGGTTCGCGAGGGGCAGGAGGCAAGAGGCAGAGCGGCCAGCCTGGACCACTGGCGCCTACTCCGCGTCAGGATTACCTTCTTGACAAAGGTAGCTTTCTCCGCCATTGTTCAACACTCCCCTCACCTTGCCCCCTTCCCTCGCGCTCATCGCGCCCGCGCTCGTCGCCCTCGCCGTGGGAAATCGCGTCTATCTACACCGTCGCACGTCGCCGACTTGCGACGCCGCTGCTGGTCGCGCGAGATGCCGCGGCTCCACCCTCTCCGTCCTGACTTACCGACGCGCACGCGCTAGCTCGGCCACGCCGGGGGAGCCGCTGCTTACGGCCTTACGCCGATCGAGCCGCCGTGCAGTGCTGCTCGCGGAATTGCGTGTGCATAGGAACCAATTGCACCCACGCGATGAGCAGCTACGCCCTTGCCCAGGAGCAGATACTGGGGCTACCTCGCCGCCCAATGGCAATGGCCAGCGGCTTACCTGCCAGCGGCGCTGTCGCCGAGCCGACCACGCTGGTGCCCACGTTGCGCCCGGCCGCCGGGATGGTGGCACCCGCCACGCCACCGCAAGCACAGGTTGGCAGGCACCAGAGGCAGAGCGCACGGCACAGGCGTGGCCTCCGAGGACAGGCAGACGTAGCTGCCATCGCGGACCACAAGCGCGGGTGCCAGCCAGCGTCTGCCTCCGTACATGCTCAGTGTGCCCGTACAACATCTTGGAGAAGATAGCAAATCTCCGTCCTGGCATACTACATCTTGGAGAAGTTGGCAAATCTCCGTGCTTGTAGTGTTGATGTGAAGAATAGGAGGTCGCCGTCAATCGACCGGGTGAGGTAATCATCATATCAAGTGGTTCCAATTTGATATTTGCCCTCCCATATAGCCGTAGTTGCCCTGATAGTCTGGATATGAATTTGCATGTCATATGTTTGATGAAATGACCATATCATCACCATGTTGTATTTTAGTGATCTATCAGCAAATGATCTTATTTCACGATTTTGCTTCCTCCTTTCGACAGGATACACAAGCTTTGGCAGCCTCTTGATTAATTTGATTAGCTGCAGATAATGTTTCATTCCAGTGAGTACACACTTCCTTACAATTCTTAGTTCGTGGTAGGTGTTATTGGATATATTATTACAATCAATTCTCCTAATTCTTAGTGCTAATTATGATTCAAAATATGGCATATCTACGTATGATATCATTTTTTATGTACTTGTAATTGTCTATATACAAAGTTATCCTTGATGCAATCTGAATTAGATCGACTTATAACTTGCTCCTGGTACATTCTCCTCCGATCCTCTGCTTAGAGAGTAGTCCATTTTTTTAATGCCATGGTCCTGAGCAGGATTTATATAAAATCATGATATAAATAGATAAATCTTATTATCCTAAGTTCAATTCAATAGTTTCTGAACCAATTTCTATAAACAAGTGCAAGAGATGTCTCTGTTCAACATTATTCAGATTTCATATTAGTTAAACATCTTCTTCAAGATTAAGATTTATTCAGTGACTTTGCACAACTATTTTCTACTCTTTGTGAAAAGTTCAGTTTGAACTAAAAGAACACAAAGGCAAATGGAGAAGCCTATTCATTCCTCAGAATATAGCTTCATATTCTGGAAATACTCTTCAATTTCCCTCATAGTTGGAACTAGCACTAACTAATTAATCACTCAATTATGAAATATAAGAGTAGCAGCTCGTCAGTTTGAGTCTCTATCTGTAGGCACAATGGATCTGGTTTTCATCAGTTCAACTGGAGGCAACCTCTGTCATTGCCATGCGTGCTCATGTATAACAACAGCATGGAGGTTTCAGTCATCATCAACTTGGCTGCATCATGTTTGGAACTTCAATTAGTTCAGTATAGTAGCTCGTACTTTGTTGAATGTGAAATGTCACTTTCATGCCACAGCCACAGAGAATATTAATTTGTCTGTCAGTGGGTTTACTGGTCCATGTGTGTCAGTAGTAGCTACGTGCACCTCTTATTTTGAAGGAAGTATCTTCTGCTGTTTTCATAGAGTTGCGAATGATGGCTGTCTTGTGCTATTGTCATAGAGTTGCAAATGATGACCAATTTGAGTTAGTAATTCAGTAACTACCTTTGTAATGGAATCTTCTTTATATTCTACTATATGTATTAATTAAAAACAGTTGAATTCTTCCTCAATGTGTTATCTGCTTATTTTGTTCTACTTGCCACAGCATAGCTACCTCAAAGAGTCAAAGGTGCCCGTTGTTGCGCCACCGGTGAAGCCCGCTGCTGGGAAAGGGGAAAGAGGCTGTCGCGTGACGCTGTTGAAGCCCGCTGCCTGCCCTAGCCATCACGCGGCGTCAAGGTTCCAGAACTCAAGCACTAAAACGTGGACCTTAGGCCTTGGCCGAAACACTAACCACATCCCGTCCCACTCAGCGGGAGCTCCAGAAGCGGGTGCAGCCTGTCCAACAGCAGCTAGAGTTGTGTTGGGATTTGGAAGAAACTTACTATATGGTTGCACGGGTGTTGCAGTAAGTACGTAGGCAATGTATTGAGTTTTTGAGCTCTTGGTGCAAACCCTTTTAGGTATCCAGTTGGATACCAACCATGAGGTTGGTGTTTCTCCAAGATGACAAATGATCAATTGGACATCACCTTTATTGGAGCCGTGTGGATTTTATTTCTTTTGCTTTTTTGCGTCTTTGAGGTTTGATCCTTTATTTCTCTTACCTGGCTAGGAAAATTGAGGGGGAAAAGGAAACAAATATTAAGGATAATTATAAATTAGTTGTGCTACTATTATTGTAATGCTTAACTCTTGTATGTTCATGTAATTTAAAGCTCCATTACCCTTGCAATCACATAGATACTCTGTATTATTAAGGAACTACATCATACTTTCTATTGTTTGCATATTTTGAAATTTGTAATGGCTTCAATCTAGGTCCGTTTCCACATAATGGTTTGGGGCCATATTCTGAAGTTTAGACCACTCAGCTTGATTTAGAAGGATATAAGAACATAAGGACGACGAAAATTCTGCCATTGTTGAGATGGAGCAGCCTCTGTATACGATAACTAAAACTACTAAAGCATAATTATGTTTTATCTGATAATTACTGCCCTGTTGTAACCATACAAATATACAATACTATAAATGTGTACCTTGATGATTGCCAACCATTAATGAGAATTTTAGTCATCAACAAAATTTAGTTTGTAATATTGTGATTCCGAACATCATGCTTGCACTATCTTTTTTGTAACAATGCAACATGTTCAGGCTCAAATTATCAATGCATTATTTGTTTTTGTTGAAGGTATATATAATAGAGTTGGTGATCCTGCGACATTGTGCTCTCCGTGACTTGATTTCATGAACTTTGTTTTTTAGATTAAATGTCACTTTAATGTTGATATTTAATTTTATAGTATATTTATCTTATTTTGCGATCCATGTGTTTTAGTAAAAAAATTATCTGTCCCATAGCAACGCACGGGCACGCTACCTAGTATCAAATTAAATCTTGACTTATATTTGGGGAAGGAGGTAGTATATCTTAATCATAATCCCCACTACGGTTCAACATCATGAGACATATATATACCAAAGAGCTCACCTAGTGCATGTAATTTATCTATTCATGCAAGTTATTCACATCAGCAAGTTATATGATCCACTAGCATACTTTATTTGCTCTTGTTAGTTACCACACCATCCATTAAAAATTCAATTCTGATAGTTTATCTCTTCATGCAAACAAATATGTCGTGTAATCATTCGTGATTCCCGCTCCAACGATCATCTTCTTTTGTAAATATATAACTAAGAATCTGAATCCATTCAAGGAAGTTCATATCCATACAATGTAGTCGTAACTCCGAGCTATTAGGATTGATCTATCCTCCTATTGGACCCAACGGCCCACTAGGGACCTTGATCCGCTCCTTGATCGGGGGAGCCCAACCCACCTATGGTTGGAGGGCCCCTGTCACGTGCGGTATATAAATAGAGGTGGGAGGCCGGAGCACAGGACATGAAGTTCACCGCCGCCACTACTCCCACCGACAAAACCTAGACCCTACTCCGATCCAGGGTTCCGCACAAGTGACGGGAAGCACTCTGCCGCCGCCACCGCGTGACCTTCTCCGACGTGACTGCTACTGCATTGCCGGAACACCTCCATCTCCACCGACCGAAGGCTATGGCGGACGCCAACTCTTCTGCACCTAAGGCCGATGGTCGTTACTCTTCCCCTAACTCCATTTATGTTGCTGTACTTGTAGATCAGATCATGTACTTGTAGATCAGATCATGTATTAGGTCATGTATGCACCACTTTTATTCTAAGTTAGTTTCCCGGCTAATCTACTGCTAAGTGATCCTGTCTAAGCACTCCATCAATGGTATCAGTCGCCTTTAGCCAGTCGATTAGATCGGGTCATCAGCAATTAGAAGGAGATGAGATCCAACGATCTAACCCTAATAGCCGCCGAGCGACATGCCGTGAGCATCGTCCCGGGCTTCTAAGAGATTAGAAGAAAGGAGTTCAGTTCAAAACCCTAACCCTAAGTTCATCTCGCGCAAATCAGCGAGGGGGCAGAAACCACCCTAAGAACCACATCCAGATCTGGGGGTGGAGACTTGCCTACCTCATCGGGGTGTTGACCGCCGACGGCGGGAACAACTGCCACGGTCGAGCTGTGGGCTCGCCGGATGGCATCAGCTTCCTAGCGCGCGGGGTCTCAGGATAAGGCATCGCCATGAAGCCGCTGACGGCGGCGAAGCTCAGCCTTGGGCGAAGCTTCCAAGCCGGCGAGGAGCCCCGGGCGGTGACGCCATCTCCTCCCTTTCTTTCCTTCGCCGTCGCTGGTCGCTGGTTCGCCAGCCAGCCGTTCTTGCGCAGCCGAAGAAAGGGGAAAGGGAAAGGGGAAAATGAGCTTAGGGTTTGGGCCGCTGCGGCGCCGGGGGGGGGTTTTGATCCCGAAATGCACGCTGCGGGCCGTCGGATCTAAGGCGTCACGATCGACGGCCGACAAGACACACGGACGGATTAGGCCCAGGCGGGCTCCGCCCCGGCAGGTCGGTATTATGCCCCCGGCCCACGTTGCGGCCCGGGTTCCCACATAGGCCATACCACCTGCCGCCGGGCCGGGCTGGAAAAAGGCCGTGGGCCGTTATGGGCCCTTAGTCTGCCGATGGTTAGAGTTTTCTTTTTTTTCCTTTCCGAAATACCTTTTAGCATATAAATTTGATTATTCTTTTGAGTTCAGTTACTAATCCATGATTTTAGAGATAATATTAGTAATAATTTTTCTAGAATTAAGTATTAGTTCATGATTAGTCACGTTTTTCTCTTTGCTTAGTAAGTTCATTTGCTCTTAAATTAAATTTGAACCAACGGGGAGATTTAATTTTTGGGCAAATTTGAGAATTAGAAAATTAGAAAATTTTATAATATTGTTATCTTCGACCAGCGTTGATTATATCAATATTATAATTGCTTAGTCCATTAGTCGGTTTTTGTATTATTTCTATTTTCTCCCAACGGTGATATAGATTTAATGCAAATAAAAAGGATTGTATGTATTAATCTTGACCAACGTTGTTTTAATACATGCAATTTCAATTCGATTATTTCTTTTGACTAAGTTTACTCACCATACTTTGTACCTAATTTCAGGGACTCACCAACCGGATTCACCGATCCCAAAGCTTAACGGGACAAACTATAAGGAGTGGCGTGAGCAAGATAAATTAGCCCTTGTCATGAATGACAATGACACAGCTCTCAATGAACCATGCCCTCGGGGAGCCTACGGAGCCGATCATTGCGAGAGAATGAGACCGATGCAAGCGTTTGCTACACGCAAAGCGTGAGCATGCGAATGTGAGGATGTCCTATGATCTTGCCAAGAAAAAAAAAGTGGGACAACTCCAATAAGAAATGTCCGATATTGGCTAAGGCTACTATTTCAGAGCCCATTAGAGGGTTCTTTGCCCGAGTGTACCACCATCACTAAGTACTTAGAAAGGGTCAAGACCCAGTTTTATGGCACAACTAAGACTCAAGCGAGTGTGCTTATCAGAGAGTTCATCAATAAGAAATACACTGGTGGTGGTGTTAGAGAGCACATACTGAGGATGAACACCTTGGCATCTAAGCTCGCATCAATGAAGATGGTTCTTCCAGATGCATTTGTCGTTCATGTGATCATAGCTTCTTTGCCAAAGGAGTTTGAAGCCTTTGTTGTGCACTACACCATGGCACCTTAGGATTGGACTATTGAGAAGCTCCTTGGGCAAGCCAATCAGGAGGAGAAAAGACTTAAGGAATCACGGGGAGACTCTACTCTCTTCGTGAAGCATAACAATAATAAGAAGTTCTACCGTAAGACCACAAGGGAAACCAAAGTGGGATGGCAGCTCTTCCTCCAACACTCAGGCATCACACTCTCAGGGTAAGGCCCCTCGAACCCCTCGGACTCGGCACCCTCAGAACAACAATGGGCCTCAGGATAACAGGCCACAGAACCCGTACCGCAAGAAGCCCTGGCTAGCACCAGATCAGTGCATGTACTGTGAGAAGACAGGCCACATGCAAAAGGATTGTCCTGGCTTCTTGAAGTACCTCAACAGGAATGGTGAGGATTTAGTTACATTTGTAGATGAATCCTTGTATATTAGTTATGATAAGTCTACTTGGTGGATTGACTCAGGTGCAACAATTCATGTTGCTAATTCTTTACAGGGATTCCATACAAGGAGAACTCTGCAAAGAGGAGAAAGAACAATTAAGGTGGCAAATGAAGTACAAGCCGACGTCAAAGCCACTAGCGATTTGTCTTTAGTATTATTAGATGGTTTTGTACTTAGGCTTTCTGATGTACTCTATGTTCCTTCTTTGCATCGAAACTTAATAAGTGTTAGTAAGTTAGATGATGATGGATTGGCCTGCCATTTTGGGAATGGCAGATGTGAGAAATTTTTTAATGATAAGTGTGTTGGTTTTGCCATCCGACAAGACAAATTTTATTTGTTATCGGTTCTCGAGAATGTTAATGCTATATCCATTGAGAATGAGAATGTTTCCTCGTCTATGAATGTAAATAGAAAGCGTAAGAAAGTTCAGATTGACTCTTCGAAATTGTGGCATTGTAGATTAGACCATATTTCGAGGGGGAGAATTGATAGATTAGTCAAAGCTGAAATTCTTCCGCCATTACAACTCTCGAAATTAGATCGGTGTGTTGATTGTATTAAGGGTTATGTTAAGAAAGTTAAGAAAGATGCCAAACGAAGTGCGGGGACTTTAGAAATAATTCACACGGACATATGTGGTCCATTCCCCGTTAAGAGCGTGGATGGTTATGATTCGCTCATAACTTTCACCGATGATTATTCACGTTTTGGCTACATTTATCCAATTAGAGAAAGATCGAAACATTATATAAGTTTAAGATATTTAAGGCAGAAGTAGAAAATCAGCATAATAAGAAAATTAAAATAGTAAGATTAGACCGTGGTGGGGAATATTATGGGCGACATACCCCGTATGGCCAAGTTCCGTGACCTTTGCTAAGTTCCTTCGAGAAAAATGGCATAGTTGCCCAAAGATTCCATGCCGAGAGAGACCCTCAATGGAGTGGCTGAGAGAAGAAACCGCACCTTAATGGATATGGTAAGAAGTATGATTAGCTACTCCACACTACCGGTAAGCTTGTGGATGGAGGCGTTAAAAACCGCTATCCACATTCTTAATCGTGTACCAAGTAAGTCGGTGCCCAAAACACCGCATTTAACTATGGATAGGCAGAAACCTCACTTAAGCATTTAAGGGTGTAGGGCTGTCTCTTTGAGGCTAAGGTCTTTAACCAAATTTAGGGAAGTTAGATCCTAAGACAGTTAGTTGCCATTTCATTGGCTACCCGCATGTGTCAAAAGGTTACCGCTTTTATTGCCCTGACAGGCATACTAAGTTTGTGGAAACCAGACACGCTGAGTTCTTAGAAGATGATTTGATCAGGGGGAGCAAGGTAGCACGAGAGATTAGTTTAGAGGAGAAACGAGTACATGCCCCTACTCTAATGCTTCAGGAACAATACTTTGTGTTACCTATAGCTGTTGCACCAACAAGTGTTAGACACCGTAGTGCCAAAGACTTGTTGTTAGTTCTCCGTTGCCGACACCTAATGAGAATCCGAACCTGTCCCTCGGGAGCCGTTAGAACCACAAAAATCGAGCATCGGGAAGAACAACAACAGCCCCACATAGCGCCAAACGATCAGAATCCTAGAAGATCGGAAAGAGTTAGAAGATCAGCTATTTCAGATGATTATGAGGTTTATGAAACCGAAGAATTTCATATGGAGGATGATCCCACCACATATGAACAAGCTATGAGAAGCGAACACTCTAAGAGGTGGTTAGAAGCCATGAGAGATGAAATAAGGTCCATGGATTCCAATAAAGTTTGGAAACCGATGGAAATCCCTAAGGGGAGCTAAGAAGGTTGGTTGTAAATGGGTTTATAAAACTAAGTATGACTCCCGTGGGAATGTTGAGAGGCATAAGGCGCGACTTGTGGCAAAAGGCTTCGCCAGAGAGAAGGAATTGATTACAATGAGACTTTCTCTCGGTCTCATGTAAAGATTCTTTTAGAATTATAATGGCGCTAGTAGCACACTTTGGTTTAGAATTGCATCGATGGATGTTAAGACGGTATTCCTTAATGGGGATCTTGAGGAAGATGTCTACATGGCACAACCCGAAAGGTTTTGTCATGGAAGGCAAAGAGAACATGGGGTGCCGGGCTAAGAAAGTCCATTTATGGGCTAAAACAAGCTTCAAGACAAAGTGGTATTTGAAGTTTGATAATACAATAAGAAAGTTTGGGTTTAAGGCAAATGTAGAGGACAATTGCGTTTATATGAAGTTTAAGAATTCTAAGTTCATTTTCTTAGTCCTATATGTGGATGATATTTTGCTAGCAAGCAATGATGTCACTCAACTAATGGAAACTAAGAAGTTCTTGTCCTCGCATTTTGATATGAAAGATCTCGGTGAAGCCTCTTTTTTGTTACGGGGATTGAGATTCACCTTGATAGAAATAGAGGGGTATTAGGGCTATCACAAAAGGCATACATAGATAAGATTCTTAAGAAATATAGTATGCAAAGTGCAGTCCATCACCCGCACCCATTGTCAAGGGCGATAAGTATGGAGAATATCGTGTCCTAAGACTCGGATCGAGCTCGAGCAAATGAGATCGAAGACCTTATGCTTCAAATTTGCCGGAAGCTTACAATATGCTCAAATTTGTACACGCCCTGACATAGCTTTTGTTACCGGGTTACTTGGCAGATATCAGAAAAATATAGGCGTAGAACACTGGAAGTTAGTTAAGAAAGTCTTGCGTTACTTGTAGGGCACTAAAGGCTTCATGCTTAGTTATACTAAGACAGACTCCCTTGAGATAGTGGGGTTTTCTGTGATTCAGATTATGCGGGGGGATGAAAGGAAATCCACGTCGGGTTACATATTCACCCTCGCAGGTGGAACAATATCGTGAAAAAGCTCCAAACAGACTCTCGTCACGTCATCGACGATGTACGCTGAGTTTGTAGCATGTTATGAGGCCTCGGGGCAGGTGAGTTGGCTTAAGAAGTTCTTGCCCGGATTAAGAGTGGTAGACAGCATTGAGAGACCACTTAAGTTATACTGCGACAATAATCCCGCAGTTGAATATGCTCACAACAATAGGTCAAGTGGTGCTGCCAAACACATTGGCATTAAGTATTATGTTGTGAAAGAAAAAGTTCAGGATCATTTTATAAGTCTGGAGCATATAAAGACAGAAAACATGTTAGCGGATCCGCTCACAAAAGACTTACCACCCAACGTGTTTAGAAAACACCTAGCCGGCATGGGGTTAAGGGAAAGCCTATAATTCCTGAACACTGAGGGCCCGTTAGTCAGTTAGTACTCTGTCTCAACTTAGAGAGGTGCACTGTAGCCGTCAAATCCAACAGAAGATCTTTTCTGTGACGATGAGACGCGCTCTATGAAACTCTTTATAATGAGGGGGAGCTAAGTATTAAGTTTAGTTAAGGTTAAGATAAGTTATTTAGATTAAGATAAGTGATTAGAAGAGATCAAGGGGGAGAATTTTAGGATTGATCTCTCCTCCTATTGGACCCAACGGCTCACTAGGGACCTTGATCCGCTCCTTGATCAGGGGAGCCCAACCCACCTATGGTTGGAGGGCCCCTGTCACGTGCGGTATATAAATAGAGGTGGGAGGCCGAGGCACAGGTCACGAAGTTCACCACCGCCACTACTCCCACCGACAAAACCTAGACCCTACTCCGATCCAGGGTTCCGCACAAGTGACGGGAAGCACTCTGCTGCCGCCACCGCGCGACCTTCTCCGACGTGACTGCTACTGCATCGCCGGAACACCTCCATCTCCACCGACCGAAGGCTATGGCGGACGCCAACTCTTCCGCACCTAAGGCCGATGGTCGTTACTCTTCCCCTAACTCCATTTACGTTGCTGTACAGATCATGTATTAGGTCATGTATGCACCACTTTTATTCTAAGTTAGTTTCTCGGCTAATCTACTGCTAAGTGATCCTGTCTAAGCACTCCATCACGAGCTTCGTCAACCTAGCCGTGCCCGTCAACACTAAATGTCAGCCCAACCGTGCAGAAAAAGAGCTTGGCCTAAAAAAGCAGAAAATGGCAGTAAACCGCAAGGTGAACAAGCGGGTGCTTCACGCTGGACAAGCAACTGCTGCGCTTGTTGATATCCTCCACAATACGAAAAGCAAATGCCCAATCACAGCATTGACTTTGCCCATGTCCTGGAAATGCACTGATATGCCCATTTGCACGCACTTGCTACTGGCAAGCTATTCGATTATCCGGCTATTTATGCAACGGCAGGAAACATTAAAAAGAGAACTGCCCAGTAGATGTGAAAAAATAAACAACGATGGATCCTAATAGCTTTAGAAGCAAACTAATGCTATTCATCGTCGCTACTCTCAACACAGATAACGTCCTTATCTTTCTTGGGCTTCCGCTTAGCATTAGATCCATTGCCAGCTCCTGCATCGGTGATATGGGATCGCATCAGCTCAATGATCCTGCTGCCATACTTCTCGGTCTTCACCTTCCCTATGACCTTCTCTAGCTGGTTAGGATTAGACGGAATGCACATCATGTTATGTTAGAGTCCAATTTGCTTGCTTGCAATTCAAGGAGATGATAAAACACCTCACCTCGGCCTCAGTGGTTGGTTTCTGGCAGCTCAGGAGCGAAATCTGCTGAGTGGAGAGAACTGCATGGGGAAATATGCTTATGCCCCCGGTACTAGAGGACGACAACTCCCTGCGCAGCTCATCAAGTTTAGCTTCCAAATCGCTCATTCGGCTACGTTTTGTGCCTTTGGAAGTATCACCACCTCCGGCTCTTTGTTGAGAACCCAAAACAGCAATCTCAAGCTTCACTTGTCTCTTCCCTGCATTGCAAGGAACCAAGGAGGCCATCAGCAGCTGGCAGTAGTATTTTACAAATTATTACAAGTACGATCCAGTACTTTACCTTCCAGTGCAGGCTTCCACAATGGTCCTAATGTAACATATGCATTGGTAGAATATGCTGTATGTTGAAATTCTTCTTTCTGAAAGTGCAAGAAACAATCTTCTCTTACCAATATTGTATAAGGTGATCGAACCACAAGATACTCTAAAAAATTCACTTGCCACTACTTGCAGCACGCACATACCAAAACACGGTCAACTATAAGCTGCACTATCAACTGCTCAGTTTCTTCTCTCTTAAGATCAACAGCTTGATTCGAGCAACCTGCTTCAACATATGCAGTTTACATTAGAACACTGAACAGACCTCTGGATGGTGACTGATGACATAACACCTAATAGGCACAACATACTCCAAAAAAAAGTTTTTCTAGAGGAGATATACCTAAACCTTTCCACTTCACCTTGAACTTATCCACCAGCTGCAACAGTGTAGCTCTTTGGTCATTAAGTTGCATGTCGTGTAGAAGTGAAACTAGAATTTTGGTATGGCCTGAACAACAGTCACATAAATTAATGTCGGAATATGAACAAAAAAATAGATGAAAATTTTCAAATTAGTCTATTAAATGTAATTTCTGACTTAAAGCAAAATTATCATACACGTGGCATCTATATCCTTGAGCTCAATACTAGAAGCACAATTGTCACACATTCCTGCAAAAAAAAAAAGATTCTGTAAATATTGATAATTTAAATGTTTAGCTCCTGAGGAATATAAAAGTATCAAGAAAATACCATTGCAGTCCTGCAGAGCCTCTCCAAAATGCCGAAAGAAAGCACCACGTCGACAGCTCTTAGACTAGGAAAACAAATACCTGGCAATCAGATTATACAAAAAAACAACACTACAGCAACAAATCAATCCATTATTTCTTAAATTCAGTGCACTAGAAGCACTTCTGCTATTTGAGATTGTTGAGGCCATTTTCTGAGATACACATACAAATTAATATAATCCCACCTCCAACAAGCCTTAAAAAACTCGGCCAGTGGGGGAACAGTATTTTACTAAGAGCTCAATCAGAGCCAAGCTGAGTGACCTTCCCACCCCCTACAGTTCGCGCCTTAGTTTTGAGGCCCACCCCACTACCAGCCCCTTACATGAGGACCTTTCCACTACAGGTTGGTTAGCCATGCCGACCAGGGGAACCAACGAGTGACCTTTGTTTACCCATCCTGAACCCAGGAACTGGATTGCTACTGAGATCGCTGCAACCACTAGGCTACAGGGCCCTTCGTCTCCAACAAGCTTTGCAGTATAGTGAGGGTCTGTCTATGCTACTGGAGGCCTTTGACAACGGTTATTCTTCCTATTGCTTTTTACTTGATGTTTTTTATCTGTACAGAAAGTATGGATATGGAGTAGGTAATTTCTGTTGTCAAAATCCTACAGCATCAAGAGAAAGTATACTGTAAAAGACCTTCACAACTTTATTTTCCATTGCATAACCAACTATGTTGAGAGATTGTATTCCTGAGAGCCACTGATCCTTCTGTTGTTTACCATGGTTTCTAAGCTATCTAGAAAACTCAGAATTTGAAATGGTGAAGTCAACAGTTCATGCTGTTCAACCTATATGTAGGTTGATCCACTACATATTTGGATACTTCAGCGACAGCAACCTGTAGTAGTATTTTAAAATCACCAGCCAAATAGGTAGTCCCACAGGTATTATTGTGGTATGTGATTGAAAGAAAGGCTTCAGCCTACAGTTGTTTGTAGCAAAGAGACTGACAAATGAAATTTCATGTTCGAAGGATATGAAAAAAGGAAATCAAATAGAAGATGACCTTATACTAATTCACTAGACACTCTAAAGATTTGCCATAGTATTTATGAGGAACTAAGTGAATACCCTACGCGTTGCCACAGAAATTGCTGATGATTTGGAATAAAATTACTTATACAAAGAGATAAGCAATTATAAGTTAATGTTAGTGGATGACGTGGCACACTAATGTCGACAACTAAATACATGTTAGTGGATGATGTGTCTTGCTGACATGTAGATCATAATTGCAAATGTTAGTTGGCCATAAATGTATCCCATAGTGGACTGATGAGGTGTAGCTTGCATGTTGAGAGAAATAGCTAGTGGGATTTAGCTTTATAAGAGTATAGATATTATAGATATATAGATATAGATGTGGGAGCTTACCTGACAGTATCGCACAATGTCATAAAGATTTTGAAGGCCACAGTTTTCATAGAAGACCATTGAACTCTGTTCATCAAAAACACAGCACATATAGCAATGAAAACAAGACTTACACTGAGAGAAAAGCAGGAAATTTTAGTCTTGCCTGCCGTGGAACATCACCAGGTCGATAATACAGAACACACTCTGAAGGTAATCCATCCCGCCCTGCCCGACCACTTTCCTGAAGTCAAATAGGTTTATTAGAAGGGATATTTGGTTGGGTAACTAGCAAGATGTGATATAAACAAACCTGGTAGTATGTCTCCATAGACTTGCTAAGGCTATGATGAATCACAAATCTAACTACAGGGGAAAAATAATTTCTTAGACACTTTGTTGAGAACAAAGCAATGACAAATACCGAAACCATTACTCATGTGATAGCAGAAGTTAAATGTCACTGCCTTATTGGTCTATACAAGTTCAAGGGAAATGCTTTATCAAGGAAAAAAATGCATGTTTCAGATGATGAGCTAACATTCTAATATCCTAGAATGGGCACATTTTATATGGAATGGCTAAAACATTTCTCGACTAAACTATAACAGATTATGAAACAGAGTAAGGGCAGAATAACAAGTACACATGGATACAGTGGTAAATTGTTGGCATAGTATTTCCCAAGTACAAAAACTATTTCAAGAAGACCAGCACCCTTCACTTTGCTGACCAGAAACCTATGTGATTTCTGGCAAATTCAGGACAATTCAGTTTTGTCCTCACTCCCATTTTCTTTTTTCAAATTTCTTTGGGAGTCCTTCACACAAGCAGTGTGACTAATACAGTGCAAGGTTAATCTGTTTTCAGAATCCTGGTACTGTTTCCACTATACTGTATAACTGAATCGTACACATATTAAATTGAATTCTTATGAAAGACAATCATAATGATTGAACTCTGCAATTGAACACACCGTCTGGTTTGTTGATTCCCATTCCAAACGCCACCTATATAGTGCAACATACAGAAAAACGCATATTAGAGGCAGAGAGTAGGATAGAACCCCACCCCACCCCCACCCCTCCCACCACCACGAACACAAATCAGAGAGATATTTGGAGCACATACTGTTCCAACGATGACCTGTGACTGTCCTTTGCTCCAACTGTTGAAAATAAAATGTGGATTACATCAGTACCAAATCATGGCATTGAATTACAAAAAAAGACTTGTGCAACAAAGCAGCTCTTATAGAAATACTCCCTGAAGTGTTTGACCATGCAATCACACTTTCTGATATTTGACCATGAATATATTCTAAATTCTAAAGACCTAAACCAAAGAGCAATTGGCAGAAAAACTTCATAATACTACTATTAATGTGTGTAAATACATGAGTGCCCATATCATCACGCAATCTAAAAGGACCCTACTTAGTAGTGATGAGTAGCACATATTATTTCCAATAAAAAGACCCTATTTAGTAGTTATGTAGATCATACTATGGAAGACATAAAATCTAAAAAGGAGTTTCAAGTAATCCAGCAGCCTGGGGTTGCGAACTTGCAATGAAGGATGCTCGAGGAAAAAGCTTGTGATGAAGGTGGCTATCTACAGGAGGTGAAGTACTATGATACTAGTATGTAAATTTAGGCATTCTAGTACTTCCCTAGGCATTTTGTTTCTCTTCTTGGATATATTGTAAATAAATGGGGCAACATCCTTCGATCGAATCCCATGCATCCCAGCCACCTGCAAGAAGACCACCTTCGCACATCACCTATGGTGATCATGGCTGCTTTCGCAAAGAGTGCCTTGTCGGATTTGTCACTTGATGTTCCTGTTCGAATCCATGTCTTCCCTAGAAATTTGCTGGCATGACATAATGACCACAAGCAAGCGCTCAATCCTTTCCAGATTAAGGATGCCCAGTCATATTAAGGGAAGAGAGAGCAAGGAGAGGAGGCTAGAACAAGGCATGCTAGTAATGAAATAACGGCATGTGGCAGTGTCTGAATAAGGATGAAGACATGAAGAGGGAAGGTTTACCAAAAAAAAAAATGTTTATGCTTCCTTCACTAAGTAGGGCCTAACCATTTGGCTCAACCAGCACAAGTATACACCATTTAAAAAGGAAACAATTGGCTCTTCCATTTGACTACTACCACCCCCTCCTTTATTACACTCCCTTTACCTAGTAGCTGCACCTCTCCAGCTCAAGCTGCGGATATGACACCCCTGCCTCCCACCAAGGACAGCACAGCAGCATCGAAAACCAACCAACATTGCCTGGACAGCTAGACCATATATGCCAAGAATATGACCATAGTACGGCAGTCACTGTAACCAAGTTTTAAACACTATGTTACACTAAGGGCATTCACCATAGCAACGGGAAAATTGCTGCATTGGAGAAATTAACAAAAGCATACCAGGGTAATTCTGTACATACCGCATGTGAATTTTCTCACGAGCAACAATATCCATATCAGCATGATAATGCTCTGCCAAAACACCCCTATCACGCAATTCTTTTGCGACCTATTTCTCAAAAAACACATAATTACATCATTTTTAAGTTATACACTGATATGACAACCATGTGCTATTGCATTCTGCAAAAACATTATTAAAATATTCAAAAAATATATTACATTGTTACTCTATCAATAAAACAGATGTTTCACAAACTCATAGCAATAATATAAGAATAGTTTGTACCCATTATTTTTTGCTTTAACTATTTAATCAGAAAATTCCAAAACAATATAAGAGCAAAAATTTGTTTATGAACAATTGTTTTGTTCATGAATCAAAGTTCAATATACAGATCCTTGAAGCAATGGTTTATCTATGCTCAGTTTGATCACAGTGTGGAGGCAGCAGTCATAGATAACAAAAATTTTAAGATTATTTTATTAACAAATTTAACTATTTAATCAGAAAACAATATAAGAGTGAAATTTATGAATATTTGTTTTGTTCATGATTCATGAATCAAAGTTCCAAAATACAGATCCTTGAAGCAATGATTTATCTATGCTCATTTATAGATATCAATCAAAACTTTTAAGATTATTTTATTAGCAAATAAAATAAATGAGTGATTCATGTTCGTTCTGCCAACCTGTTCACATTCCTTCCTCGAAAAGCAATACACAATTCCAGATTCATTATTTGGGTATGATTCAATTATAAAATTTGCGATCTCATCAATGACAACCTTTCCAACTGGCGATTTTTGATACACCTACAGGGTAAATAAATTATATGAATATAAGAAAGATAATTAATTCCTCTTTATCCCCATTGTATTCTTTCTCATAATTAAATAAAGAATAAAAAAAGAAGATATCAAAACTTGCAGATGTGGAGAAGACATATACTACCTTATAAAAGAGGTTGGGCCTGTTAACTGTGCTGACAAATTTGACACATCTTGGTATATGAAGCATATCTATCAAATCTGTTTGGACTTTACTTGTTGCAGTTGCCTGCAATATATTGCAGGCTAGTTCACACAACTTTTCTTTTTTCTAAACATGAAATATTATTAGGATTTCTTTGTTACTCACAGTTAGAGCTATCATGGGAACACTGGGAAATTGGATCTTTAAAATACTAAGATTCTTGTAGTCTGGACGGAAATCATGACCCCATTGACTACAGCAATGTGCCTCCTGCATGATAACTGTCAATTGCAAATGACAATGATGATTCCAGAATACAGATAGATTAAATAGCACTTGAAAAGGCCACAAGATATGCCCAAGCATTTGACAGGTTCTTCCCGTCTTCTCACAATGGGAAACATACTGTACAATAAATAGTGAGAATATAAACAGCTTGAAAATGTTAACAGTGAAAAGATTAGCTTTCAGTGATCATTCCTTTTATGTGGGTCGATAAAGCTGGGATCAGATCAAAGTTTGGCTAGGCGCTGCGCTTTCTAGGCGCCATGCCTTAGCCTAGCGCCTAGATAAAGCTGGGATCAGGCGGCGCTTCCCCCCTCCTCCCCCGTCCTCTCCCATTCCCGATCCCCAACTTCCTCGCTTGCTGCGGCCGCTCCAGCCCGGATGTGCGGCGCCCTACCTCCGGGCGCTGATATGGAAGCGAGGAGCCATGGAGCGGGGAGCAGCGGCGACGGCGGGGAGGAGCGCGACCGGGCGGGAGGAGCGGCCGCCAAAGGGGTCTGGTCACCTTTAGTGTTTCAATGGAATTCTTAAATCGATCTGCACACGGGGACACCGGGGGCCCCGGATCTGCACGTGAGGTACCCCTCCACCTGTCCCGCCGGGCGCCGCCGAGCTAACCCCCTAGGCAATTACAAATCAATCGCCGCCTAGTCCCGCCTAAACTATGGATCAATTAGGAATTTATGATAGCAAGCTTGCTGTCATCGATTCTAGTATCAAAGGAAACTTTAGTGTTTCAATGGAATTCTTAAGATACCAAGAATAATACAATTACAAACACGTAGTCCAAAATAAAAAAAGAAGCATAAAGGTACTTTGTCATGAAAAACAATTTATTATTCTGATATAATTTCAAATTAATATTTCTAAAAATTAACTGCAAGGAATCACTTGATCAGTTGATCTTGCATAGCTCAATGACATTAAGAATTTTGTAAATTACATAAGAAACAGAAAACAGCCTTTTAAGAGCGGAAATATTTCAGGCAATATGGACTAATAGAGACAAGTTTCATCATCACTCACATCTACTGCAACAAGAGAAAAGACGTCCAGCATGATGGCATTTCTCAACCTTAGACATGAACCTTTTGCTTTTTGATATCTTTTCTGGTGTCACATATAATATCTTCAGCTCCCCTTCACCTTTATCAAGTGCCTTATAGATGAACTTTTCAACTTCCTTGCTCGTAGTTGAAGTCAGCATGTATGCAGGTATACCTAAAGCTGCCAGTGCCATGACCTACAATGGCATAATTTTCTGAGAATGAGCACGAACATGATACAGCATGGAAAAAAAATGTTAACAGCTTAACAACCTGGTCCTGGATAAGAGAAAGTAGAGGACTGACAACCAATGCAATTCCATCACGAAGTACAGCTGGGAGCTGGTAACACAAACTCTTCCCTCCACCAGCAGCCATTATTACCAGAACATCTCTTCCACTCATGACTGCGTTAATTATCTGTAAGCACAATAAAACTTAAGAGAATGCAAATAAAAAAAAACTATCCAATGTTATATGGTCTATGGATGTAAAATAGAATCAACACTAAATACAGACAATACAATATAAGAAAATAGGGATATCGGAGGAATGGAAGTCAAAAAACCCATTATAAAGAACCAAAAGAATAGGTATATTGGAGGAATCAAATCGAAGAAAAAAATCATAGATAACCCAAACACCACAGACATTTGCTCTTCAGTAATGAACTGTAGGAATTACACTTGGTTTCAAAAATAAAACAGAAACTTGCACATTTCTTTTATGTTCTAGAATTGCCTAAATGGGAGGTTTTATAAAACAGATCATTTCTCCGATAAACTTACTTCTCGTTGATTTGACCGGTATGACGTGATGCCAAAAATATTGAATCGGGCATCATCAGCCTGAGAATCCCATGGGAAGCTTCCAGACCAATCTTCCAGAGTAACTGAAGATTTGGAATTTGATTTATTTGTGGATGCTTTTGATACTTCCAGCAAAGCCTTTAACTGTGACTGGCGCTCATACAATTCCTCTTGGCGATCAAGTAATCTTTTAATTTGTCCTGCATTTCAACCATGTAAATTAACACAGTAGCACACCTTGTCAACAAAATTAACGATAGCATTTAAACAGTGTAATTAATAAGAAAGTAAGACCAGAAAACCTGGATGCTGTTCATTTGAGGTTAAATAAAACCTTCTGTAAGGAGGGCATAAAGGTCATTAATTTAGTCCATGACCAAGAAAAAAAGGAAATAAAAAACAAAGGAACTGTCATGACCATTATCATCTATATAAAGAACAATTCAGTAAGTAGCTGATGCAGATGAATAATCACAGAAAAAGATGAATGTACTAATCTAATAATTAATGGCTATCAACTGTTAAGCGTTTATGGATCAAGAGGCCATAATGTAGTGAATGATTCATGATTCATTACTTTTGTTATTGTGAGCCTACATTGTGATCATACCTTGAATGTCATCAAGTTCTGACTCCACAAGCAACAGTTCCTCCTCAACGTTTTCTTCGTCCTCCATGTCTCACTTCTTCTGAAGTGCCATAGAAAACAAAATAGATGAGTTTTGGTTTACCTGCCCTAAAAACAGTTTTCCTCAGAAAGTAATGAAAAGTCTGTTTGGATTTCCCAAAAGTTTAAAATAGCATTTAAGACTATAGTTGAACAATTAAGTAGTTGAGTCAGTAAGTACTTCGTAGGTCATACCATATGCCCATGTATACAAAGACCTGCATATAAAAGTATGACATTTTTCAAGATGGCTACCTTGCATTTTGCATACCAATTTAGCACAAAGACATTAGCTTAACAACTCTACAATAGAGGTGTATTAACTGAAACGGCTGTAACCCAAAAATACTACACAGTTTGAGCTTTCCACTTTTCCCAGATTTCGCAACAACACCCAAGTTTACCCCACTGCTAGTGCTATTGCCTTCCTACTTTCAAAATGTGCCAGAACTGTCCCAAACTACTCCAACAGACCTGTGTACAATCCTCTAGCAATAAGCAACAAGCTCATACCACAATGAACCCCATTTTTATTTTTATTCTCATAAGTACCTGAACTTTAGAAATGCTATTACCATATGCCAGTTATGGAACATAGTCTAAGACTCTCAGCACCATCAATGACCACAAATGATTTGGGTGCCAACTGCCAAGGCACGATGTTTATGAGATTACACGAACAAAGTGGTACACATAATGCGGATAATATCCAACTGATCCAATTTGTATCAAAGTAGGGCAGGGTTATGGATCAAAACTAACTTAGGTGAAAGTATCACATGAATCAGAGTTTAACCCATGGAGAAAGAGCTTCACAAAGACTAGGGCCTCTTAGAAGCTAATCCATCATCCATATTTCTAGTTCAATTCAATCTAATTGAAATATTGAATCCGAATAGAAGTTCAGGAGAGAAACTGAAAAGGGGGGGAAACGTGCTCACACTGTCACACAGTAGGAGCAGACGGGCGGACGGCTCACAGCTGGCCAGCCGGGGGCCAGCGCCGTGCCCTGCGCGGAAGCAACGGACGCGGCGAGTCAGGGATGCGGATGTCGGCGGCAGGTGCGCGGCGGGACGGGTGGCTCCGGCCTCCGGCGGCTACCTCCTCGCGACCTCGCCTCCTGCCGTGCGGCCGCGCGCTCCTGCGGCGGACGGGGAACAGGGAGACGGAAAGACTGGCGAGAGGCGAGAGCTGAGGCCCGTTTTGGTTAACTGGCCCAACGACTAGGACCTGGACTCACCCCCTGAGGCCCTGACATAGCTGGAAAAAATTCTCAAAAAAGCTGGAAAAAATAGCTACAGAACATTCCAATGAAAAGATTATTTCTGAAGTTATGTATATATCTACATATCTTATATATTTTTTAATTTCACTAGCAATTTATCTTGCAATGTAAATTGTCCATATCGTACTAGCATTATCTCACAATATAAAGTGTCTGTGGGGGTTTAGCCCCCTATACCCTCACGGCTGGTCTTTAATCTTGGCGCATGGCGGCCAGCCCCTCCGGAACCAAGCCCGATCGGCCTTTTTCAGTGCAGTCGGTCCCGAACGGATAAATTAGAGTTGTTTGTCATGCAAGGAACTAGTCGGTTAGGGAACCGGTTGTGCCGACTAGGATCACGATTGCTTTGTAACCCGACCACCTCGGGATCCTCGGATCTATAACCACGCCCCCCGACTATATAAGGCGGGCGACCCTCCCCTCATATCTCATCTCAACTTTTTGCAATAACAGAAGAGTATGGCGTAGGGTATTACGCATCGAGCGGCCCGAACACAGGTAAACCGTGTGTGTTGTTCTTTACTGTTCCATCTTGCTTGTGTTCCACCGCGTGCCTCCACATAAATCACGCCATCGGTATATACGTAGGTAGAGCTATCGCCGATATCTCATCGACAGTTTGGCGCGCCGGGTAGGGGGCGTGGCGGATTTTAGGGCAAGCAAGATGGTGTCGCCCGCAACAACCATAGAGTTTGAAGCTGGATCTACCTTCACCGTCGGCTCGGTCACCCGACCCCCCGTCCACCGCAAGGAAGCACTATGGAGATCCGGCGAACTAGGCGCCGGGCGCCTCAAGCACCCCGCGCCTTCTCCCCGAGGTCAGGGCCCTAGAGGACCCTGACCAAGCGACTCGTCCACCGCGCCTCGCTACCGAGGAGGCGGATCAACAACTCCGACCTCCTCGAGTCCATCAATCACCTTGGGAGAGATCTAGAAGAGATTATCAACCAGTTAGAGTCGGTCGCGCAACCCGTGATGATGACGGCTTCACCATGGTCCAACGGCGCTAAGCGTCGGGCTCCGGCCCACGGCCCTCCGCGCCACCCGGGTTCCGATCTGGCGGCAGCTAGGCGTGGCACTCAGTGTCCAAGCTAATCCCTTCCGACGACCGGGGCCCAGACTGCCCGGCGAGCGCAACTCTGAGTTCGCGCCAATCAGTTCCGTCGCCCAGATTCCAATCTAGTCGCGACTCAACCGCCGCACGGTGCACAGGTCCGTGCCAGACAAGCTCGGGGGTCAAGATCCGATCTGATCGGTCCTCACCCTCCACGCGGTGTTCGAGGCCGCACAAGCCAACATGGACCGCGGGTCGAGGGGACCGACCACGGTCTAGCCTCGGTGCGGTCGTCGGGGCCGTGTTCCCTCTATGGGGCTGCAAGGCCCGGCGGAGGCGCCCGGCATAGGCGGCCGACAACTGGTCGGTCGAGGCCGGTGGATCGATCTGGCGGGACATGCCGGGAACCTTACCCATTCGGTATGCCAAAGCGCGGCGGCTGCGTATCAGCGACAGGTGGAGAGACAACTCCACGCCCCGCAACAACCCCCAGCCCAGCTGGCCGAGTTCCACCTAGATGGGACGGCTAGGCGCATCGTCAACTGTGCTCACGGCGAGGAAGCCTCCGGTCACTCCTCCCACCATCAAAGAAGAGGCTGGTTCAAGCTGCTGTCTTGGGCCTGGGCGGCACAACCGCTTCACCAAGCTCCTCGTCCACCATCGAGTCGAAGGCGAAGACTTCACCAAGAAGATGGCTCGGCTTGTGGGCGTTACCGATTTCCCGGAATACCCACCGGGTTTCGGAAGAACCGTCTTCAACATCGGCCTCGGCGAAGGGGCCCACCGGCGAAAACTCCCGAGGATCGGGGCAAGGTTGGCCCGTAATGCGAATCGGGCGCGCCTTTCTTGGAGGCCCAGCCACCACCCGAAGCCCCTGATGGAGGAGGGCTGTGGACCCCGGGCGCAAGACGCCCATGTCGATCCCGCCCGCCCCCCACGCAACCACCCAAAGGGGAGGATGCCTCCCGGAACCTCGCCAACGAGTTTGATCTGGTCGGTGAGCACCAAGTCCATAAGACACCTAGTGCCAATATCGCCGTGGCGGTCGAGAGACTTCGCAACATGCGAGGCTACGCCGGATCGAGGAGCCGTCCTAGATCACCTCAATGCCGCGAGGCTTCGGTGAACATCATGCGAACCATCCGCCCCGGACCCTCTGGAGCCAGTCGCTCTCGCGCTCCCCGGCGCGATCGAGTCGAAGGTAGCGGTGCCAACGACCGGAGACGGGGGGAAAGTCGTCGCGTAGGGCGGGACCGGGGGCGCGTCAACCGACCCGGCCGTGGCAACGGACCACCCTCTTGTACCGCCGAAAAGTCAATCAGCCACATCTGTCGACCTCAGCGATGTCATCAACGGCGGATGCCGAGCTTCGATATGGGGCCCGGGTCCCAGGTGCTTCTCGGCGACTGCGCCAAGTCAAGCGGCGGGAACTTCAAGATCGGGGATCTCGGGCACTACGGCAGCAAGGCCGATCCCCGAGCAATGGATGGTTATCTACGAAACTGCTGTCCCGGGCGCGGGCGGCGAGCTTGCCATGGCCAACTACCTCCCGGTGGTACTTGGCGAGTCCGTTAAGCGGTGGATGCTACGTTAGAGGGATGGTTCAATCCACAAGCGGCCTCAGCTGCGAGAGATGTTTGTGGACAACTACCGACCAACTTGTGAGCAACCGGGCACGAAGTATGAGCTAGCCCAGATACACGACTCAGCTCACGAATTGCTCCGGCATTACATTCGTCGATTCTCTCGAGGTTTGGGTGGCGGTCCCGACCTCACGGTTCCGGAAAGCAATCGGTATCTTCATCTCCGGGCTCCGACAGCTACGCAACCTCGATCTCCAAAAGGAACTCCTTGAAAGAATCCCACGACCATGGAGCACATGTTCAAGCATCGTCGAGGTGGGGCGCGGGTTTACGAGGCCCTCTATGAGGGGGCCGGCTGCAACAACCTCTGGCGCATCAAACCCCGAGGGGGGCGACGACAGGGATCCGGACCGTGATCAAGGTCCCCGTCCTGATCGTCGCAATTACAGAAAAGATGATCACAATCAACGCTGTGACGATCGGGGCAACGAACGTCGTGACGACCGCAACCATCGCAGCGGTGATCGACCACAGCAGCGGTGGAACGACGACAATGACCATCGCCGCCACCGCGGTGGTCGGCAACGTGACTCCATCTGACACCGACAAAGGGGCGGGGGCGTCAATAAGCGGCGGCGGCGAGTACGACAAGATATTGAGC